>JAOTOM010004897.1:115000-572180 GCA_034440615.1 Ashinkailepas kermadecensis | reverse complement strand
TTCTTTATGAAAGTTGCCTGGGGCCAACATTTGCCCGCTCCGTTCAAATCGCCCCCCCCGATACTTCTGGCTGCGCTCCTGAATGTATGAATGTACAGTTATGTACGCATTCTGATGATCAAAGATAATACGTGTTCATTAGCACCACGTCATTAACACCAACTGATGTCGGCACTCCATCATGGCGGATCCAGTCAGAATGCAGACACGTTATCAAAAAGTCTGAAAGCGGCAATAGAGCAGATACAAAGCATATGAAGCAAATCAGTGTGACAGAGGATAAGTGGGGAAGCGGCTTGCTTGCGACAGGTACTGAACACCCACCGCGTAGGGAGGCTGGTAGCGCCCGCGTTTTGCGGCTGTGGCGCGTCGACGTGTCCTCGGTGTCCCCGGTATATTGTGTGACCGGAGATAGGCCGAGTCAGCCTGACCGAGTACACGTACCTCTGACGGCGTGTACCGAAAAACGCGGGCGCTACCAGCCTCCCTACGCGGTGGGTGTTCAGTACGGGTGAGGCTCATAAGATCTACTTTCAGAAGATCTATTTTCATAAGATCTACGTTCAGGAAATCTATTATCAGAAGATCTACTTTCAGAAGATCTATGTTCACAAGATCTACTTGCAGGAGGAAATGTTCACAAGATCTACTCCCAGGACTAAATTGTTCAGAAGATCTACTCGAAGACGAAAGTGTTCACAAGATCTGCTAATACTTGGAGATATTCACAAGATCTACTCCCAGGTCTGAATGTTCAGAAGATCTACAAATTGGCCTCAAGTGTTCAGAAGATCTACTCCCCGATGCAAATGTTCAGAAGATCTACCGGTAGCTCGAAATGTTCACAAGATCTACTCCCAGGCCTGAATTGTTCAGAAGATCTACTGGAAGATGAAATTGTTCACAAGATCTACTCCCAGGTTGGAATGTTCAGAAGATCTACAAATAGGCCCGAAGTGTTCAGAAGATCTACTACTGGAAATGTTCAGAAGATCTACTGCTGGAAATGTTCAGAAGATCTACTCGGAGGATGAAAGTGTTCACAAGATCTACTCTCGGGACTGAATGTTCAGAAGATCTACTCTTGGCCCGGAATGTTGAGAAGATCTACTCTCTAAGCTAGGTTAGGTTAGGCCAAGTTAGGCTAGGTTAGGTTAGGTTAGAACACTCCGGGCCAAGAGTAGATCTTCTGAACATTCAGTCCCGAGAGTAGATCTTGTGAACACTTCCATCCTCCGAGTAGATCTTCTGAACATTTCCAGCAGTAGATCTTCTGAACATTTCCAGTAGTAGATCTTCTGAACACTCCGGGCCTATTTGTAGATCTTCTGAACATTCCGACCTGAGAGTAGCTCTTGTGAAGATCTCAAAGTATTAGTAGATCCTGTGAACACTTTCGTCTTCGAGTAGATCTTCTGAACAATCCAGTCCCAAGAGTAGATGTTGTGAACATTTTCCTCCTTCGGGTAGATCTTCTGAACACTTCCAGCTATCAGTAGATCTTCTGAACATTTCAAGCTGTCAGTAGATCACATTTGCATTGGGGAGTAGATCTTCTGAACATTTGAGGCCTTTTGTAGATCTTCTGAACATTCAGAATTGGGAGTAGATCTTCTGAGCATTCAGACCCGAGAGTAGATCTTGTGAAAGTAGATCTTCTGAAAGTAGATCTTGTGAAAATAGATCTTCTGAAAGTAGATCTTCTGAAAGTAGATTTTCTGAACGTAGATCTTCTGAAAGTAGACCTTATGAGCTTCCCCCGCGTGGACACCTGCGTGCCGCCTGTCGGACACCCAAACACTGACGCCGAGTTGCTGTTCCCCGCAATGGGAGACACCGCGCGAAAGCTTCCAGACACAGCCGCCAGAGCGGCGACACATGCGAGTAGGACGTGAATTGCCCGCCGCATTAGCCGTGTCCATGCCTTTTGCCTGTGAAGAGCAGGAGGTTGGAGTGGAAGAAGTTTCCCAAGATTAATTACTTGGTGTTGGGGAGTTCGGAGCTGAGTTCCTGGTTTCGCACATAGGTAATTTCTGTGTCTGGGTAGAGCCATTGGCCTACCGAAGGAGGGACAAAGGGGACAGTGCCCTTTTGTCCCACAATCCCTGAGAGACTGTTGGGGCCCCCAAGAATGTCGCCGGGGTACATAAAAAATTGCACCGGCCGCTTAAAAATCCCGCTGGGTCCCCAAGAATCGCACCGGAGCCCATGAAAAAATCACATTTATGGCCCCAAGAAGTAGCGCAGAGACCGCTGAAAATGACTGGGCCCCCAAAATTGTAACGAGGCCCATACAAATTACATTGGGGACCCAAAAATCGCTCCATGGCTCCCAAAAATGACACTGCCTGGGGTTGCCAAAAAGTGGGACCGGGGCCCTGAAAGTATCCTTACCCAAAAACTCGCGCCGGGCCCCATTAATATCACGCTTGGGGCCAAGAAGTCGTGCGGTGGTCATCGAGAATGACGCTGGGATACCCAAAAAGACTGGCTGGGCCCCTAAAATTCCCGCTGGTGGCTCAAAAGTTCGAGCCGGGGGACCCTGAAGACCACGCTGGAGCTCCCCCCAAGAAGTTATGCGGTGCCCTGTGAAAATCACGATGGTGGCCCCAAAGAAACGGACCGGGCCCTTGAAAATCACGCTAGGGGCCTAAAAGGTCGGGCCATGCCCATGTCCCATGCCCCCGCTCTTTGCATGATGAGTGGGCGTGGCACTCTTTGCTCATGGATCCGCCGCTTATGATACCTGTATATTGTGTGATGTGATCCGAATTGTGTACCTGATGTCCTCAGCTGTTGGTGTGATGTTTCGTACATGATGTACGATATCGTTTACGGTTTATCTCTTACTTCATTCCATCATGTATGCAGCATATATTTTTGGCTTAACATCTGCCTGGTTTTTGTCATGGGCTAATGCAAATGTGGAAAAGGAATATGAAGTGTTCGGAAGCAACGCATAACAAATTACAATTTGTTCCCGCCTGGGTGTAATTTCCCAACCAAATTATCAAATTTTATATTGGAAACTACCATCACTGTGCATGTAGTGTGAACTTTCCAGCCTTAGCTTCGGCCGAGGGATCTCAACATTGCGCACACGGACAGGTCAGAGGCGGATCCAGAAATTTCCATGGCGACACTCGTCTGGGGGGGGGATTTCCTCGGAGGACCGCCACTGCGAAAGTCCCTGTAAGTGCATATTTTCCTGAATGTCTGTTGAAAGAGGGATGTGTGCACTCGACCGTACTGAAAATGGCACCGTTTATCCTCAAGAGGGCGCATTTCCCCTCAGATCAGCGCCTTCGGCTGAAAATTGAGCGAGGGGGTCGTTGGACTCTAGTATTTCCAGACAGGTACTCCGGTCCGATGGACGCCATCTTTCCATGGGGGAGGGGCATGCCCCAGTGCTCTTATGTATCCGCCCCTGGGGTAGTTGCACTCTTAAGGTATACATAACAATGCCCCTGGTAGATGCCTAGCATAGGTGTAGGTTTCTGAAAATTATCAGGAGGGCACAATACAAGAAGGCAATGACCAGGTCAAATTGGATTGGGGGGGGGGGGTACCACATTAAGGTCCAATACTAGAAGTTGAACTTATTAGAAGGGCACATCCAACACAGGGAGGGGGAGGAAGTGTCTTCCCAGGAACTGCTCCGACCGTAAGGCAAAACACAGTACATGAGGAAGATCGTCGGCGTTCGGTAAGCAAACATTAGCATATTTCATGATTGTTTAGAAATATTCATCATGCCACATCTCAGCAACACAATCTGACTTTTCTAAATGTGCCGCACACGGATACCTACACGGCGGTGCTTAGATCGTTTGAAGGAGACTTCTCTTGAATTTTTCATAATACATGCCTTTTCTCGGATTTCTCGACCGGGAACCGACCGGGACCCCACCTGCTCCGCTGGATGTAGTGACACAGCAAATACCCATCCCATAAAATGGTTACTGACATATTACGCGCGAACTGTTAAAAACCAGCATCAACAGCCCTTCAACACACACTCCAAGCATTAGCGGGCCGCAGCCTGCCGCCTTTCGTGTCACACTCGCCTGGACTGCCATCTGGTGGCAGAAACTCCGCGATGTCTCCCATTGGCAGACGTAGCGTGCGTTCCCCGAAGTTCCCTGAAGTTCCCAGACGTAACGTTCCCTGAATCATGGGATCATTAATCGTCATCAACCTAATATAGATGCATCACCAACTGGAGCGCCGGCAGCATCAATATATTTTGTGAGATTCCATATTGATCTATTCATGCACTGATCAATCAATTCAAATTCTCATTCTATTTGATAATTGAGTTACCTACCTTGGTTATTTGAGTTACCTGCCTTGGTAGGCAAGGTAGGTAACTACCTCCCTACCTTCCTACCTACCTACCAAGATACATGCACATAACCATATGACAATGAATATAGCTTAAACACAGATAGTCAAGTGATATTGAAGTGTACAAATAGTAAATGGGTGCCCAACCAGGATCGTAATATTTGCGCCTCCCACTCACCAGGACACCAAGTGGGTATACCTACAAGGTATACCAAGGCAGGTTGGAGGCGTAGCAACAATCGCCAAAGCCAAGCCCTAAGAAATAACCACAATGACAACAGTTCCTGGTGCCAACCAGGATCTCCCTTTTAAACTCCTCAGACAAATTAGCCAGACTCGACTGTACAACGGCTGAGAATCACTGCACCTCCTCCGATGATCGCTTTGGATGCGTTCCTCCAAGCATTCGGTACGGATGCAATAGAGTCGCAAACTATTCGCCTAGCGGAGAAGGTATGAACCATTGTGTGAAGTTCTTGATTATTGGTTCTTGGACGTTACGGGTACGGACTTTTATGTTGGAAGTTTACGATAGTTGGATGTTCGGTTTTTGGACTTTATTTACTTTGGACCTTTTGGTTTTGAATGTTATGATTGCTGGACTTTATGATTCTTAGATTTTTTGTAATTGGACTTTTCTTCTTTGGATGTTAATTCTTGCATGTTCTGAATCAAAACTAGAGACAACGTTCGGAATAACGCCCATGTGGGCTATTACATGTGAACGACCTGAGTGGGAATGACCCTCAGTCGCTAATCTTATTTGGAAGGTATTTTTGTCCGGGTAGGAACCTTAAGATTTTATGCTGACAGACAGGTAGGTACCTAGGTATTTACGAGGGGTAATGCTTGAAGACTACCGGTACCTACCTGACCTACAGACGGGTAGGAAGGTAGGGGCATTCTTTTACTTTCTGCCGTAGCGTTGTTTACACTAGATATGTAACCGAATGTGCCGCGTATGGGCATAATTTTTTTTCTTTTTTTTCCTAAATCTTTAGCTGAGGCAAAGTGCCATCTGCTAGAGATTGTTACGTTAAAGAAGGAGTTACGTTAATCCGGCTTATGTGACATCCGGTTATACCAACTAGTCAAGAAAGGAGAGACGCCGTGAAGCAAGAAATATGGCTTAGAGACGAAACACGCATGTCATACAGGTACATATACATACATACAGACACTCATGACAATGGAAGGACATTTGGAGGGTGGGCAGCATCGTAACCTCCGGAGAGGCTCCACTGCCCACCTGCGACCTGAAAAGCGAAGCGGAGGCCCGACGCCCAGGGCGAGTCGTGGGCGTCGGGCCCGACCTTGTGTGTGTAAGTGTATGGTTTAAGTTAAAGCCTGGAAACCCCTAAAAAGGGGAAAACCAGGCTGCTTGGAAAACCCGAGGGTAAAAAAACCAAGCGCAATTTAAAAGGAAGTCCGTCCGTAGTAGCCAAATTGGATCGGATCCTGTCTACCTAGTGTGAGATAACCTATATGGACGTGTTTTGCGACGACGGAGAAGAAGAGATGTGGAGCGGAGTCATACAGCCAGTACGGAGTGTGGCGCGTGTCGTATATCTTTTATCAGGCTAGCTTGGAAAAGGAAAATGCGACGGAGGCTTTATATCAGTTCGGAGAGTTTGGTGTCCTGGAGGAAGCGAAAGAGTAAATCAAGTAGTTCTGGGTGGTCATTCCCGAGGAGAGCTTGAAGCGAAAGTTGTGAGTGGATCTTGGCGACATATTGCATGATATAGCGACGGTGAAGAGCATATGCTGGACAGTCAAGTAAGATATGAGTGACAGTAAGGCGAACGTGACATGTGTTACAAAGTGGAAGGCGGTGAGGACTATGAAAAAGAAAATTGTGTGTCAAATCGGTGTGGCCCAGGCGAAGTCTGGTGAGTACCACCTCGTTCAGACGGGTGTGCTGGTTGGAGGAGGGCCAGCTGGAGAGTGTGGGCTTGATGGTGTGTAGGTGTGTGGTGTTGTGTGACCAGCAGGCCTGAATATACTTTCTGAACAGATTATTTGTGAGGGATAAAAGATCTCCGGGGGTACTGGGGCTCCGTTGTTATCGGGGAGGTCGATCGCCGCGCGGGCGAGACCATCCACCCGTTCATTTCCCGGGATGCCCCTATGTCCAGGGATCCAGAGCAGTGTGAGTGGAAGGTGTGCGTGGTTGGCATTGTAGAGGTGTCGGATGGCGTGGAGCGTGGGGTGTGTGGTGTTGTGTATTGAGGCGAGGGCGTCCACGGAGGATCGTGAGTCAGTGCATATTGTAGTAGGGGTAGTAATGCGTTGCGCAATGATGTGTTGAAGGCAAGTGAGTATGGCGACTAGTTCTGCTGTGTAAACCGAATGGTGAAGTGTTAATTTGGTTTGACCAGTGTCGGGCCCACCGCACCAGGCGGCTCCCGTACCATTGCTGGTACGTGAGCCGTCCGTGTAGAAGAAGGTGTGTTGTGGGTGGGCCTCTTGATATTCAAAAATCTAATTTGGACTTCGATGGGGGTGAGCAGGTTTTTGTTTTCCCGAAAGAGATACTCAAGTTTGGGGTGTTTCATGTGCCAAAACGGGATTAGAGGAGGCAAATTGTCGCGGATTACGTTGGGGAATTTGAGTGCGAATGTGAGTACATGGTCTAAATGTATGGCAATATTGTATTTGTTCCTATTATATGTACGTCGAACGGGAGGATTAGAGAGTGCGAGGGTGGCAGGGTGGTTGTGTTGTGTTGTGGTGCGAAAGTGGTATCTGACTAGTTGAAGCATTCTGCGGTGTTGTAAGCTGGGGAGGTGGGCCTCAGCCCGGAGACTAGTGATGGGCGTGGTGCGGTGTGTTCCGGTGATGAGGCGAATTGCGTTATTCTGTATGCGTTCAAGTGTTGTGATGTGTGAAGGGGATATATTATCGAAGATAAACGCATTGTATTCCAGGATTGAGCGAATCAGAGTAATATACATTGTGTTGAGTGTGGCCCTGTCTGCACCCCAGTCGCGACCGGAGATGCAGCGCAGGAGATTTAGACGTTTTGCGCAACGTTGTTTTAGATAAGCAATATGGGGGCCGAAACAAAGACTTTTGTCTAGTACGATGCCAAGATAGGTGAAGGTGGTTTGGTGAGGGATAATTTGGTCGCGGTAACGGAGTGGTATAAGAGGTGGAATGTACGTGGTGAGCCGGGAGAAAAGCATTGTGACGGATTTGGTGGGGGAGATTTGCAGTCCCCAGAGGGAGCACCAGGAATCAATTTGATTCATGGCGCGCTGCATTATATGATTTGCATTGTCTGCCGATGGGTGCGTGCACCATATGGCCAAATCATCGGCGTAAATGGAGTATTTTAGACAGAGGAAATGGGCAGGAAATGTCGCACTGTTCAAATATACCACTGGATATGGATGCAACGTTTTGATGACGTCACAAACAGTCACAATATACGGCTTTTCGCTCGTCTCCATTGCTTTTTCGCCCATCTCCATTGGAGCCATGCTATGAAGTCATGCCATGAAACCATGCCATGCCATGAAACCATGCCATGCCATGAAACCATGCCGTACCATGATCCAGTGATCATATTCTGAAGGTATTCCCACATGGGGATTACGAGAAGTGCATGATGGCAGCAAGTAAAAGAGACGGTTATACCACATTATGTATACGTTACGGCAGCGAGAAACCACCATGAAACCATCGCAGTGGGTCCAGATCATCAGGACATCTTCCAATATATCCAGTGATCATATTCTGAAGGTATTCCTACATGGGGATTACGAGAAGTGCATGACGGCAGCAAGTAAAAGAGACGGTTATACCACATTATGTATACGTTACGATACATACATATCTATTGGAACACGTCCTGATGACTTGGACCCACTGCGATGGTTTCATGGTGGTTTCTCGCTGCCGTAACGTATGCATAATGTGATATAACCGTCTCTTTTACTTGCTGCCGTCATGCACTTATCGTAATCCTCATGTGAAATTACCGCCAGAATATTATCCTTGGATATACTGGAAGAAGTCCTGATGATTTGGACCGACTGCGATGGTTTCATGATGGTTTCTTGCTGCCCTAGCATATACATAATGTGGTATAACCTTCTGTTTTACTTTCTGCCGTCATGCACGTTTTGATATCCCCATGTGGAAATACCCTCAGAATATGATCACTGAATATATTGGAAGATGTTCTGATGATCTGGACCCATGAGATGGTTTCATGGTGGTTTCTCGCTGCAGTAAGGTATACATAATGTGGTATAACCGTCTCTTTTACTTGCTGCCGTCATGCACTTATCGTAATCCCCATGTGGGAATACCTTCAGAATATGATCACTGGATATATTGGAAGATGTCCTGATGATCTGGACCCACTGAGATGGTTTCATGGTGGTTTCTCGCTGCCGTAACGTATACATAGTGTGGTATAACCTTCTCTTTTACTTGCTGCCGTCATGCACTTTTCGTGATCCCCATGTGGAAATACCTTCAGAATATGATCCTCGGATCTACTGGAAGATGTCCTGATGATCTGGATCCACTGCGATGGTTTCATGGTGGTTTCTCGCTGCGGTAACGTATGCATAATGTGATATAACCGTCTCTTTTACTTGCTGCCGTCATGCACTTTTCGTGATCCCCATGTGGAAATACTGCCAGAATATGATTCTTGGATCTACTGGAAGATGTCCTGATGATCTGGATCCACTGCGATGGTTTCATGGTGGTTTATCGCTGCCGTAACGTATACATAATGTGGTATAACCGTCTCTTTTACTTGCTGCCGTCATGCACTTCTCGTAATCCCCATGGAGGAATACCTTCAGAATATGATCACTGGATATATTGGAAGATGTCCTGATGATCTGGACCCACTGCGATGGTTTCATGGTGGTTTCTCGCTGCCGTAACGTATACATAATGTGGTATAACCGTCTCTTTTACTCGCTGCCGTCATGCACTTCTCGTAATCCCCATGTGGGAATACCTTCAGAATATGATCACTGGATATATTGGAAGATGTCCTGATGATCTGGACCCACTGCTATGGTTTCATGGTGGTTTCTCGCTGCCGTAACGTATACATAATGTGGTATAACCGTCTCTTTTACTTGCTGGCGTTATGCACTTTTCGTGATCCCCATGTGAAAATACTGCCAGAATATGATTATTGGATCTACTGGAAGATGTCCTGATGATCTGGATCCACTGCGATGGTTTCATGGTGGTTTATCGCTGCCGTAACGTATACATAATGTGGTATAACCGTGTCTTTTACTTGCTGCCGTCATGCACTTCTCGTAATCCCCATGTAGGAATACCTTCAGAATATGATCACTGGATATATTGGAAGATGTCCTGATGATCTGGACCCACTGCGATGGTTTCATGGTGGTTTCTCGCTGCCGTAACGTATACATAATGTGGTATAACCGTCTCTTTTACTTGCTGCCGTCATGCACTTCTCGTAATCCCCATATGGGAATACCTTCAGAATATGATCACTGGATATATTGGAAGATGTCCTGATGATCTGGACCCACTGCTATGGATTCATGGTGGTTTCTCGCTGCCGTAACGTATACATAATGTGGTATAACCGTCTCTTTTACTTGCTGCCGTCATGCACTTATCGTAATCCCCATGGGGGAATACCTTCAGAATATGATCACTGGATATATTGGAAGATGTCCTGATAATCTGGACCCACTGAGATGGTTTCATGGTGGTCTCTCGCTGCCGTAACGAATACATGGTGTGGTATAACCGTCTCTTTTACTTGCTGCCGTCATGCACTTTTCGTGATCCCCATGTGGAAATACCTTCAGAATATGATCCTTGGATCTACTGGAAGATGTCCTGATGATCTGGATCCACTGCGATGGTTTCATGGTGGTTTCTCGCTGCGGTAACGTATGCATAATGTGATATAACCGTCTCTTTTACTTGCTGCCGTCATGCACTTTTTGTGATCCCCATGTGAAAATACCGCCAGGATATGATCCTTAGATATATTGGAAGAAGTCCTGATGATTTGGACCCACTGCGATGGTTTTATGATGGTTTCTTGCTGCCCTAGCATATACATAATGTGTTATAACCTTCTGTTTTACTTTCTGCCGTCATGCACGTTTTGATATCCCAATGTGGAAATACCTTCAGAATATGATCACTGGATATATTGGAAGAAGTCCTGATGATTTGGACCCACTGCGATGGTTTCATGGTGGTTTCTCGCTGCCGTAACGTATACATAATGTGGTATAACCGTCTCTTTTACTTGCTGCCGTCATGCACTTTTCGTGATCCCCATGTGGAAATACTGCCAGAATATGATTCTTGGATCTACTGGAAGATGTCCTGATGATCTGGATCCACTGCGATGGTTTCATGGTGGTTTATCGCTGCCGTAACGTATACATAATGTGGTATAACCGTCTCTTTTACTTGCTGCCGTCATGCACTTCTCGTAATCCCCATGTAGGAATACCTTCAGAATATGATCACTGGATATATTGGAAGATGTCCTGATGATCTGGACCCACTGCGATGGTTTCATGGTGGTTTCTCGCCGCCGTAACGTATACATAATGTGGTATAACCGTCTCTTTTACTTGCTGGCGTTATGCACTTTTCGTGATCCCCATGTGGAAATACCGCCAGAATATGTTCCCTGGATCATGGCACGGCATGGTTTCATGGCATGGCATGGTTTCATGGCATGGCATGGTTTCATGGCATGGCATGGTTTCATGGCATGACTTCATAGCATGGCTCCAATAGAGATGGGTGAAAAAGCAACGGAGATGAGCGAAAAAGCCGTATATTGTGACTGTTTGTGACGTCATCAAAACGTTGCATCCATATTCAGAGGTATATTTGAACAGTGCGACATTTCATGCCAATATGCGGCACATTCGGTTACATATCTAGTGTAAACAACGCTACGGCAGAAAGTAAAAGAATACCAAGGTAGGTACCTACCTATGTAACCGCTTAGCTACCTATTAAAAGTGCAGTTCAGCTTGAACAACAACTAACTTAGGTACCTAGGTAGGTAGGTAGGTACCTACCTACCTACACCTAGGTAGAGGAAGAGGTAAATTTCCAGAAACAGGTAAAATGTGATTTTTTGGAATTTTTTTTTTTTTGAATACAGGGTATTTTAACGTAATAATCATGATTCGACCACTCATTTTCTCCGCGAATGGTTACTTTTAAGTCAGCGACGGTTGATGACGTCATAATGATTTGATGACGTCATATGCATTAAGTCGGGAAGAAAAAAAACCTAACCTAACCTAACCTAGACTAAGATAACGTAGCATAATATATAAAATATATTATATCATAATATAATCTAACCTAACCGGAAAACCAGAATCGTCCGAAACAAATTTTTCCGCCATGACATCAAATATATTGAAAATAGAATAATACAGCATTGCAAGAAATTTCCGGCCCTTATCGACGGTTGCTGGTGCGACGTGTTGCAGTATTCATTCTCGGAGATAATGTCGAATTAAGGCAGAAACAAGGTTTTCGATGACAAAGAGCATTAAATTGAGTGCATGAAGTGTTGAATGTCTTCTTTATCACGTCTGTGACACACCAGGTACGGATAATTATATGCGATGTGCTATGTTTGCAGAGTGAAGATTATGGTCGTGTATTTGTTTGCCAACTGAAAAATAATTATTTGCGGAGAAAATGAGTGGTCGCATCATGATTTTTACATTAAAATACCCTGTGTTCAAAAGAAAAATTCCCAAAAATCGCATTTTACCTAGATCTGGAATAATACCGAGGAAGAAGGGGGGGCAGTTAAGTCATCATGCAACACTTAAGACATCGTGCAACAAATGGCTCTACTGCTGTTTCTGTATGTCTGAACAATTAATTGTACTATGTTTACTGACCACAAAAATGAACAAGCTATCCATATTCAAACAGTTCCTCTTGATGAAGACCCTGTAACCACTTGCAAAGAGCAACTTCAAAACAATTATTTTGGAGTAGTGTGCTGTATTCTGAACACAAAAATGTTTTTGTGCAGGATTACTTCACTGTAGCTGTTGTGGCACAAGCTATTTGTAGCCACTAAAAATACTGGTGTACCTACCTTAAACCCAAATAATCAATAAATCAATGGTGTACCTACCTAATTGCAAAAAAAAACATTTCCTTATGGTTTTCTTAAGCCAACTGCTCTTGAAAGCCTAAAATGGCACCTGCAGCCTTTGCTAGCTTCATATACAAAGAGCTGGTGGAACCAGGCAATCAGAACTTATTTCAGTAGAGAAACGTCCATCATTTAAGCTTGGCCATAATCAACCTTGGCTTGTTCTTGAGGTCAAAATGGGCATTCATTGCATAACTAGGCTTTAATTGAGTACGTTATTGACTGAGCCACTCATTTAGCATTCTGGGCAGGTTCTAAGCATTAACCCGCCATAGGGAAATTTACTTAAAATTGTGATGTAATTGGTGTAGCTACTAACTGACCAGGAAAACTAAAATTTGATGCCTGGTTCCAAGTAGAACCAAGCTTTTGCTATAAGATGCACTACTTGTGGCTGTAGTGGCCATACTTAAGAGGCCAATTTGCATGAAAGATTTCCATGCAAGCCAATTTAACATTGGACATCCGTGAAAGTTACTCGCAACCTGATCTTATTTAGTCCTCACCTTAGCAGTGTAATCATTTTCGAATTTTGATGCCTACTTTCAAGTAGAACAATATCTAAGGCAACTGCCAAAAATATCCGGGATGTCGTACTATTGTAACTTTAGAGGCCAAATTGCATAGCATTTGCAATTTGTTGCTGTAAATTGCCAAAATTCTTACTTGATGCTATGGTTCAACCAATTAATCAGGTTTGTGGGCAGTTTTTGTGGACAAACAGAAAGCCTGAAGCTTGTGGGAAAGCAGAAAGCCTGCAGCCTGTAAGTATGCAGAGCCTGCAGCTTGTGAGCAAGCAGAAAGTCTGAAGCTTGTGAGCATACAGAAAGCCTGCAGTATGTCAGCAGCAAGAAAGCATGCAGCTTGCTGGCATGCAAAAAGCTTTCAACTTGTGAGCAAATGGAAATCCTTTGGCTTGGGAGCAAGCAGAAAGCCTGCAGCTTGTGAGCATGCAGAAAGTCTGCAGCATGTGAGCATGTGGAAAGCCTGCGGTTTGTGAACATGCAGAAAGCCTGCAGATTGTGAGCATACAGAAAGGCAGCAGCTTGCAAGCATGCCAGAAGCCTGTAGCATATAAGCATGCAGAAACCTTGCATCTTTGTGGGCATGCAGCAAGCCTGCAGATTGTAAGCATGTGGAAATCCTGTGGCCTGTGAGCAATCAGAAAATGTGCAATTGTAAGCATGTAGAAGTACACAGCATGTTAGCATGTGGATAGCCTGCAGTTTATGAGCATGTGGACAGCCTGCAGTTTATGAGCAAGTGGAAAGTCTGCAATTTGTGAGCATGCAGAAAGACTGCAATTTGTGAGCATCTGGAAAGCCTGCAGTTTGTGAGCATGTGGAAAGCCTGCAGTTTGTGAGCTTGTGAGGATGTGGAAAGACTGCAGTTTGTGAGGAATCAGAAAGCCTCCAATTGTGAGCATGCAGAAGTCTGCAGCATGTGAGCATGTGGAAAGCCTGCAGCATGTGAGCATGTTGAAAGCCTGCAGTTTGTAAACATGCAGAAAGCCTGCAGTTTGTGAGCATGTGAAAAGCCTGCAGTTTGTGAGCATGCAGAGTCTACAGCTTGTGAACATGCAGTCTGCAGCTTGTGAGCATGCAGAGTCTGCAGCTTGTGAGCCTGCAGCTTGTGAGCCTGCGGAGTCTGCAGCTTGTGAGCATCCAGAAAGCCTGTGGCTTGTGAGCAAGTGGAATGGTAAACTCAAAACTCAGAAGGCTGCCATTCAAAAATGAAATGTGTTCTTCAAAAATTAAAAGCTTTACACTTGTAAAAGTCAAAAGGTAGGTAGCTTCTCGTGACCAGGCCTGAGCTTTGTAAAAATAAATAGGCCTATATGATTTCACAATAAATTAACACCTATTAAGCCTTCTCTCATACTATGCTGATTTGGTAATATGCATAATCATTTCAAGTTCGTCACAAACAAAGTCACGAGAAGATAGCTCTGACCTCAGGATTGCTAAACACCTTACCTACCTCAGTCTTTTCCAGGAACATTTCCCATTCAAACTTGGTCTAGCATGCCTAACACTGAGAGCAAGTTAAAAAATCCTCTGGCTACCTACATCAATTCATAATACTCGCCATCTCCACACGTCAATGAAGGAAGGATGGGCAGTAC
Organism: Ashinkailepas kermadecensis; assembly: GCA_034440615.1. Lineage (NCBI taxonomy): Eukaryota > Metazoa > Arthropoda > Thecostraca > Neolepadidae > Ashinkailepas > Ashinkailepas kermadecensis. Next base: position 557,529 of record JAOTOM010004897.1, on the reverse strand, counting down.
ACATACAATTAACAAAGGTGGGATGCCTCAACATATGGCTCCAGCAGAAATGCACAACTACAGCGAATGTCGCACGCTCGCCAGAAATTTAGAAGCCCGCCTGCAGGGACAGGCAGACGAAAACTCACACATTACCAATATATTCCAGCTGCATGACCGACGCAGTCGATGCGCCCCAAAACGCCAACCAATATATTCCACTCATCATCGCTCAGAAATCCACTAAAGTTTGAACTTGTTGACTTCTTGGGAGGTATGTACAGTACGGATTGAGGAAAATGAGACACGGAATGAAAGGCATGATAAATCTTTGTGTAATGTTTGGCAAGCTGCTCAAGAAGTTGCCTGATATAATAATAAATATATAATATCCAGCAAATGGTCCTTCAAACCATCGGTCCCTTACGATTTCCCCTCATTACTTCCATATACAAATATTAGTACATCAAGCAACTTATATGATAGTGTAAAATAATCTAAAGTGCAACATTAACTGACAGCCCCGACCATCAACAACTGTTGTGTGATCACATTAAAAACAAAGCCATGCCGAGATTTGAACCCCCACCACCAGTACAAAAAGTGAATGTCTTAACCAACTACTCCAATTTGCCCAGATGGTGCCTACTGGATTATGCAATGTAGAGCATGCAGACTGGAGAGATATGGTCATTATACATCACATACTTTTTATGCTATATTACCCAACTCCAAGCCCTTTTTGGGTGTTACTTTGCCTCCAAACTGAAAATTATACATTTGCAGAGGAAACAAGTGATCACACCATATTCAGCACTTTCATAAACATTGCATTATAAAAATAAATTCCAAGAACTTACAAATTACCTTCAACTGCAAATTTACAACAATGTCATTCTTTACCGTTTCTTTGGGAAACCACATGAGCAAGATATTCACTATTTAATATCATGCTACTTAGCATTGATGTGGCAGATCATGCAGACTCCTTCAGCTGTGTGATGTTAGGTGATCCAACATCAGCAGGTTCTAGGTGATTCCTAGAATCATTCATGTTAGGTTAGGTGGTGTCGATGTGCTTTAAGGTATTCACAAGACAAATCTTATATACATTTTCCTCCATGAAGCAAACAAAGGAGTTAGGTTTATTAGGTTAGGTTAGGTTAGGTTTTAGTTTAGGGAAAACAAAATTCGACTAAAAGTCTTGAAAAGTTATCTATTGTTTTTTGTTTTTTCAGAAACAGGATAGGGTGGGTTAGGCTATGTTTTAAGTTGAACAGTTTTGGGAATTTTTTTTCCTCAATTTTGAAGATTTTTTCGTCTTACATTGTAGGTTAGGTTAGTTTATCTTGAAGTTTTCTTTTTTATTACTTTTATGCTGTAACTCAAAGTCCCTTTTTGTTCCATTTTTTGAACCCCAAACACCTGAAGGCACAAATTTTACTTTCCTGTACACTTTTCCCATACTTTGTTTAAGGGAGGGAAGAATTCATTGCATTGTCAAAAGTTTTCCTGGTGTTGTTTAATGCTATTTGAATGAGTTTGATGTTCTTTTCTTGGTGAAGTGACTGCTTATTGAATCATGAGAACTTCATTGTGAATTGCTTGTGTCTCAAAAAGTTTTAATTTCCCATGGAAATTAGTATCAAATTCATAAAAATCACATCAGAAAACACAAGAAACAATTTTTAAACCAGGAATTGGCTTTGTGGCTTCTATATATTTACCTTTATTTATTTGAAGACAACAAATTTGAGAACAAATTGTTGACATGTCCCCCCGATTTTTTGTTTGTTTTTTTAATGGAAAGGTAGGTTAGGTTTGGTTATGTTATGTTACACTTCTCTTCTTTTAAAAAAAAATATTATTTCTTAATGCTGTATATATTGCATAGCTCCAAGCCTTGACTATGTGGGTCTGATGTTTTGGTTCTGAACAGTATCTCTTGTATGAGTGCCACATGTTGTCTCTCCTTTGCTAGCCACGCCTCAAGTTATATGTGGCATGCCCCTATGCCATTGCAATTCAGCTGTAGCACAGTGATATACTTTTATATTCCAGAACTGTGTGGGCTAGCCGTCTTTGTCGTGCGTTGGGTTGTTGACTAGATTGATGGGATTGAGTAGTGTGACTGAAATGGTTTTGTACTTGAGTTGTTGATGTTCCAGTCACAGATTGGAGTGTCTGATCATCCAGCGTCATTCATCTCCTGCTGTCTATCACGCTGTCTTTGAGCCCCTGATCATGCTGGACTGGTACTGCTGTCCCCTCCAAACAACTGGACAGTACTAGACGTTGCTGGCGATTGTGAGAGTATCTCGGTGGACTTCCTGGGCGCCGACGTCGCCGGCAGGTCCTCCTTGGGCGGCAACGTCTGAAGCTGGTTATTAGGGGACAGCTGCACACCGAAGAGTCCGCGTGGGAGGGGCAGCGCTGTGGCGCATCTCGGACAGGTCCATGCCTCCCTGCCTTGGCATAGTCTCCTGATGTTCCTGGGCCGGAGTCCAGCGCAGCACTCACATGCGCAGCACAGGCAGGCAACAAACTGCACTGAGCTGGCGCCAGCGGCCCTTCCACAGGCACCACACGGATACTTTGGGCCTGGACTCGAATTGACTTTGAAGTGTCTGACTCTCGGCAGTATCAGAGCGAGGAAGGCCGTGTCACCGCTCCCCTGTACCAAGCGAGCCGCCATGGTGCTGGGCTGTGCTGATGTTTGCCCTCTGATGACAGATGTCAGGTGTTGAGGGGTTGTCCATCTTGCATGATGCAGTTGGTAGCTGGCATGATGCAGTTGGTAGCTGCGAGCTCAGGGCACTTGGTTCTGCAGGTGATACTGACAGAGACGCCATCCGCACATTAAGGGGATCCCGATGACGGCGATCAGCCCAGCTCCAGCAGCCGATTCCCATCGTAATTTGATGTAATCCATTGCTTTGGAAAATTTCATCTGGATTGGAACCCCTTTTAAAATTTAGTCCAAATTATTACTGGAGTGGCTCCACAAACCAGTTTCCTATTGCTAAGTAGAGCTTGTTGCATGCACCCTGGTCCCACCACCCGATCCGTGAATTCCAGTTCAACGGCATAATTTTGACCGACAACTTAACGTGCCGTCAATGCACCGACACAGTGGGCGCTATATGATCAACATGATCGATGTGCACTAAAGCCCAAACAACTAACCAACTAACACCGACATGATTGCCCTGGTAACTCATCCCCGGCCTAATCGGGCCAGTTTCCAACTGACACCGACATGATTGCCCTGGTAACTCGTCCCCGGCCTAATCGGGCCAGTTTCCAACACCCTCCGAGCCGGGGGCTAAATGTGAGTGTATGATGTGACCCAATCATGTCGCATTGGGCCTTCCATAGCACAGGGGAGACTCATGCAGGCCAGCACTCCAACCAACTAAGCTACTGGGGTGGTATACTGCCCCAGGTGAAGTCCAGGGTTCCCCAGAAAGTCCAGGTCACCTTGGGGTGGCAACCTGGACTTTCAGATGACTTTGGACTTTGATGAAAATTTGAAAATGTAGCCCTATGGTGACCAGGTGTTTCTGGTATTTTTATGCTGTTTTTTTAAATTCTGTGGGGCCAAATTTCGACCATACGCGAATAGTTGCTGAGCTGATCTCTGATCAGCTGATTATGATCGCTATGACGACAAAGACGCAAGAGACGGATGCAGTGATGAAGCAGGGCTAGAGCCATTGTCAAATTTCCATTTCTATTCCATTGCTACACCTAGTTCGTACAGCCCAGATCTCACTACACACCTTGCTTTCCAGGGAGCATTGGCCACTGCAGGTATTAGCTGTTCCTGCTCAGCTTTCAGGATGCACAAGAGCCATCGGCCAGGCGGGTCTGAGCCGCCGGTGGAGCTGGAGAACCAGCTGGTGCTGCGCCTGCCGTCGGTCAGTGTGTAACCTTGCCTCGCCTACTCGTTAACATAATGATTTTTGTGAGGTGTGAGATGTCGAAGCCAGTACAGTAGGACGTCGAAATTTTCCCTGAAAATCATGCTATTTAGTTACGGTCTGTACTTTTTCTCCAAACTCGTTGTTGAGCAAATATCGTTTTTTGTACTTTTTCAAACTGTACCGTACCTTTTCGTTTGTTTTGAGAGGTGCATAATATTGAGATACATGCATTTACCATAACAATGCAAATACCTATGCCATGAACTGGTATTGTGCAACAGACCAGACCAAGGGCAATCCTTTTATCTGGAATTATGCTACAATATGTTTGTGTATCCCGATCTGTTATGGTGAGCATAGGCATGCTACAAACGAAAAACTGTTAGAATTCGGGGGGGAGACTTCATAAACAAACAGGAAGCACAATGCCAGTTCTTCTTTGGGAAAATGTTGATTCAGTGTTCAGAAAGTGTTATATTTCATCCTGTTACACGAATCATTTATCACTGCACGTACTTGCACCACTGCTCTGTCAACCTAAAATACCTAACCTAACATATCATAAATCAAGTCCTGGTCATAATGAATATTTATTGATGTGTTGCTTCTCGCCAGATGCGTCTTAAAACCCAAAGATTCAGGAAGAAGTGTTTGTGTGTATGTGTGTTTGTGTGTGCGTGCACGTGCACGTGCGCGTGTGTGATGCTTCGAGTGGGAGCGTAGACGTGAGTTGACGTCTGCAAAGTTGAGTGGCATTCAACACTAGTCCATTGTGCCTGAATAAGGTGTTTTCGCGTGGGGACGAGTGGTCTAGGGGTAAGATGCCCGTCTCACAATCGAAAGGTTGTGGGTTCGAGTCTCACCTGTCACTACTCTTCGCCCGTGACCAATCGGCGTGAGAGATTGGCGACGCTACATGACTCAACGGTCGACGTGTCGTAAAACTAATAACCAACCAAGGTGTTTTCGCACACACTTTCGGGCCACAATAGTACCGCCCCAATTCCAGTCAGATATTTGTCATGCAGTTGTATTAAACATGTGTTGGATTACATGCATGGGTAGTGTTTATTATTAACAGGTGGTACTTGATCTCCACCTCAACTTACTTTGTCACTACTTAGATTATGGAAAATTTCGCGTCAGGATCGTGGTAACATTAGAAAAAGCGCCACCTGGATAGCAACACATGAATTACTAGAAGGTTTTTGGAAAGCTAGTGATTGCATCCGAAACCGAACTAAAATATACGCCTGAATTAACTAGGCCCAAGTCAAGATATGTCCGAGCCGACTTATCCGCGCCATCGGCAGGTTCCGGCCCAGAGTCTGCGGCATGCCCTCCGGCAGGGACTGCCCAACATCAAGGATCGGCTGTTCATCAGTATCGAGTCGGACATGCGCCGCGGTACCGTCCGCTTCGACAACTGGTACCTGCCGGCCAAGGTAGGCGAGTACCGGCCTGTTAAGGTCCCCTCCGAAGACTGATACCTGCCGGCCAAGGTAGGTGAGGACCGATCTGTTAAGGTCCCCGCCGACAACTGGTACCTGCCGGCCAAGGTAGGCGAGGACCGGTCTGTTAAGGTCCCCGCCGACGACTGGTACCTGCCGGCCAAGGTAGGTGGGGACCGATCTGTTAAGGTCCCCTCAGACGACTGGTACCTGCCGGCCAAGGTAGGCGAGGACCGATCTGTTAAGGTCCCCGCCGACGACTGGTACCTGCCGGCCAAGGTAGGTGGGGACCGATCTGTTAAGGTCCCCTCGGACAACTGGGATCTGCCGGCCAAGGTAGGTGGGGACTGATCTATTAAGGTCCCCGCCGACGACTGGTACCTGCCGGCCAAGGTACGTGGGGACCGATCTGTTAAGGTCCCCTCGGACGACTGGTACCTGCCGGCCAAGGTAGGCGAGGACCGATCTGTTAAGGTCCCCTCAGACGACTGGTACCTGCCGGCCAAGGTAGGTGGGGACCGATCTGTTCAGGTCCCCACAGACGACTGGTACCTGCCGGCCAAGGTAGGTGAGGACCGGCCTGTTAAGGTCCGATCACAAGAAAGGGTACTCGCGAAGGACTACATGCAACCTATGCCCGAATGTAGTATACCACATCGGTTTTAGACGAAGAAGGTCGTAAAGGGGCAAACACATGAATATACCGAAGTTGTAAGGTTTGCTTAGAATATATATGGAAGCATAACGCAGCGCAGAATAAATGTGTGCGATCTTGAGCAACGTACTTGTCAAACAGAAATTACCCTGTTGCAACTTTACTTCTGACGACCTTGAAACCTACAAGGTTGTATTCACATTATATGAATTGAAAATCGTGATATCAAATGCTGATATGCATCAGTGTGTCCTGATGCTATTTCTTATTCATTTCTTTCGTAACATTTCCGATGAATCAATAAACCAACGAATGGGCTCTTTTAATAGTATCTGGAGATGGGCCCATTTCCCCGGCGAATGGCGCCTGGATTGCATCGTACCCCTCCTGAAACCAAATTTGGAAGCTACGGACCTATTTCCATCATCAGCTGTACTTTAAAATTATTAAAAGTAATTGCTAATATCAGACTTAGAACGTACCTGGAATCAAGCGATATGTTTTCGCCATATCAGCACGGTTTTCGATCTGCCCGTAGCACAGCTAACAATCTAACAAACATCATCAGTGACATCCAGACTGGTTTCAAGGAGAGCGAAATTATTCCAACCCCTCCTTGAATTGGAAGCCACATTCGATACCGTTCATCGATCGGCACTCCTCTTCAAATTACACACACTTGGAATCCGAGGCCAAATAGCGGGGTTCCTGCGGACATTTCTGGAATCTCGACTCATCGCTATCCGTTGTGGCATTATCCAGGATTATCCAAGAAAAGGGGCTTCCTAACGGAAAGTGTGTTCCTCCAACCTTTTTTTTGGTGTTTATAAATTACATTTTCGGCTTGATGATGCATATTTCTGTAAAATCGCGACATTCGCTGTATACAGATGACTTGGTGATGTGGTGTAAGCACAAACATGTGGATACAGAAAATTATTGAATTCCGAGCGCATTGAATGAAGTGTGCATGTGCATGGTGCATGGTGCAAAGAATGTGCATGGTGTCTCAAATTGGGTCTATATCTCTCTCTATCTCTGTCCACAAATGTGCATCCATGATCATTGTTCACTCCCGAATTAGCATTACTCCGCACAGCCAGCTAACACCCAAAGATGTATCTCTTCCGGATGTCCCATAATTCAAATATTTAGGCGTTATTCTTGATCGTAGCTTCCGTTTCACTCCGCACGTCAACTGCATTCGTCAAAATCCCAACAACGGCTCAAAATTATCATAGCCATCTCTGGGCAACAATGGGGAGCCGACAATAATACATTGATCAAACTACACTTCACTCATTCGAAGTATACTGGATTACAATGTGCTCCTCTTCGTCAGTGTATCTGCCAGCTTGGTGCAACGGCTTGAAGCCACCCAAAACGATGCTTTCCGTCTCGTCACAGGTGGTTTCCGCACCACTCCGGTGCTGAACCTTTGTGTCGAAGCCAACATGCTCAGTCTCCCTCACCGCCGTTGTTGCCTACTTCTTTGCTACGGCATGAAAGTTCAATCTCAGCATAGCCAGTCCAACTCGTCACTTTTCGCGACTGCATGCACCTATCGTGCTCGCCATCGTGCTGTTCCCACGGTCTAGATATATCTGCGGACCCCGCAGTGGACGTTTCAAGTACTACACATGGCAATTCACTCTGTTCACAAACCCTGAAGTCCAAGAATGGTTTCAGATTTTGCGTGACTATCATCCTGGCCATGTGTTTATTTATGCTCATGGCTCCCTACTGGGAGAAACTATTGGTGCTGCATTTGCGTTTCGTGATGTGGTGTGGCAAGCACGTCTCCAAGATTTGATGGCAGTTTTTACTGCCGAGATGGCTGGTATCCACGGTTCGTCGCTGCACCAAAGAATCAGTCACCAAATCAGTCACCAAAAACTACCCAAGTTGGTTATTTGTTGCGACTCTAGGTCTGCGCTCGAAGCAACATTAAGAAACCACGATATATCTCATCCTATTGCAGATTATATACAGGAACTACTGAGGAAATATCCAAACATCGATATCCCTTGTTCCGTGGACACACGGGCATTGTGGGATAACCGGGAATGGAAAGGCAGATAGATTAGCAAGATGTGGTCTAACATTTCCACTTTCCACGTCTCTTCATATCCGTTTCATGACCCACTTTCAATTCTCAACTCTCTCTAGCAGTCCGTCCTTCAGGAGCAGTGGAAACAATCACCTTACCCTCACCTGATCCCCAGTAAACGAAATCTGCAACATTGGCCGACAGAACAGTAGACATGCCAATTATTTGAAATAGTTCTGGCACGACTTAGATTGGGTCATACCAACATCATCCATTGTCACTTGATCACTCGAAGCGCCCCCCCCCCCTATCACTGCCACACTCCACTTAAGATTGAAGAAAATTATGTTACACTGTGCACTCCTTGCTCCTTACCGCCTGTCCCAACGAGTTACTGTTCGTAAAAACATTAAACTTGATTTAAAACCCCTGCTTGGCAACGATCACCCAGATCTACTGGAGCATTTATTCACCTATCTAATGGCTCCTAATCTTGTCATCCGCATTTAGGGCAACAGGGTTTTTAGCTGTGCAAATTTTGGCAAATCGTGTGCAGGGAGGAGAATGCTTCCCTTTGATCTATACGTATAGTTTCATGGTTGTTTTCTGTGTTATCTTTGTCATACATAAATTTGTAGGTGCTTAGAATGTGTCTGTTCCGTCATGTCGGAACTCGTAGCACGGACCCCGCCAGGGGTGATCAGACCGGGTGTTTGTCGGGCGTTGGCGGCACTCATCTCTGCTGAGTTATGTTGTCGTCATTACTTGGGCTGGCTTATCTTTGGTGGATGTGCTGTGCTCTCCACACCAGTTTTTTTTTGCGTCACCGGACACCCATGAGCCGGAACAGCTTTCTTCGTATTGCCATTTTTAACTCGGCATTGCGTAGCTTTGTATTGCACGGACACCGATTAGCCGGTACGGTGAAGTTCCCTACCAGGCTGACTGGCGATAAGCCATAATCATGGACAAAAATCACTTGTGAAAACTTCGTTTTCAAGACTAATTTACCAACTTTCAAGACTAACTTAGTTTATGATTGACTAATTGGTCCATCAGGGCATTGAGTCGATCCAGAGCATCGGATCCCAGAACACAGAAAAGGCATTGCATTGCATGCCAGGTTCTTTGCTGCAAGCGACACTGCTTTCAACTGGACCAGCGAACCTTGTAGCTGGGGTAGGTTTGCAAGGATATTGCACCGCGTAATTGTTTGGTAAAGTAATTACACAGTAACAAGCCATCTGTCGTGGTTTTCATTGTGTAATAATCAGCAATGAGGCTCCTGATATTCTGGTGACATTCCACAATTATTTTGCGCGAATTCTGTTGCAGATATTGGACTTGCCAACGGCGACAGAATCATACAAAACTATTGATGGTAAAAACTTCTACAAATCGGCCGACATCTGTCAGGTGGGTGTATATTGCCACGGCAGTTGGTCGACATCTGTCAGGTAGGTGTATTTTGCCACGGCAGTCGGCCGACATCTGTCAGGTGGGTGCACACTGCCACGTCAGTTGGTCGACATCTGTCAGGTGGATGTACACTGCCACGGCAGTCGGCCATCTGTCAGGGAGGACTGTGTTTGTGTCCAGCTGATAGTGTACAGGGTGCTGACGCCGTGTCTGTTCCACCAGCTGATGCTATGCAGGGAGGACTGTGCGTGTGTCCATCCGACGCTGTATCTGTTCCACCAGCTGATGCTGTGTAAGGAGGATGACGATGCCTCAGACGACGAGTCGCCCAACAAAAAGAGGCGTGACACCGGCAAGGTAGAGAAGAAATACCTGTACCCGCACGGCCTGACGCCACCACTGAAGAACGTGCGAAAGCGGCGGTTCCGACGCACGCTCAGGAAAAAGGTGCGTATAACGGAATGGTATCCACATTCCGGCGGAATTCTGTGAATAACGATTGCAGAGCATATTTTCACAGCTTTCATTACGTTAATGTCTGATGCTCATCTTCAGTCTTTTTATATGTTTGGTATGTTTACAATTGATACAAACAAGTAAATGATATCAGTCATGACGCTATGGGTACCTACGTTTCATAGTTGTTTTCTGAGCCCACATAATTTGTCTGCCTGGTCTCACACTTCTACCATGCATGGCTGGGAGCTCGTGCTGAAGATGCTAACCAACTCGGTGCGCCTGTGCAGTTCGTGGAGGTACCCGAGATTGAGAAGGAGGTGAAGCGGCTTCTTCGCATGGACAACGAAGCGGTGCACGTGCGACACGAGGTGGTGGACGAGGAGAAGAAAAAGGACGACTCGGGGGCGGGACCGTCGATCGAGGCCATCAAGGAGGAGCTGGGTACGCCCGTCAAACACCCACGACACTCACGTACCGCATCAATGAGGCTCGGCGAACGCGGCTGCAGTATTGGATGTGGACCCGGGCATCCAAGCGTGACGTTAAATGTTGACAGAGCCTCACGGACACTGCCGTTGTTGCAGTGTTAAAATAATGATTTCTCGTTAGCTGTGAGATGTCGAAACGAGTACGGGATGATCTCGAAATCGTCATTTGACGTAATGCCATATACAATCTATCAAGTCCTGCAAACGCAGTTTTGAGACAATTGAGCACATATTGCTGTTCCTGTTGTGCGTGTTTTGAAAGGTACCTAATTTAGGGATACCGATATGAACGAAAACGATACAAACCCTATGCTATATGCTGTTGTTGTATAACATAGCACATCATAGGTAATCCCTTCACCTGGAATTGCGCTATGGGATGTTCGTTATCACGATCCCGGATCAGTTATGGCGAGCAAGAGTATGATATGTATAAACTGGATACAGTTAGAAACTAGGCACGGAGTCTGCACAAACACGCAACAAGAAGCACAATGTCGATACTTCTTTGGGAAGGATGACGATTCAGTGTTCAGTAAGTGGTAATCCCACCCTGTTTCGCGACTAATTTATCACTGCCGTTGTTGAGTGCGGCCACAGTTGCAGTGCCCTCCACACAGGACGCTGGCCCACCGGTCGGGGTAGGTTGGTCTGCGCCGGCCAGCCCACCTCGTATGGTGCCGCGCCAGACGGGTGCGCCGACCGCCGCCACCGGCTCGCTGGTGTACAACAGTCGGGTCGCGGGCGCACTGCAACCGTACACAGCGCTGCACCACTGGCACAGGCTTGGAAGAGCGCCATTGTGGTCAGCAGAATGTGCCGACATAGTTTGCTTTCGGTTGCTTTGGATGGCTTGTATTGTTATTTGTATACCAACATATCGATCTACACGTTCTGTTTGCTGTTGTGATTTTTTCTTCAAATGCAAAAACCGCTGATCATTCTGACATTAAACTGGTATATTGCCCTCTATGTAATGGCCTTCACCTTTTATAGTTGTATATATGTGTGCTACTATGTGGTATGTATATCCTTATGTGCACATATGTGAATATAGATGTTTATATATATATATATGTGTATATGCACATATATATCTGTATGTGTGCGTGCGTGCGTGTGTATGTATGTGCAAAGATGCATGTTTGCACTTCAATGATACATTATTCGTAAAATAGGGTGGAATATACCACTCTCTGAACACTCAATCGACATCTCTCTCCAAGAAGTATTGACATACTGCTCCTTGATGCGTGCTTATAAAGTCTTCGTGACTCCTTTCTAACAGAATCCCGTTTATAAGTATCATGTACATGCTTTCGATAAGGAATGGTGATACACGAACACTTCGCAACGCAATTTCAGGTAAAGAGATTACCTAAAATGTGATATGGCATACAATACCAGTTTATAGCATAGGTATTATTTCCTCTATCATGAATATAGCTCTTCCTAAATTATGAATCTCAAAACAAATGTTGAAGGTACAGTCATAAGTACCTACACCATAGGCTGAAATTTGAGTCTGAAAGACATGAAAATCATTTTCAATGACACTAATTCCAAAGCAAATTTCGACATCCTACTGTGTCGTTTCGACATCTCACACCTAACGAAAAACCATTATTTTAACCCTGTTGCACTTGCATATGCATACCTTTGTATCACATATTTTGTTCACATAATTTTAGAGTTTACATAATTTTATCAAAGCTCGCATGCATTGTTGGACTGGTTGATTATTGGCTTAACGTATCCTCAGTGGCTCTCTGGCCATTCTGAAACGATTACACAAAGGAGGTAGTGAAAGCTGCCAAGAGCAAGGTGACCAGGATAGTGTGTGGGGTGGGCAGGATGAGTGACTGGTGCGTTGTGACACCTGACCAGGATAGTGTGTGGGGTGGGCAGGATGAGTGGCTGTGGTGCGTTGGTGGGTTGACACCTGACCAGGATAGTGTGTGTGGTGGGTAGGATGAGTGGCTGTGGTGGGTTGGTAAGTTGCGACACCAGTCCACCTGTATGAACTGTCACGGTTACCTGACCAACAGGGGAACACGACATTTTCGGCGAGGAGCTGAGCGAGAGTGATGAAGACGAGGGAGACCGTAGCTTTAATCGTCTTGACGAGTTGGATGACTCGGCCATGTCAGAGTCCAAGTTTTCGGCGGGCGACTCCAATATGTCCAACACCATGGTGGGTAGATGTTCACAAATATAACTGCGTGGCCGGTGTGATTAGCAACCGACCAAGTTCAGTTTTGCTTCATAAACCGTGATGGGCACGTCGTTCGTGTATGTTGATGCTCAGGTGGTAGGCACGTGACCTGAACTCTATTGGTAACTTGCACAGCTGTGGACGGAATAATCGGGGGTTTGATACTTGATCACTTGTAAAAAAAAAAGCTTGCCATGACCAGTGTACCTGGAAGACTAACCTCATGCAGTTAACCATCGGATGTTTCGATAACAACGTCAGATTTGTTCTTTGCAGTATTGCATCATTCGCGTGAAGTCCGGTGGCAGAGCTAAGCCTAGCGTATTAGGATAATGGCTGACATTGGTAAATTCGGTAGGGTAACATTTGTCGTGCTGTGCGTCCAGTCACGCCAATTAACATAGCACAATCTCTACCGAGGTACTGGCTGTTGTCTCACCCAGTGGCCGCCTGCTATTACCATGCGAGCGTGTCTGGCCTCCCAGCCTCGACGCTGCCTCTGAAATCGAGTTTCGATCCTTGACTCGACTCTGCGTCCCTGTCGCGTCTTGGGTTTCCTCATCAAACTCTAGCGTCACTTCTCTGCTCCCCTCCATCCTAACCCTACCCGCACCCCACCCTATATCCTGATCTGACTGCCCCGCCCTTTCGCCACAATCCACTCCCCTGACCGGACTCCGGTTCCCCAGACCCGACTCTGACCACTTGACCCTGCTCTGCCCCCCACCCCTCCCCCAATCCAACTGCAGCTTCTCTGAAACGACCCTGGCACGTGACCCGATTCTGGCCACAGGACAATATGTCGGAAGTGAAGACGGAGTTCGACAGTAGCATGTTCCCACACACCGAGTCACCGGTGAAATCGACGCCATCGCCGTCTCTCTCCATCAAACGCGAATACAGTAAGACCTCGCCACCTCGACCGGCGACGCGGATTGTGGTTAGTTCGTTAGTCATTTGGACATTTGGGCGCCTCGACTGCTACGGTCTTGTTGCACCCAAATTTGTAATTGTGGATGTCATTCACCACACCTGTGCGTTGTGTGATTGTGTTGCGAGTTTTGTCAGGAGGTGCGGACCATGTGGCCCAGGCAGTGACACTATGTGTGCCGCAACCTACCGTGTGGTCCAGACAGCGACACTGTGTGCCGCAGCCGACTGTGAGGCCCAGACAGTGACACTGTATGTGCCGCAACCTACCGTGTGGTCCAGACAGCGACACTGTGTGCCGCAGCCGACTGTGAGGCCCAGACAGTGACACTGTATGTGCCGCAACCTACCGTGTGGTCCAGACAGCGACACTGTGTGCCGCAGCCGACTGTGTGGCCCAGACAGTGACACTGTGTGTGCCGCAGCCGACTGTGAGGCCCAGACAGTGACACTGTATGTGCCGCAACCTACCGTGTGGTCCAGACAGCGACACTGTGTGCCGCAGCCGACTGTGAGGCCCAGACAGTGACACTGTGTGTGCCGCAACCTACCGTGTGGTCCAGACAGCGACACTGTGTGTGCCGCAGCCGACTGTGAGGCCCAGACAGTGACACTGTATGTGCCGCAACCTACCGTGTGGTCCAGACAGCGACACTGTGTGCCGCAGCCGACTGTGAGGCCCAGACAGTGACACTGTGTGCCGCAACCTACCCTGTGGTCCAGACAGCGACACTGTGTGCCGCAGCCGACTGTGTGGCCCAGACAGTGACACTGTGTGTGCCGCAGCCGACTGTGAGACCCAGGCAGTGACACTATGTGTGCCGCAACCTACCGTGTGGTCCAGACAGCGACACTGTGTGCCGCAGCCGACTGTGTGGCCCAGGCAGTGACACTGTGTGTGCCGCAGCCGACTGTGAGGCCCAGGCAGTGACACTATGTGTGCCGCAACCTACCGTGTGGTCCAGACAGCGACACTGTGTGCCGCAGCCGACTGTGTGGCCCAGGCAGTGACACTGTGTGTGCCGCAGCTGACTGTGGACCCAGGTAGTGACACTATGTGTGCCGCAACCTACCGTGTGGTCCAGACAGCGACACTGTGTGTGCCGCAGCCGACTGTGAGGCCCAGACAGTGACACTGTGTGCCGCAGCCGACTGTGTGGCCCAGGCAGTGACACTGTGTGTGCCGCAGCTGACTGTGAGGCCCAGGCAGTGACACTGTGTGTGCCGCAGCCGACTGTGAGGCCCAGGTAGTGACACTGTGTGTGCCGCAGCCGACTGTGGGGCCCAGGCAGTGACACTGTGTGCCGCAGCCAACTGTGGGGCCCAGGCAGTGACACTGTGTGTGTCACAGCCGACTGTGGGGCCCAGACAGTGACACGGTGTGCCGCAGCCAACTGTGGGGCCCAGGCAGTGACACTGTGTGTGTCACAGCCGACTGTGGGGCCCAGACAGTGACACTGTGTGTGCCGCAGCCAACTGTGGGGCCCAGGCAGTGACACTGTGTGTGCCGCAACCTACCGTGTGGTCCAGGCAGTGACACTGTGTGTGCCGCAGCCAACTGTGGGGCCCAGGCAGTGACACTGTGTGTGCCGCAACCTACCCTGTGGTCCAGACAGTGACACTGTGTGTGCCGCAACCTACCCTGTGGTCCAGACAGTGACACTGTGTGTGCCGCAGCCGACTGTGGGGCCCAGGCAGTGACACTGTGTGTGCCGCAACCTACCCTGTGGCCCAGACAGTGACACTGTGTGTGCCGCAGCCGACTGTGGGGTCCAGGCAGTGACACTGTGTGCCGCAGCCGACTGTGGGGCCCAGGCAGTGACACTGTGTGTGCCGCAACCTACCCTGTGGCCCAGACAGTGACACTGTGTGTGCCGCAGCCGACTGTGGGGTCCAGGCAGTGACACTGTGTGTGCCGCAGCCGACTGTGTGGCCCAGACAGTGACACTGTGTGTGCCGCAGCTGACTGTGTGGCCCAGGCAGTGACACTGTGTGTGCCGCAACCTACCCTGTGGCCCAGACAGTGACACTGTGTGTGCCGCAGCCGACTGTGGGGCCCAGGCAGTGACACTGTGTGTGCCGCAGCCGACTGTGGGGCCCAGGCAGTGACACTGTGTGTGCCGCAACCTACCCTGTGGCCCAGACAGTGACACTGTGTGTGCCGCAGCCGACTGTGTGGCCCAGACAGTGACACTGTGTGTGCCGCAGCTGACTGTGGGGCCCAGACAGTGACACTGTGTGTGCCGCAGCTGACTGTGTGGCCCAGGCAGTGACAATGTGTGTGCCGCAACCTACCCTGTGGCCCAGACAGTGACACTGTGTGTGCCGCAGCCGACTGTGGGGTCCAGGCAGTGACACTGTGTGTGCCGCAACCTACCCTGTGGCCCAGACAGTGACACTGTGTGTGCCGCAGTCGACTGTGTGGCCGCCCAGGCAGTGACACTGTGTGTGCCGCAACCTACCGTGTGGCCCAGGCAGTGACACTGTGTGTGCCGCAGCTGACTGTGTGGCCCAGGCAGTGACACTGTGTGTGCCGCAGCCGACTGTGAGGCCCAGGCAGTGACACTGTGTGTGCCGCAACCTACCGTGTGGTCCAGACAGTGACACTGTGTGTGCCGCAGTCGACTGTGTGGCCGCCCAGGCAGTGACACTGTGTGCCGCAGCTGACTGTGGGGCCCAGGCAGTGACACTGTGTGTGCCGCAACCTACCCTGTGGCCCAGACAGTGACACTGTGTGCCGCAGCCGACTGTGGGGTCCAGGTTCGACGCGCCCCTAAACACCAATTCATCATCATGTGGGGTCCAGGCAGTGACACTGTGTGTGCCGCAACCTACCCTGTGGCCCAGACAGTGACACTGTGTGTGCCGCAGTCGACTGTGTGGCCGCCCAGGCAGTGACACTGTGTGCCGCAGCTGACTGTGTGGCCCAGGCAGTGACACTGTGTGTGCCGCAGCTGACTGTGTGGCCCAGGCAGTGACACTGTGTGCCGCAGCTGACTGTGAGGCCCAGGCAGTGCCACGGTGTGTGCCGCAGCTGACCGTGAGGCCCAGGCAGTGACACTGTGTGTGCCGCAGTTGACTGTGTGGCCCAGGCAGTGACACTATGTGTGCCGCAACCTACCGTGTGGTCCAGACAGTGACACTGTGTGTGCCTCAGCCGACTGTGGGGCCCAGGCAGTGACACTGTGTGTGCCGCAGCTGACTGTGGGGCCCAGGCAGTGACACTGTGTGCCGCAACCTACCCTGTGGTCCAGACAGTGACACTGTGTGTTGCAGCCGACTGTGGGGCCCAGACAGTGACATTGTGTGTGCCGCAGCCGACTGTGGGGCCCAGGCAGTGACATTGTGTGCCGCAGCCGTCTGTGGGGTCCAGACAGTGACACTGTGTGTGCCGCAGCCGACTGTGAGGCCCAGGCAGTTACACTGTGTGTGCCGCAAACTACCGTGTGGTCCAGACAGTGACACTGTGTGCCGCAACCTACCCTGTGGTCCAGACAGTGACACTGTGTGTGCCGCAGCCGACTGTGGGGCCCAGGCAGTGACACGATGTGTCGCAGTCGACTGTGGGGCCCAGACAGTGGCATTGTTTGCCGCAGCCGACTGTGAGGCCCAGGCAGTGACACTGTGTGCCGCAACCTACCGTGTGGTCCAGACAGTGACACTGTGTGCCGCAACCTACCCTGTGATCCAGACAGTGACACTGTGTGTCGCAGCCGACTGTGGGGTCCCGGCAGTGACACTGTGTGTGTCGCAGCCGACTGTGGGACCCAGACAGTGACACTGTATGTGCCGCAACCTACCCTGTGATCCAGACAGTGCCACTGTATGTGCCGCAGCCGACTGTGGGGCCCCGGGAGTGACACTGTATGTGTCACAGTCGACTGTGGGGCCCGTGCAGTGACACTGTATGTGTCGCAGCCACTGTAGGGCCCGTGCAGTGACACTGTATATGCTGCAGCCGACTCGCCGTCGGACGTGGACGACCAGGCGGAGCAGCTGCAGCGGCGCATCAGCGAGATCCAGGCGCAGCGCGAGGCTCAGGAGGCCGAGATGGCCGGCATCGACAACCAGGCGCTGCGCCAGAGGATCCGCGCCATGATCGACGACCTGGCCAACATGGAGGCCATGTACCGACGCCAGGTATGTCGGGCTACGCGAGCACAGTATGTACATTGTGCAGCACTGCCACTCACTGAATGCTACTGGTGTTGGGCGATACACTGGTAATGTTGGGCAATATACTGGTGTTAGACTACATACTGGTGGTGTTGGGCGATATACTGGCAATGTTGGACAATATACTGGTGTTGTTAGACTATATACTGGTGATGTTGGACGGTATACTGGTAGTGTTGGACAATATACTGGTGTTGTTAGACTATGTACTGGTGGTGTTGGACGGTACACTGGTGGTGTTGGGCGAGATACTGGTAGTGTTGGATGATATACTGGTGATGAAGTATGCTTCTCGTTATGTTGATCTGGAACGTGATGTTGCCAGGTTAGGCCTTAAGCTCTGACTGTGCGCTGCTACCACAAGCAGTCCTCAATACTGGTCATCGAAATATACCGGTAGCTGAGAGCGTTCCCTTCTGTCCATAGTGCACGGTATTATTTGTACTGATAACATTTTGTCTCGTGTTTCAGCTTGAAGACTTGCAGAGGTGTAGAATTTAAAGGTATCCGCACAGAGGGCTCATTTCTGAGGTGTGTTCAGTGCCGTTAGCGTTAGCATCGCTTTCCATAAGAGGCAGGCGAACGAAACTCATATAATATTTTCTGGATGCGGGGCATGACATTGGATGCTGGCATTGTTATCATCTGGAGTAGTAGAATGTTGCCGGATAGGAAATAGTTCCTTGGTAATAGATTGGCTACTTGCCAGGACAGCGTCGACATCGGTCGACTTATCACTCGCCATGATTGATATGCCAGTGAGATTGTGTCGAGAAGGCGAGCTGTAGCAGCCGTTCTTGACATAGAGCCGATTTGAATTATTAGCCGTAAAAGTTGCTGGCCATAACAATGCAAATTTAGAACAGCTTACCGGAAGCTCGAATTTTGTTTTTACGGCCCGTTTTCTATTTGTCTTGAAAAAGAAGCTCCATCGGATCTGCGTAGGTGCGTAGGCGATTGATTGGAGCGATGAATTAATCCGAAGGGCTGTGGAGATGTCTCTGTATCAGTGTCGGCGATTTCAGTGTGAACGCTCATCGGTTGCAGACTCCTCCAACTGGGTTCAGGATCTCAGCAAATGCTTCCTGTCTTATAGTGCGCATTGCATCACGTCATCACTTTAATTGTAACAGAACAAGTCGTGTGTCGTTCAATACAGTACTGTGAACTTATTTCTACCATGTTTTCGGATTCACCTGTCTGACAGGGTGGTCAAAGGTCACCGGTGTGTGGCCCACGATAACTCTGCCTGATCGCAATTCGCTTTCTATTGTATTTCACATCATCAGTGCTGATCTCATTAAATGGTAGTTCTCTTTTTCCGCATCGGTCTACATTTGTGGGATTTCGCATGGGAATCGTGTGACCATTGGCTTGACCGAGCCGACGCAGTGCGCGTGGTACGCCTGGCGCCACGCCGAGATAGCTCCGTCGGCGACAGGTATATCCCGGGGCAGTCGCTTGGCGCCACGCCGTGATAGCTCCGTCGGCGACAGGTATATCCCGGGGCAGTCGCTTGGCGCCACGCCGTGATAGCTCCGTCGGCGACAGGTATATCCCGGGGCAGTCGCTTGGCGCCACGCCGTGATAGCTCCGTCGGCGACAGGTATATCCCGGGGCAGTCGCTTGGCGCCACGCCGTGATAGCTCCGTCGGCGACAGGTATATCCCGGGGCAGTCGCTTGGCGCCACGCCGAGATAGCTCCGTCGGCGACAGGTATATCCCGGGGCAGTCGCTCGGCGAAATACTTGGCGCCACGCCGAGATAGCTCCGTCGGCGACAGGTATATCCCGGGGCAGTCGCTTGGCGCCACGCCGAGATAGCTCCGTCGGCGACAGGTATATCCCGGGGCAGCCCACCTCGGCACAAATATCCCGGGGCGCCACGCCGTGATAGCTCCGTCGGCGACAGGATATCCCGGGAAGCGTCGCGACAGGTATATCCCGGGGCAGTCGCTTGGCGCCACGCCGTGATAGCTCCGTCGGCGACAAGAGCTTGGCGCCACGCCGAAATAGCACCGTCGGCGACAGGTGTATCCCGGGGCAGTCGCTTGGCGCCACGCCGTGATAGCTCCGTCGGCGACAGATCGTCGACAAGTACGCAGTATATCCCGGGCAGTCGCCGCCACGCCGTGATAGCTCCGTCGGCGACAGGAGTATCCCGGGGCAGTCGCTTGGCGCCACGCCGTTATAGCACCGTCGGTGACAGGAGTATCCCGGGGCAGTTGCTTGGCGCCACGCCGTTATAGCTCCGTCGGCGACAGGAGTATCCCGGGGCAGTCGCTTGGCGCCACGCCGTTATAGCACCGTCGGCGACAGGTATATCCCGGGGCAATGGCGTCTGATACCCTGCTGCCGACGGCACTGGGCGTGGTCATCTAACATTTGGAGCTATTTGCAGGCTCGGTGGCAGCCAACAAGTCTGATGGATTACGCACTTGGAAGTATGCATTTGGTCATAAATTAACACCACGAATTGGCCAGGGAATATGTGGTGTTTGGCGCAGCGCTGTCGCTAGGGCTACCTGTAGCAGCTGAAGACCCTCGGTAGCAAACTAGTAGAACCGGATGCGATTCGTTAGGTGACATTGGAATCTGTTCCAGCCATGTTCCAAGTATCGACGAATTATTTCAGCACTATATCAGACAGCATTCCATTGGGGAAATGATCGCTCTCCAAACAGATGTGCAGGCTTGAATACTATTGGCTGTCACGAAATTGAACAGACAACGCCAAATAGTCGCAATATCACGCCAAGCACAGATATCACAAATCACAATTCATATATCACCACGGCAGGCCGTAGTATGGGCCGAGCTGCTGGAGAGGTTTCAATACAAGCCAGCAGCACGTGTGTAAACGAAATCACCAAACCAGCGACGTGGTGCGTTAAACTGAACGATCCGACAAGATGCGCGTACAAAGAATGTGTCCACGTACAACCCAGGGTTGTCCACGCACAACCCAGGGTTGTCCACGCACAACCCAGGGTTGTCTACGCACAACCCAGGGTTGTCCGCGCACAACCCAGGTGTGACATGACCAGGCTCGTGCGGAAAATCCAGCGGCCGCAACGCCCACAGTTCACACGATGGATGGCGAATTAGTCACTTCAGCGCACATACGTCCCGATGCTGTCGTAACCAAAATTCCTGCTTTATACATTTTTAACCCACGCCATCCGGGGGGGGTATATGCCATCCTCCAGCAGTTTTCTGGTTACGACCGAAAATGGCGTAGCAGCTTGGCATAACCAGTCATGAATCAACTTGAATTTTTCTGGGAAATGCAGGTCATGTCCTGCCACCGAGATATGAGGTAATTCATGCATGCCTTTGGTGCATGACCGCCGAGATGGTATTGGGTGCCTGCTCTACTACAGTTGATGCTCTCAGATTATATACATTTCACGTGTTTTATGTTGATTTGGGTCATCTGTCCTTTTTGTGATGTAGCGATCAAATGACATTCATTCAACTCAATGACAATCATTCAACTCAATTGTCATCTAGTTACTTTTTTTGGCGCCTGATTTTTTCACCTTTGGCCTTCCCGGGGAGTCCAATGGTTGACCGGAAGTATAAGAGCCTAGTAGTATTGAATTCGCAGTAGATCGAAAAAACGGCAACGTGTTTATCTTTTGTTCCGCGGCTTAGTCTCAATTAGAAGCGACGTGCGAGGAGTGGCACCCCGGGGCGAGAAGGCTGGTAAACTGAGTTCGGGTCGGCGAGGGTTAATAATGTCCGCTAGAAAAGACCAGAGTGCATGGTAAACAATGTGAAACCAACAGACTACCTGAAGTCAGCCACAGTTATATCCGTACGCAGGCCAGTGGACAGAGCGCCGCTGTGCCTCGTTAGACTACAAGAAGTCAGCCACAGTTGTATATGCACAGAGAGCCCGCGGCGGCTGACCGCGGCGGCCGACCACAGCCTGGTCCGGTCACCCCGCCCATCCTCACGGGTCGACAGGTCACCGGATGTCGAGCAGCACCTTGCCGGTGGACTTCCTCTCGGATATGAAGCTGAGCGCCTCGTTGACCTGATCCAGTGGAAACTGGGCCGAAACGTGCGGCGAAATGAGGCCCGTCTCGTACAATTCGATCACGTCCAGCACGGCCTGCCTGTCGACACCACACCAGGAGCGGCCGTCAGTGATGAGGTCAGTGACACAGCTGCCTGTCGACACCACACCAGGAGCGGCCGTCAGTGATGAGGTCAGTGACACAGCTGCCTGTCGACACCACACCAGGAGCGGCCGTCAGTGATGAGGTCAGTGACACAGCTGCCTGTCGACACCACACCAGGAGCGGCCGTCAGAGATGACGTCAGTGACACAGCTGCCTGTCGACACCACACCAGGAGCGGCCGTCTGTGACACAGCTGCCTGTCGACACCACACCAGGAGCGGCCGTCAGTGACACAGCTGCCTGTCGACACCACACCAGGAGCGGCCGTCTGAGATGAGGTCAGTGACACAGCTGCCTGTCGACACTACACCAGGAGCGGCCGTCAGTGATAGACACAACCAGGAGCGGCCGTCAGGTCAGACACAGCTGCCTGTCGACACCACACCAGGAGCGGCCGTCAGTGACAACACACCAGGAGCGGCCGTCTGAGATGAGGTCAGTGACACAGCTGCCTGTCGACACTACACCAGGAGCGGCCGTCAGTGATAAGGTCAGTGACACAGCTGCCTGTCGACACTACACCAGGAGCGGCCGTCAGTGATGAGGTCAGTGACACAGCTGCCTGTCGACACTACACCAGGAGCGGCCGTCAGAGATGAGGTCAATGACACACCAGGAGCGGCCGTCAGTGATGAGGTCAGTGACACAGCTGCCTGTCGACACAACATCAGCTCAGTAACGGCTGAGGAGTTATCCAAGCAGCAGGTGATGATATAGCCGAAAGGAGAATGGTAACTGATACCCACGACTTTCTGCGAACCACGGAGGAGGCGACGGGTGAGAACGGGACGGCAGCCGGCGGGAGATGACTGCATAGGTCAGTGATATAAATGGACCGCTGTCCGAACAAAATATATAAAGGGTGAGTGTCACGGACTTCAGCCATGAAAGCCACGCCAGGCCGACCAAAGGTCATGCATTGTTTCTCAAGATGGAAGCGGCCTGGCCTGTCATCAGCCGAATAGCCCGAAGACACCGCAGCCAGTACAGACCCTGACCATAATGGCTTATGGTTGAAAAAGTCGGCTAAAACTAGCTTTGCTGTGCTGGTGGCTAAGACAGGTTAACAGCGGCTTAAACCACTTAAAACTGGCTCAAGCTCAAAATGTTATTCGCTGAGTAATATTTTCGGAAATTTACGTTCAATATTGCACATATAAAAACCAGGGTTCGGGTCTTTACCGGATTTTGTTTGTCATGGCAACCGTCCATAACGTGAAAAAAACGTGAAAAAAACTTAAAAACAATAAAAAGGTCATCTTAGCCCAATGTGTCATATCTATATATTATACAGGCAAACATGTCACGCGACAACAATGAACTTATATCAAAAAGTAACAATACGGACCCACGGAAACCACAAACAGTTCCACGGCAGTAGCAGAAAACAATAACCCAAACAAAACCCCCCAAACAAACCACAACACAAAAAAAACATGATTAAAAAATGTGGTGCCTTGTTGCACTTTCTGCGACATCTTCAGCTCCAATTGTGTTCATATCTATATATTATACAGGCATGATACATGTCACTGCTTGACATACAGATAGAACGGCTTATATATCTGAAAAAAAGATTAAGCAAATTATTTGCAGGACCCTTACCGGTAAAAACCAGCAAGAGCAGTTTTCCACGTGTCAGTTTATAGCAGTGATAAACAATTAAAAACCGGTTTGGTGGCAAAAAGCTAGCCCTGATAAAAAGAAACACTACCTGCAGGGGTCTCCAATGCCTGGTAGATGACATGTGAATACAAACAGTTCTTACTATGTTTTTAGTTGCAAACACAATGAAAGAAAACAACAAAACGTTGCATGATGTTGAATACCACCAACAAACACATGGATACATATCTAGACATAATTTAGTCTGCTAAGCTGCTGTTGTTGTTGTATTTGGGTTTTTGGGCGCATCGACCAGATTTGATCATTTAGCGCCCATAACTAGTGATATGATAATACCATACTTAGGCATTCTAATCAGTCTGCTAAGCATAAACATCTCAAGTTCTTACTGCAGCTAGTGTTTTCATACCAGTGCTAAGAATTCCATGCTTAGTGTTTTACCATTCCGCCTGGCGTTTATTCGTGCACTATTATTGGACTCCCACCATCCGCACGTCCGCACACAGGATGAATCGTGCCAGGTCTGTATTGCTGGCCGCTCCCAGCCGGCCCAGGTTAGTTCAGCCGCAGTCGTAGGCAATACAATCGAGACGGGTAGGGTGCAGGCGCGCGATCGGCCAACCCACACTGGGCTCACAACTGTGTGTGTTTGTGGCGCGATGACTGGTGTTCGGTGAACGTGCTTTGGTATCCCAAAAATCCGCCAGTGTGAGACATCTTCGCATGACATGTACGAGCCTTATGGGCCAAGTGCACCTTGCTGACTTTGCTACCGTGTGCACAGACTGGAACACACTTACGGTGACATGTCGGTATGAACTTGAATAGGGTAAGGGCATATTTATGTTGTGGTTTGTCAACGTCGCCATCCGTGTTTTAGGTGATAAAGTCGCCATGTGTTAAGGCTTAAGCCACAAGGGGCCCATCTGGGTCAAGCCTATGCAGGGAAGATACTATAAGACTACACAAAAGATACTGAAACGCCCTTATCAATACTATTTCCTGAGTTCTAAAGAAATTGTCTACCCCAGCACGTTCACACGATCTCTGGTCTCTTTAAACCTGCCACCTTTTACTCCTATGATAATCAGTCACATTGACTGCTATTGAAATAAAGGTGTATCTAAAGACCTACCAATGTTAAAGACACAGCCATTCAATACCAATTAGGTGCAACTGTATTGGTGGGTACGTATCTTACAGGTAGTGGGAAAATACAGATGACAAGTTTATGATAGCATACACAAATCTAGCATAAACTTTGTGCAGCACCCAATCACAGTGGCATATTTTACTATAATTAAAAGGAGAAAAACATCCATCATGAACACAGTTCACATTGTAGATAACTGATCCTCGTAACAATGCATGAGGCATTTCTCTCAGCAGCCATCTCATTCTTGCACCCTCGTGACAGTGACAAACTCGGGAGTTTAATAAGCTCTAGCCAGCTTAAACCACCAGGCTACTAAAACTAGTGTTGACTAGCCGATTTAAGCCGTAGCTTAAACCGGTCAAAACTACTACATCGTAAAAGAAGATACTTGCCAAACCTGCAATGGTCACATGCCAAGCACTGTGGCTGGTTCCCTTTGCATCCAGGGTCTGGTTACATGCAGACCACTGTGGCTGGTTCCCTTTACATGCAGATACTAGTTACATACAGACAACAGTGGCTGGTTTCCTTTGCATCCAGGGACTGGTTACATGCAGACCACTGTGGCTGGTTCCATTTATATCCAGGGACTGGTCGCATGCGGAGTGGCAGCAGGTTCCCTTTAAATACAGGAACTGGTCACATGCAGACCACGATGGCTGGTTCCTTTTGCATCCAGGGACTGGTTACATGCAGACCACTGTGGCTGGTTCCCTTTACATGCAGATACTAGTTACATACAGACAACAGTGGCTGGTTTCCTTTGCATCCAGGGACTGGTTACATGCAGACCACTGTGGCTGGTTCCATTTATATCCAGGGACTGGTCGCATGCGGAGTGGCAGCAGGTTCCCTTTAAATACAGGAACTGGTCACATGCAGACCACGATGGCTGGTTCCTTTTGCATCCAGGGACTGGTTACATGCAGACCACTGGCTGGTTCCCTTTACATGCAGATACTAGTTACATACAGACAACAGTGGCTGGTTCCCTTTACATCCAGGGGCTGGTCACATGCCCAGCACAGTGGCTGGTTCCCTTTACGTCTAGAGACTGATCACATGCCGAACAGTGGCTGGTTCCTTTTACATGCAGGGACCGGGCCACATGCAAAGCAGCGACTGGACCCCTTTACATCCAGGGACTGGTCACACGCAGTGATGGCTGGTCCCTTTCACATCCAGGGGCTGGCTGCATGCAGACTGCAGGGGCTAGTACTTCATGGTCGTCTACATTCGGCCGGGGATTGGCGGTGTGCACAGCCGGCGGCTGGCTACCTGAAGACGGCGTTGTCGGCCTCGCGGTAGTGGCGCAGCGACAGGCCGATCAGCGCGAACGAGCGAGGCAGCAGCGTGCTGGTGGCCACGTGCGGCACCGTCCGCGACGCGAATCCCGCCACGATCACGCGGCCCTCGTGCGCCACACTGCCGAAATAAATACATAAATAAATCCATCAATCAATCAAACACAGACGCGCACACACAGACACACGCGCATACCGTACACACACCCTCCACCGACGGATGCAGGCTTAGTCATAGCTTGTCGGACACATACGGAAGCAGACTGCGCGGGACAGGTGGAGCCACGCCCAGACCCACATGGGAAGATGAAGAACGGATGGAGCCACACAGTGTCAGACTGAGTGCAGTGACGGGCCGCATCACATGACAAACACAGGCGGAGTTGCAGCGTGAACTGTACGCTGTCGCCACAGGCCACCGACTGCCCTCCAGACGGTGCCACACACGGCAGAGCTGTCCTGTCGGCACAGGCCACCGACTGCCCTCCAGACGGTGCCACACACGGCAGAGCTGTCCTGTCGGCACAGGCCACCGACTGCCCTCCAGACGGTGCCACACACGGCAGAGCTGTCCTGCCGGCACAGGCCACCGACTGCCCTCCAGACGGTGCCACACACGGCAGAGCTGTACTGCCGGCACAGGCCACCGACTGCCCTCCAGACGGTGCCACACACGGCAGAGCTGTCCTGCCGGCACAGGCCACCGACTGCCCTCCAGACGGTGCCACACACGGCAGAGCTGTACTGCCGGCACAGGCCACCGACTGCCCTCCAGACGGTGCCACACACGGCAGAGCTGTCCTGTCGGCACAGGCCACCGACTGCCCTCCAGACGGTGCCACACACGGCAGAGCTGTCCTGTCGGCCACCGGCCACCGACTGCCCTCCAGACGGTGCCAAACACGGCAGAGCTGTCCTGCCGGCACAGGCCACCGACTGCCCTCCAGACGGTGCCACACACGGCAGAGCTGTCCTGTCGGCACAGGCCACCGACTGCCCTCCAGACGGTGCCACACACGGCAGAGCTGTCCTGTCGGCCACCGGCAGCGGGACGAGTAAGCACCGCCAGAACAGAGAAGTACTCGCCAGGACAGAGAAGTACTCGCCAGGACGGAGAAGCACCCGCCAGGACAGAGAAGTACCCGCCAAGACAGAGGACTCACCATTGTCGAGTGGTACCCACCACTGGCTACAACGTACCTGTCATTGCTGAGCAAATGTCCACCATTGCCGATAATTACCCACTATGACCGAATATATATCCATCATTGTCAAGCAGATACAATTACCATCTCGCCACTACCGAGCAGACATCCACCACTGTCGAGAAGTTACCACCATTGCCGGATAAACATCCGACAGTGCCAAGTCAACACTCACCATTTGACCGCCTCCTCGAACACCTCGCCGCCGACGGCGTCGAAGATGACCTTGACGCCGCGGTCTCCGGTCACGTCGCGCACCTTGCGGCGCAGGTGGTCGCGGTGGAAGCAGAGCGCTGCGAACGCGCCGTGTTCTCGCACCAGAGACGCCTTGTCTTCGGTGCCGCACACGGCAATCACCTGCCGCCCGCCCGCTCCCGTCATACGGCGTCAGGTCATGTCAGGTCACGACGGGGACGGGCGCTGCAGAGACCAGCCAATCGGGGTCACAACTGATGTAGCTGAGCCAGGGGTCGTTTCGGGTTCAGTTAGGCCAGAGCCGGCAGACCTGTAGGAATGTTGCGGCACGAAAATATCGCCCCAAGAAGTAGTCACGTCTGGGAACAATATAACAGAACGACAAACGAGAAATCACGTGTTGAATATTCCATGAGCTAATATTTTAGTTGTTTTTGTATTATGTGAAGATCACGCATCGATTTCATGAAGCAGCAGTGGTGTGCACGGCCTTCCACTTATCACGCTTCTTGACTAACCTAAGCTGCACCAATTCACCCCTGGCTACGTCGTGAGGCCACCTGACCCATAAACAGCCCACTGCCTCTGACGGCCCACCTTGCACTTGTAGACGTTGGCGGCGAGGTCGACGGCGGCCAGGCCGAGGCCGCCGGCAGCGGCCGTCACCAGCACAGTGTCGCCGGCCTTCAGCGCCGCGCGCCGCGACAGCCCCAGCAGCGCCGTGGCGTACGTGTCGGCCAGCGCGGCGCCCATCTCAAACTCGAGCGAGTTGTCCACGGCGAACACGTCCTGTCGGGAGGTAGGCGGATGTGGAGTGGACCGGGGCGCACCAAAGGCACACGTACACACATCCTGCCGGGAGGCAGGCGGATGGGGAGTGAGCCGGCACACCACAGGCACACGCACACACACATGTCTGGAGGCAGGTGGACTGGGACTGGGCCAGCACACCACATGCACAAACACACACATATATCGGGAGGCAGGTGGATGGGGAGTGGGCCTGCACACCATACACACACGATCTGGGAGCGGGAGAGGAGTGGGGTGGGGTGTCAGGTCACAGGTTACAGGGAAGTCCTTGGGTGGGAACACGGTTGGAAAATAGTTTTTTTGGCATCCAGAACACTATCCTCTCCAGGAAATTATCCTCTCATTTTTCACATTTGAAGGTCGAATGGTGCTATTTGACAATGAACTGCTTCGTGATGAAGTGTTGAAGATTCACCGGAAAGTGCAAGCTGAAATTTTGATGTTGCAGGTTTGGAGAACAGAGAGGATGAAGAGAACCCTCATATTTGACTATGCCAAACATTTCCTCTCCACGCCCAGTATTGCAAAGTACAAATCCAGCCCCGGGTGGGGTGGGGTGGGGGTCATTGCAGGCAGACCCTGTGGTGGGATGGGGAATCGAACGGCCACGGACAAATCGCAAGGTGGATGACCGGAATAACATGAGAGCGACGAGGAGTGGGTGGTTCGAACACACGGTACACTTATGAAGCGGGACGAGCGCGACACTGACCCAGCCCAGTACCACTTGCTGAAGATACCAGCTACCTTCACCAGGGGATTAACAATGAGGTGAAGCGTGAAGAGACCAGCACCATTTGGCCCATCAGGACAAGGGTTAAGGTCACGTGAGATGGGCGAGTTGTGGTCTTCTTATACCCCCACCACCTCCACGTTTCTCCGCTGATGGCCTTCACCCAGTGACAGAGATGACGTGTTAGGTCAAGTGAGACCGACCACAGGTGCGACGCCGTAGACATGGTTTGACCTGAACAGCGGCACGGAAGGTCAGATTGGACCGCGAGACCGACGCGGAAGGTCCGGCCGGACCACGAGACCGACGCGAAGGGTCCGGCCGGACCAGGAGACCGACGCGGAGGGTCCGGCTGAATCACACCGGCGATACGGCAGGCGCGGCACCACCACCGCGTGTCGCCCAGTGTAAGCTCACGTACGGCCGAACTGGCGACGATCTCTTCGGCGAAGCCGCCGCTGCCGCTGCTCTGGAGGCCGATGACGCGGCCGCCCTTCTGCACGGACGTCACCTGGGAGCCCACCTGTGGACGCGCCGTCAGTGTTAGTTGCCCGCAAACAGCGGCTCAGCCAGTCGATGTGTCCGCCCGAGGTCGGGAGACGCTGACACGGGCCCATCACGCTCTGGCAACGCATCTTGAGTGGATTGTATTGCTCGACACCGGACATGGAGACGAAGCTGGGCTGTGGGCATCGAAACCGAAGCCACAATAAGGTCACGAAGCCAAAGCTGAAGCCAAAGCTGAAGCCGAAGCCAAAGATAGCACATGAAAACACCAGAAAGTCGAAGCCGAAGTCGGCGGTTTAAAAATGCCACGTAGCCGAAGCCAATAGAACAAAAGCTACGAAACAAACAACAAAAGAAGTGTCTTCACGAAGCCGAAGCCATTAATCTCTAACCAAATAAAGGTGAGACCATGCAAATATTTTTTTCGTCATGTAAAGCCATAGCTGAATTCAACATTTTTTTTCGTGAGGAATGATGGTGACATATAGAGTCGCCCAAAGAAAATCGTCTTGTTCAATTACTATAAGCAATTTATACTGGAGCTGGGGACAGTCCATTGACAGTTGCAAGGCCGGCCACCAGTCATGGCTCCTGCAAGAAGTGCTAGGCAACGGAAAGTGGGTGTTGATCGAGGGGGGGAGGGTGACTGGTGGTGGGTGAACATTTTCTATTTTACAGGAAATCCTAGTGTAGGTATTCTGCATAACTAGAGAGGTGTGTTGGGATACTATGGAGAATGCATTACTTCAAACACCTACCCGCACAATTGCATTGTATTTCAACGTTATTTTAGCGAGAACACACGAAACCAGGTGTATGGTTTTGAAGCCGAAGCCACAATATTTTAACAAACCGAAGCCAACAGCTCAAAATGACACGAAACCAGGCCAAAAACGAAGCTAGCAGTTAAAAATGCTACGAAAAAAAAATGTAAAAAAAAACAAAATGCAAAATGTTCAAGCCGAAGACAACTGCATAAAAACCTTACGAAGGCGAATCTGAAGCCACAGCCAGCAGATTTAAACACGCCAAACCAGAATCGAAGCCAATGCCGACAAAACCATGGCTTCGCTGAGCCCGAACCGGTTTCGCGCCATGTCTGGTGAACCCTGCGCACATTAATGTCAGATTTAGAGACGGTGATAGGCGTGGCGCAGCACACACCTCCACCACCTCGCCGGAGAACTCGAAGCCGGGCACGAACGGCAACCGCGGCAGGTTCTCGTAGATGCCCTGGCAGGTGAGGATGTCGGACGCGTTCACGCCGCAGTTGTAGACGTCGACGCGGATCTGTGGCATCGACACGCACACATGCGTCTCCGAACCTCATTTGACATCAGACACCTAGCCCAAGCCGAAATAAAGGTCACGGTAGGCCAGAAATGATCCCAAGGGAGAGCTATATTCAATTGATGACGTCATCTAGTATTGTAGCCGGTTGTAATCAGATTGCAATATTCACTTCTCAACATGATTATTCCAGGTATTTCATGAATGGGGAAACACTCATGGCGATCAATGTTTTTGAATAAAAGTGCAACATTGCAAAAGTTCAACATGTCTATAATTTGCATGTAGAAAGAGCAGTGCTTGGGGCTATAACTGTAGCCTGCTGACAAAGCCATGACCAAAATGTCACACCAAATTGCGATTGCGACTTGCGAATTGCGAGACTGAATTGCGATTTTATCAGGCTATTATTGAGGCAAAAGTGACTTCATTATATTTTAGAAATGATGTCAGCCTTAAATATTCAAACAAATAAAGCACTGGACCGAATACAGGACTACGACATTGTAAATATCACCTTCAATAATTCACCATGTCGGTGTTGGTTGGCGTTCTCATGGTGGTAACTATCCACAGGAAAAAAATATTGAAGACACTTGAGCCCAAGCTTGCGACTTCGACATAGCCACACTGCAAGTGTGGTCAGTTCATTTTACTATCCAGCCACCCCATAGCATTCCCCTCATATTGCACACAGATGAAACCAACAACTTCTTACCTCGTGATCTTTGAGCCTTTTTGGCTTCAGTTCCTGAATCTGCAGCGGTTTTCCGAATTCGGTGAGGACGGCTGCCCTGTAGCTTCTGGTGAGCAGTGTGAGAGGTCTGGTGGCCGACACCAGGCCACTGGCAAGCCGTCTCAGAGCCATTCTGATCAGCTAGCAGCACGCACCTATGTAATGAGGTAACCAGCTGTGGATGGATCAAGCACCATGTCAGGTTTTCCCATAGATTCTGGCTAAAGTGAGGCTGCAAAGGTGTTGCTAAAATTGCCTAATATAGGTCATCATATCACTTACCTCTAATGGGAAAATTAGCCTTCAAAATTGCATTCACAACATACTAACTGACCAAGCTTTGACATTAGTTACCTTCATTTTTTGCAGTTTTTGTTCTACTGACCCTGGGTCATCTAAAAAAATCATATCTAAAATATATTGGTTTATGTGCCACAAGAACACACTTACATCACCTCATCATTTCTGATAGCACATTGTGCTCATGGGACAAATACAAAATGTAGATGTTATTCATATGGAAACTTGCAATAACTTTCCAATAATATATTTGCCAAGAACATGGCTTGAACAATGGCACCACACCAATCACACACACACTAGTTAAAATCTCAAAATGGTATGCTTTGAGAACCTGGGAAATGTATTGAGAAATATTCTGCAATCATTGAAATAATATACTGCAATGTAATATTACATAAATAGTGTGAACCTAGGACTACAATTGTATGTGTTGCATAATTTGTGAAAAATGTGATAACTTTATAATCAAAATTCCATGAACATATTAAAATATATTACACATATTATAATAAGCATCAATACCTCCTACAAGTTCTTAAGTGGTACAAAAGGTAAACAAATTGTGACATGGGGAGTTGCATGAGAGTTCCACTGTCAACAGTAAGTGGTGTGACTTTAAACAGCAAACATCTCACTTCTGTGTGACTTCCCCAAGAGATGATACAGGAAGAAGTTGCTTGGTAAGCTTCAACAATTCCAATTCATTTTTTTTCAATTTGCAGTTAGGGGCTTCTGATGCATACATATCCAATGCAAAACTCGGTATGCTAGGTAGTAACAGGTGTGCATGGTAGTGAATTTGATGAACTTGTGCTTTAAGATGTTCTATGAATTCTTGGACTTTGTTCCCAATGCAACATTTATGAGCATAGTTAAGACAATGTGACCATGAATTTCCTCAGCAAATGCTTGCTTTCAGTTGGAAAGCAAAATAACACAAACATACGACATGGATCTAGGTAACATAGCATACAAATAATGATTAAAAACAAAAACACAAATGTAAAATAACCTAACATAACCTAGCCAAACATACCTTTTCAGAAAACAAATCCAAGAAAGCATTTGAAATAATTATAACAAATTTCTTTTCTCAAAACTTTTCAACTTAAAAAGCCTAGCCTGCTTTTGAAGAAAAAACTTCCAAAATATTATGGAAATGTCATTTTCAACATTTTTCAACACAAAAACTTAACCAAATCAAACCTAGCCACTTTGTGTCCTTTATGTCATAAAATAGGTACAATTGTGCTTTAAGGTGTTAATGATACAAGTCTTATGCACATCTTACTTCCAGAAAGCAAACAATAAGGTTAGGTTTGCAGGTTATGTTTTCTAATTATTTTTTTTCCTCAATATTGAGAGGAATATTAGTTTAAAAATTGGAAGATGTTTTTCATTCTTTTAAACAATATATTCATGCTACATTACCTAACTAACTCCAAGTCATTCTTGATGTTCTTTTGCTTGCCAACTGAAAAGTACGCATTTACAGAGGGAATGAGTAGTCACATCATTTTAATCATGTTCATAAATGTTGTATTGGCAAGCAAAATTATAAGAATGCATGAAACACTTAAAAACAGACATTTGCTTTACAATGTGTGTAAAAATTATATAGTGAATACATTAAAGCACAATAATACCGGAGGTAAATTTGTGCTTTAAGGTGTTTTATGAATTCTTGGAATTTATCATTTCAATGCAATGTTTATAAATGTGATTAAGACAATGGTATGGTAATCTTTACCTTTCGGCCGACACATACTGCAAAGGTTAGTGATTTGTAAAGAGGTGTACAGTGGGAAACAGTGGCATCACAGAATTCAGGGAAGTGACGTCACAGGAGTTGGGTGTCGATGACAGGCACTAACCTACCCTAACCTAACCTAACATAACATAACATAACATAGCATAGCATAACTTAACACATCGACACCCGACTCCTGTGACATCACTTCCCTGACTCCTGTGACGTCACTGTTCCCCATTGTACACCTCTTTACAAATCACTAACCTTGGCAGTATGTGTCGGCCAAAAGGTAAAGAAAGCCAATGGTACCACTCACATTCTGTGGAAATGCTTACTTCTTATGCTGTGAGCAAAATAATACCAAACAAGCATCTCTGAGTTAAGTAACATAGCACAAAAATAAATGCTTAAAAAATAAAACAAAAATGCAACATAACCAAAACTAATGTAGCCTAACCTCCTTTGGAGAAAAAACAAGTTTAACAAATTTTGACAAATTTCAAGCAATATGTTCTAAAAATTTTCCAGTTACAAAAACCTAACCCAACCTAACACAAGCTGCTTTTGAAGAAAAACAATCTCTGGATTTTTGGAAAATTCTCTTGAAAAAAATTTCAAACTTAACAAAACCTAAACTAACCTAACCTAACCCATTTGTATGCTTTATGGAGGCAAATCTGTGCAAATATTTGCCTTGTTATCGCCTTAAAGCACAATAATACCATACCAACCTTTCCTTTATAGGCATAGCCGGTAATCTTTACCTTTCGGCCGACACATACTGCCAAGGTTAGTGATTTGTAAAGAGGTGTACAGTGGGGAACAGTGATGTCACAGGAGTCAGGGAAGTGACGTCACAGGAGTCGGGTGTTGGTAAAGATTACCACCTAACCTAGACTAAGATAATGTAGCATAATATACCAAAACATATAGCATAGCATAATATAATCTAACCTAACCAGAAAAAAAAACAGAATCCTCGGAAGCCAATTTTTCGGCCATGACGTAATGTATAGGCAATATGCAACATTGTATAGGCAACTCTTTACAAATCACTAACCTTGGCAGTATGTGTCTGCCGAAAGGTAAAGATTACTGCATAGCCCATGAGCTGGCACCGATGTATTTTATTAAGCATTAATACTTTATGACTTGATGATTTCAAGAACAATCATCAGTAGCCTTCGAGTATTACTCTTCAACTGATATGAAGTTGGAATCAGGAATTTATGCAGGGGTAGTGGCAGCTCAGTTAAAGATTAGGGTGTTATCAGAAATTAGTCCTGGGAGACTTGTCAGAGAAGTTTGTTTGGAAGTTCCTGAGGTGAAAGGCAGCATTCGTTTATATTGTAAAATGGCTGATATGACTGTACCCACCGTACCATACCTGCAAGTAAAACAAATTGTCATCAAGCACATGACCACCTGCAGATGACAGTTTGTTTATGATTAGCTCTGCACCACAAAAGATGCAAGCAGAGTATCACTTAAAATTGTTGAGGAATTGGCAAAAGGGTAATGCAAATTGAAGAACCATAACTTATGACTCTTTTTATTTGAATTCCATTTTCACTGAAAGGTAAATATCAATAAATACTGGTGTGGGAACCAACCGCTTCTATAAGTTTAATATCGACGTTGCAATTTCTTCAGAATCGTAACACATGCGGACAGTCTGCCTCACCGTTTCCTGCCATATGGATACCATTTGGAGATACCATATGGAGACATTTTATATTGTAAAAAGTACTTGTTCAAATTGATTGAACCATGCTCACTTTACTCAATGTGTATCCCAATCATATATTTTGGGATGAGAGAACCATTGGCACCATGAGAGAACCATTGGCATATGAGAACCATTGGCGAATTCAGGTGGAAATTGGAGAATGTACCCCTCCCAATAGAGATGTGGTCCACGATGTTCGAGTGCATTTCCCCACTCAACTAGTTTTTTCAACCCGGATTGCTGTGGTCCTGAGGTTTTGGAGGAACACTGAGGGATGAACATAGCTACATAAAAGCTAAGGAGAGTCCCGAGAGCTGGCGATGTTTGTTCAAAATTGTGAGGCCTGCCTCTGAGCTGCAGGATTCTCCTGAAAGCTGGACAGGTTTGTCGAGGATTGGGAACAGCCCACGTAAGTTGGAGAT
Source organism: Ashinkailepas kermadecensis (assembly GCA_034440615.1). Taxonomy (NCBI): domain Eukaryota; kingdom Metazoa; phylum Arthropoda; class Thecostraca; family Neolepadidae; genus Ashinkailepas; species Ashinkailepas kermadecensis. The sequence goes on along the minus strand of JAOTOM010004897.1, from coordinate 521,820 downwards.
GGTTCGCCAGTGAGCATATATATCACAATTTTCGTTGACTGTGCGACTAAAAACCAAAACAAATTGTTGGCGCATGACGAACGAGGATTATTAATATCATGTCCGTAAAGGCAGATGCGCAGCGCATCACATCGATGTGGATGTGATGCCTTACACACAGTGGCGTACCTAGGATTTGCACTATGGGGGGGGAGGCTAACGGATTTGGAGTGGTCCCACCTACCCCCATTTTTATTTAAAGTCCCAGGATTTTGACCACTATTTTCCAAAGTGGCCCATTTTTATTTATTTTTTAAATAAAATAATTAGTGACCAACTTAATTGTCCTGTGGAGTGGGCCCAATCTACCACCATCGTTTGAGTCACCAGATTTCAACCCTAACTCCCCCCATCCTGTTCGAAGGTTTTTCGTTTAGCATCGATTGATAAGTCACCTCATACAGCTGAGATTATACCTGTACAAATCACTCAAAAATGTAAAATTTTCCACTTTCAGGCATTCCAGTTAATGACGCCTGTTCGCCAAAACTCCAACGTTCGTGCACGTGTACGACCACCTTGCGCATTCGGCGAATTCGTCACACTACCTGCGATTCTCCGGTTTCTGCTAGGCCTAGCACGCTTTGCTAATTGCTGTCACATGATAGTTGTGTTCCATATTTGACGTGTGAAATGCTTCGGATAGGGATTCGCTGCGAAATTACGATCATTCAATTCCATGATTAGTTATCTTTTTTCCACATTTTCTGGTGGTTAAAAACCCGGAGACCCGCCGAGCTTTGATGCACCTCATCTCTTTGGTTAAATATGCTCCAGGTTGGCTACCGAACCTAGGCGCTGGTTCGGTGTTCTTTTTTTTCTGGACCAGTTCTTTTACTTCTTCTACGGGTGTGTTTAAGGCTGCAGCCAATTTTTGTTAGGGGCACGGCACACGTTTGATACCATGACTCTTTCTTTAGTTTTTGTTTGTGCACCGACGATTTTTTTAGGTATCGGCGCGTTTTAGAAGACCCCGATGTGTTTATTTAGTGTCCGGTCATTTTGTTCTTTCTTTAGGGCCATGTGGTTTTTTGAGGGTCTGCTTTTGAGGCCCCATGTGGTTTCGTGTACCCGGTATGCCTTCAGGGTCTCCGTTTTCTCTAGAGCCCTGTGTATTTATTTAGAGCTGCAGCGCATGTTTAAGGCCTTGCCGCTTTTTGCGAGACTAGGTACGCTTTGGTGGGCCTTGTGCATTTTCGGCCTCTCGTTGTACTCTTAGGGTTCCGCTGCGTTTATTTCGGGCTCCTGGTCGCACATTTGTGGGACCCAAGCACGATTATTGGAGGCCCGGTATAATTTATCGGGGTCCCGGCGCGACTTTTTCGGGTCCAGGCGCTTCGTTCCAGAGGGACCACAAAGCCAGTTTTCTGGGCTCAACGCAATTTTTGGTGACTTATTTTGATTTTTTTAAAGTCCGAGTTCCATCCTGATTTTTCGTGCACCGACGCCATATTTGTATGTCCCGCTGCGATTTGTCGAACTCCAGAACGTTTCTTTTGGAGCCGTACGTGATTTTTTTTAGGCATCTGATGGCATGTTTGGGCTCCGAAGCGATTTTTTCTGGCTTGGGCATTTATTTTTCGGAATCTCTCCTTATTCTGGAGGGCCTCAGCTTGATTTTTGTCGAGTCCCGAAACGATTTTTGGAGCCACGCTGTGTTTGCAGAGGGGAATAGTTGATGCCCGGACTCGGATTTTTGGACTACCGACAGGAATTTTGGGCCCCGAGCACGATATTTTGAGGGCTCGGCACGAGTTCGCGGGGCGTATTGCACTTAGCTGGGCCCCAGCGCGGTTTTGGCGAACCCCAGCGCAAATTTTCGGGGGCCCGGTACGAGTTTTTTTGTGCCTGCTGTATTTATTTAGAGCCCCTACGCGAATTCTGGGGGCCCAGACGCGAATTCATGGGGCCCCAGTGCGATTTTTGGGGGCACCCGTCGCGATTCTTGGGAGCCCGCCCCTTCAGGAGGGGGTATTTTCCTCTTTGGTACGCCACTGCGGCTGCTCAAGGAGTTTTTTTCCCAGCTGATGGCACCGTCCGTAGTGGAAAGGCCCTTCGGATAATTTTCTTTCGTGACCTGTTATTAATTTTCCGGTGTTCTGGTCGATTCGATGGAGTTCCCTTGTGATTTTTGGGATCGAGTTCTTTTTTTGTAAGCCCCCTGCACGATATTGTTTGGTCCCGGTACGATTCTTCGTGCTCCCGGTGCGAGTGGCATTCCGGGTAGGAATTTATTTTGGGGAAGCCAGCTCCGACTTGTGCGGCTCCGGCGCTACTTTTTTTTTCACCCCCAGTGAGATTTTCAAGGGCAGCGGCGTGAAGTGCTCTAAGTGCGATGTTGTTGGGCCCCGTGGTTATTCGTTGGGATTCCTAGCGGGTGTTTTTTATGGTCACGACACGACCCCGGAGTGATTTTCCGTGTCCGGGCTGTTTTTTGTTGCCTCGGCTTCATTTTTGGATTGTCCTGATGAGACTTTTGGGGCCCGGTGTGACCTGTCGTGCCCATAGCGTGATTATCAGGGGCTTGGACGATACTTTTTCATACCCCCAAGCTCAGAGTGATTTCCAGGGGCCCAGATGCGATCCCTTGAGGTCCCAACGTAATTTTCAGAGGCTCCGGTCCGACTTTGTGAGGGCCCCAGCCTAATATGCAGGGGCCCCAGCCAGAATTAGGCCCAGCGTGATTTTCATGGGCCCGGCCCGTCTTTTTGGGCCCCAGATCATTTCCAGGGGCCCCGGTGAGACCCACAGCGTGATTACCAGGGACCCAGACCCGACCTTTTCAGGCCACAGCGTGATTTTCTGTGGTCCGGCGCGACATTTTGCTGACCCTAGCGGTTTTTTTATGGGACCTGGTCCCATTTTTTGGAGACCCAACGTCATTTGTAGGGGCCCGGAATGATGTTTGGGCCCAATGTGATTTTCAGGGACCTTGGTGGGATTTTGAGAGCCCCAGCGTCATTTTCAGGGCCCGCGCGACCTTTTCGGCCTGCAATATGATTTATATGGGCTCCGGTGCGTTTTTAGGGGAGAGGGATCAGTGTTATTATTAGGGGTCCCGGTCCTACTTTTTGGAGCCCCAGTGTCATTTTTAAAGGCCCCGGAACGATTTTTTGGGCCCAAAAAGTGATTTTCGGTGGCCTTGATGGGATTTTAGGGGTCCAGCATCATCTTGAGGGCCCCTGTGCGACTTCTTGGGCCCCCAATATGATTTTTTAGGCCCGGTGCGCTTTTTGGGGTCCAACGGTATTTTCAGGAGTCCATGTCCACTTTTTGGGGTCCCTGTGTCATTTTTAGGGGCCACGGAACGAGTTTTTGGGCCCCCAGTGTGATTTTCTGAGGCCTTGATGCGATTTTTAGGGCCCCTAGTGTCATTATCAGGGGCCCCTGTGCGACTTTTTGAGGCTCCCAATGCGATTTTAGGGGCCGTGCGTTTTTTTGCCCTCAGCATCGTTTTCAGGGGCCCCTGCGCGACTTTTGAGGCCCCCAATGTGATTTTAGGGGCCCGTGCGTTTTTTTGGCCCTCAGCATCGTGTTCAGGGGCCCCTGCGCGACTTTTTGGGGTCACCAGTGTGATTTGTAGGGTCCTCGTGCTATCTTTTGGGCCCCCAGCATCATTTTCAGGGGCCCCTGTACGGCTTTTTGGGGCCCACAGTGTGCTTTTTAGCGGCCCCAGGGTGATTTTTGGGGCCCAAATGTGATCGTCAGGGGCCTTTGTGCGATTTTGGGGGCCATGTTCATTTTTAGGGGCTCATGCGCGACTATTTTGGGCTCCCAGCGTCGTTTTCAGGGCCCCTGTGCGGCTTTTTGGGGCCCAAATGTGATTTCTAGAGGCTGCGTGCTATCTTTTGGGCCCAGCGTCATTTTCCGGGGCTCCTGCGCGATTTTTTTGGCCCCCAATGTTATTTTTAGGGGCCCCAGTGTGATTTGTTGGGTCGCAATGTGATTTTCATGGGCCTTGGTGTGATTTTTTGGGCCCCCAGCGTCATTTTCAGAGGCCCCTGTTCGACTTTTTGGTCCTCATGTGATTTTCAGGGCCCCAGTGGGATTTTTGGGGGCCCAACTGGATTTTAGGGCACCTGACGCAATTTTTCAAACCCTGGCGCGATTCTTGGCGGCCCTACAGCCGCCCGGGGGAGGGGGCATGGCCCCCTCAGCCCTTCGGTACGCCACTGCTTACGCATGACATCTGTCACACCTGAAAGGATGCGTTGGCTATTCACCAATTGCGGCACATAACATGAACAAAGAATTTTGCGACATCTCATTGATATTAATAAGTATAGCAAACGATATAACCAATTTCAAGTATGCCAGGGGAAAAAATCGATGATCACATAAGGTGCATTTTCGATTAACAAATATAACCAAGCTTGACATCTGCGGATGAACGAGATTTTCGTACTCGGAATACTGTAGTGTAATAATAGTGGTAACTTTCCATTGTTTTGATGGAATTAAATTGTTTGCAAAGTCTGAAGACAAAGTGCGAGTTGCCGCAGGGGCCGCTGAAAATGACGCTGAGGACCCAAATCGCACTAAGGCCCCTGGAAATCACATTATTCCCCAAAACTCCGCTAGTCTGGGGGTTCTTTGTCACTTAATATTCTTATTTCTATCATTCGTATAGCATGTTTCAAGCGTGCGTCCGTTCGTTTGACTTGTCATCACACTAGACGTCAGCTCGGATCGTTGGCCCGAACGAGGCGACGGGTTTCAGCACGAAACGAGCCGTTCGAAAAGTCCCCAGGGCGACCACGGCAATGCCAAATATCGATATTTGTCGCGATGCAATGCGTGATCTGCACGTTGGACCTGATATAGTATGTTTACCTGGATGCTTGGTGGGGATGCATGGTGAGTGCGCCTGTGGGAAAACATAGCATGTTGTGGTGAGTTCGACCAGCTACAAACAGCCTTGTAAATAGTTGTGATATGTGAAATTGACGTGACTGTGTCCTTTTCTTGGTGTGAACCGAGTCGGTGCCACTAACTAGGATAGTGGCCTGGTTCGTCCGGCCGGCTCCGGCTGTTGGTGCTGGAACTGTGACCCGGCCTGTCTCCGAGTCGCCAGACATCGAGACACCGGCGTTGGCATTGTGCCTTCCGCCGCGGGCGTTCGGGTACTCATGTGTCTCGAGTGGTGAGGCGATGAACAGTGGATGGGGCCGGGCAGCCTGTACAGTGCGATAATCGATCGAATGCAATGCGAAAGCGGCAATCGGAGGACGGACGGACAAGTCAATCTGCAGCCGTAAGCCGTGGGTATGGCGATAGGCATGAGGCCGTTGACTTTGCGCTTGACGACGCGGTGTCACAATGAAGATGCAGTAATCGCTACCAAGGATAGTGAAGGCAATGGAGGACAACAGAGCATGTGCCCACACAGTGGTGACGTGTTCGCGTGGCGCTGCGGTCTGGGACGTATTGTCGTCGCCCGGTTCCGGCTGTCAGTGCTGGAGCCGTGATCCGACCTGTCGCCGAGTCATCGATACCTGGCGTCGGCAATGCGTCGACCTCGGTGGACGGCTGATGAATTGGATTGGACGGCGAGTATGATATGGTATATTCAAAACACCGGCTTCATTTCATATTGGTTTGCCCGTGACTGTGACGTGACGCACTGACAAGCTCTGCTTGTTCAGATGTTGTGATGTTCCAGACATGCGATTGTCGCGCGTCGTCAAACCGCACCTTCCGAATGACGCTGACGCCGCGATATATGTGGGATGGCCCAGCGGGATTGCGTGCGTCTACCGATCCCTGAGTAGATGCTATAACTGGTAGCGGTATAGTTGGTGAGTAATTGTGCAAGGGATTGTTTGTTGGCTATTCTCCGAAGGTTTCTTCGACCTTTTAGGATTCCTCTGGTCTGATGGTAGTTGAGACTTCTTTACATAGCCGAAAATCCAGTCGGCAGAGATAACCAAGGGAAGATAACCAGGAAAGATGAAAGATAACTAGGGCACTCAAATTCCCAATACAACTGTGCTCATGTTCTTTGCTCCAAAACTATAAAAGTTGACCGATGATAACCTTGCATAGCCCTCAGCCCTGATACAAATGTGTTTTATATAACTAATGTCTGGAATCTTGATATATTGTTAAGCTTTAAACAGCATTTAATAAAATGTATCACATTTGAAATTGGCTGTGTTTGTTCTGTGCTGACCTTGAGCTGTGGTGAGTTGGGGGCAGGGTTTGATGGGACACAACGATTACGGACCATAGATAACATGTATGAACAAACAGGCACCTACGTTGATTTGTATTTTAGATGGAACTACATATTTTAACGGGACACCTGTCCGCCCTCACATGTTGCCAGAAGTTAACATTTGACCAATCAATGGGCGTCGCGTGCAGCAGTACTCCGAATGGGATCATGTTATCCAAATGTCACCCAATTAATGCTTAGTGTACATACTTTGGCGTTGTGTTGACAGACAAAGCCAAGTTTTGACCATCTCTGAAATCAATTTTCATGACTTGACCTTCCCAGAAATATATTTATGCGTGCGCCTCTTCATGGTGCACATCTGCCTAAAAAATGTTTGCTGCTACACAGTAATTGTCCGACAATTTCACCCTTGATTTAAATATTTGCATTGCTTCCACAGTCCACGCAGTATCCTTGCAGGCAACACATTGGATCAACATGGTCCTCTTAAGTGACCTGCAAGGCCACCAGTTGACCCAGGGATAAAATTGTGCACCAATGTGAAGAAAAAGGTCAATCTGCACGTTCGGTTTGTGTCGTCGCCCTATCAGTCCTTCATACATGTGATTCATTGCCGGGATCAAACTTCGCATGCTTTTCTGGGACAGCTCCCTCCCCCCCCCTCCACCTTTTGCCAGAATATAGCACGAGGCGCATGGCGTTGCATCGCCATCATCGGCCTTAATATCCGTCCCCTACTTTTCAGAAGTTCCGCCCCGCATTTTTTCATTATTAGCGTTCGTCAGTGGAAAGAAGCCATGCCAGCGGACGCCAAACCTGCGTGACCTGATGACCTGAATCGGCTCGTATAAGTAGGTGGACGATAAGTTTCCGGTAAAAATAGAAGTGATGTTTTTTTATAGAGACAGATGTGTTCTATCATATGTTCTTCAATTTATGACTCTATCTTTCTTTATTCAAAAACGGCAACATAGGTTTCCTCTGAAAGGCATTGTGAGCATTGTAGACTTCGGTCGTTGAGAACATGTGACGTCACGGAAAACTCGAATCGCCGGACGGTTACACCTAATGCTAAGGGCCTTGGGCACGGCCAGCCATTCAGCCGCTCGGACGTGACTATTTTCCCCACCGATCAGCCGGGTCCTGCGTCAATCGTCACCGGTCTGCATGGGTCTTAATCCTGACTTACTGAGACTTACTGCTCCATGAGAAGGCGTCTTCCCTTAACAATCGATCCCTTCTTCGTTTATCTACTAAAATGGAAGCGTACTGCGACTTGGTCTTTTCTCGACCTAGCCCCGGTCTTCAGGCAGCGAACGCTATTTAACATGAAAATTACTTCATTATCTCCGTCAGATGGGTGAGGATATGCTACTTAGAGACTAGCTGGAGTGCATCCCTTGATTTATTCTACTGAAGATGTGTTGCCTTCTGATTTAACAAGGAAATAATCAGTACCATAGCAAGTAACCCGTTCGTGATAATTTGGTCGTTTTCGTCCGGTCAGCATACCGGTATAGTGTAGGGTTATTTGGGCTTTTGGGCGCATCGACTGCATTGGTCATGTAGCGGCATAGTGTAGGGAGGGGAATGGAAGTTGGAGATCGTACTGTAGTATCGATCGTCTGTAGATACACAACAGTAGTATCTTGCAACGCATATGCACTCATTCTGAGTTGTGCAATCTTGTAACGACGACCCGACCAGAGGGACCTACGTGGAGGGGGCCAGGAAGCTTTAGGGATTTTCATTTCCTCCCTTCTATGGCTTACTAGATTTATAAATTGTATATCGTTATATCGCGGACTGCTAGCTCGGCTGCGCTTTCCCTCCGTTCGCGTCCAGTCTTTTACAACTGCTTGCTTCTCTCGGACCCGCTGCAGAGCGACCGCCATCTGCCTCTGTCGTACGCTACCCCAATACTATCAAAGATTGCTCTACGCTTATCTAATATATTTGCATGTAGGCACAAAATATTATGTGACATTTCCAATCTCGCAACGTTCTGCACTCCTCGCACAAGCCGGCCTCCAAGTCTATTCCCACTGTACGCATCCTTCTCCTTCCTTCTTGCCTCTTGATCATTTGCTACAATGCGTCGGAAGAGACCCTCCCGGGAAGTCGCGACAGCGCCAGTGCCAGAATTCCTCGCACGGTCCCGCTGAGCGGCGTCCATAAGGCGGCCTGAAGGGGCAGGACGAGGGGGAGTCAGTAGGCGACAGTCGTATTTTCGCTGGCGGCTCGGTCCATCTCGGTGGGTCAGGTCGAGTCCTCTCCAATCGGCTCTTCTGTCCTGCTTACCGTCCACTCCACGACTGTCCTCTCTGCTGTGCCGCCAGTTCTCGGTTCTGCTCTCATCGCTCCACTCCTCCGAGTTTGCCGACCACTCAAGTCCTTCTCGTAGCAAAATGTCAATTTCCTTTCTCAGCAGCGGTTGCTTGGCCGATGCCTCCCGGGGCCCTCGTGTTGCCCTGCTACCGGCTTTTCTCTTTCTGGGAGACAGGTGGGCTGCTGGATTCTCACGATGTGTGGGCCGCTTGGGTCCGGATTGACTCATTTGACTTCCTTTATCCGGTCTGCCGCTCGGGACCCGGAGCTGGCGGCTGCGCTCTCCCAGCTGTGGACGCGCTGAAAACAGGACAATTTGTCGGTGCTTGCAACATCGGCTGTCCCAGATCTGCTTTACTGCCACTCGCTGTGTGCCAGGTCCTGCGCTGGCTGCACTGTCCGCCGGCACTGACGGCAGGTGTGCCTCAGCCGACCGGGTCCATTTGCGCGACACAGCCTGTTTTATCTGCTTGCTGACACCTGGTCCGTCATCAGTATGAGGACGGGCCAGCGTGATCAGTCTGATGAGCGCCATGTCCAGGCAACACCCAGCTGTTTGGCTCGTTCCCGTCCAAATATGTTTTGAAAGTGCTGGCTGTGTGTGAGCTGTGGCTCTGACTGCACCCTCATCGGTAAGCTTGACCGTCCAGGGCACCTCAAACAGGGCAGATTAATGCGCTTTGATTCCCAGTCTGGGCTGACTGCAAGGCAAACCACCAGCTTGCGAGGGAGCATACTTTTACAGCAGTATTTTATCTCTTTAAGAGCTGTTCATGGATCAGAGGTGTAGAACCAGTGCTTTGTTTAGTCATTGTTGCCGTTATGGGCGACATAGTAATCGACGTCCACTATGACGCCAGTTCCGGCGGCTGCCGTGATCAATTCTTACGCCAACTTTCCTAAGTATTCTTGTCTGTATCTTTTTCTGCTTTTCTGTGCTAGCAATATATATCTATATATATATATATATATATATATATATATATATATATATATATATATATATATATATATATATATATATATATATATATATATACATACATATATACATATATACATACATATATACGTAAGTGGCACAATGATAAAACTATATTTCCACCAAAAACACATCACCAACGTTTCGGCCAAAGGCCTTGGAGGCCTTTGGCCGAAACGTTGGTGATGTGTTTTTTGGTGGAAATATAGTTTTTTTATCATTGTGCCACTTACGTATAACTTTCAAAATAGTACACATACATATATATACATATATATATATATATATATGTATATATACATACATATATAATATATATATATATATATATATATATATATATATATATATATATATATATATATATATATATATATATATATATATATAAAGATATATATATATATATATATATATATATATATATATATATATATATATATGTATATAAAGATATATATATATATATATATATATATATATATATATATATATATATATATATATATATATATATATATATATATATATCCTCACCCCAGACAATTGCATTTCAAGTCTGTGCAGTCTTTTGCATTCGGCCGTTTCTAGAAATGCTCCCATTCTCCCGCCGAATTGTTGTGCTTGTCTCTTCGGCTATGTCAATGCAGCAGGCGACACACCGGCACATTTCGGTGTAAACATCGTATACGCCATCGTAAACATCGTTGGCGCAGACATATAACGTCAGTTCTTCTAAAATGAAATGTTGTTTCGCTTGGTTTATGCGGCTGGGAGAGTGTTCTGAGATGGCCAAATAAAAACCATGAAATAATTTATGAACCATGCTTAGAGGTCAGGCACAAATGTAGTATTGCATTTGCATGTACTTGGTGCCGGCTTAATCCACCTCTAAGTTATAGGAACTAACTGGTCTACCTTAGTGCAGGAGAGCAGATGTGATGCTGTGGTTTTCCAATCCATGTGTCTGGTGCGTTGTAGTGACCTGACACGAAGAGACAGAAGTATTTGCTGGAGTTCACCATACGGCAACACAGGAGACAAAAGGAAGACAATTTCGATTGGAGTTTATTTCCATGGCATCGATGAACAAGTGACAAATGCAAACTGATCGGCTTAGTCTGAGCGTGGTAGAAACGTTGCTGCCACATGTAACCACATACAAATGGGTGAAACTGAAACGGAGGTGAGGTGAGGGGCTGCCACCGACCTTGAAGAGTAAGCGGTGCTGTGCTACTTCTCTCCTCGCTCACGAAGCCAAGCACATGGCCTCAACGCATCGACGAGAACGTAACAAAGCGAAGTGACATCCACTACACTCAACAATTAGAATGCGGAGCTGACCGCAGCATCTCTCGCCACACACTCCGAACACATACATGGCTGGCTGGGGCTCGAGACGGCCGGAAGAGTGGGGCTCGGGATGGCTGGGGGTGGGATGGCTGGAGACCGCGTGTTGGGTGGCCGCGACATTCTGGCCCAGTTCGGTCAGCGGCCGGGGAGGGCGTGTCGGGTCGGTCGGACGTGATGACGGGTGGCCGCGACACTTCAGCCCAGCTCGGTCAGCGGCCGGGGAGGGCGTGCTGGGTGGCCGGAGACCGCGTGTTGGGTGGCCGCGACACTTCAGACCAGCTCGGTCAACGGCCAGGGAGGGCGAGTCGACTCGACCGGACGGCGGTGGCAGGTGGCCGCGACGCTCTAGCTCAGCTCGGACAGCGGGCCGAACAGGTAGCACGCGCCGATCGTCTCATCCGGGTTGCCGATGAACTGGGCGTACAGCTCCTGGAACCGATCGATGTCGATGCCGCCCTTCTTGTTGTCCACCTCCTGCAGGCATGGACGTGGTTTATCGGTGGTTCGCATCGCCGACTGCGTGCGTGACAGGAATACCAAATACATTCAGGCGATCTGTGGCACATTTTCATCTGGTTATCTGCGTTAGAAGTGTCAGGTATGCGATGCAAGCTAATTCGTGGATTTCGACAGCTGCAGGTGCGTTCTTCCAACGCGCGGAACGATGTGTATTTATCCCACGGATGGAACTCGGCGGTCACATCCAATCAGACCGCCGCTTATAATTGACGTAGATAGCCAGGTGTGATGTGATCATGAAATAGAAATGACACATAGTGTGGTCACTATCATGCTGAATACAGCTACTAGATGGGAATAGATTATACTCCAGGATATCATCTGTATCCATACATTTCCAAATGGACGAGTTCAACTTCGGTGTATCGCGAAGGAAAAGAAAAGATCAAATCGAAAACTTCAAGCCTGCTTTGTAGCAAAAACAACAGTGTAATATACTAGTAACAGCAGGCAAAGCACGATACCGACGTTTGTGAGTGAGCGTCGCAAGTTGTGTCTGTTCAATTGCTCGCTCTCTATGCCTGGAGGCTGGAGAGACGCTGTTTTTCCGCCAGCCTTGCCACCAGGTGGGCGGAGGCGCCGACTCTCTTCAGCCGGTCGAAGTCCAGTGGCTGAACTTGCTCATATCTGGTTTGTGGCGACTATCCATCCTGGACATATTTTCCTGGTTTATATTTTAGTGTATTTATTTGCAGCAGACTGTTCTTCGAGCTGAGGGTGCCTTGGTATATATCCGCATGAAAAGTTGGATGTAACTCAGGGAGGGGGGGGTGTTATCCTTGCAGCCGCCACAGGAAGCCTTGCACTGCAGTACAACTGCGCATATGACGTATTTTGGTTTTGACTTCTACGCTAAATTAAAGCCAGTTGCACACACTGCTCGCCTCAGATTTCTCGGCCGTCTTTTTTTTTCTTTTTTTTCCCCTAAATCTTTAGCGGAGGCAAAGTGCCATCTGCTAGAGATTGCTACGTTGAAGAAGGAATTACGTTAATCCGGCTTATGTGACATCCGGTTATATCAACTAGTCAAGAAAGGAGAGACGCCGTCAAACAAGAAACATGGCGTAGAGACGATACACGCATGGCATACAGGTACATGTGCAGACATACATACATACAGACACTCATAACAATGGAAGGACATTTGGAGGGTGGACAGCTTCACAGCCTACGGAGAGGCTCCACTGCCCACCTGCGACCTGGATTGCGAAGCGGAGGCCTGTCACCCAGAGCGAGTCGTGGGATTCAGGCCCGACCTTGTATGTGTAGGTGTATGTTTTAAGTTAAAGCTTGGAAACCCCTAAAAGGGGGAAAACCAAGCTGCTTGGAAAACCCTAGGTAAAAAACTAAGCGCAATTTATAAGGAAGTCCGTCCGTATTAGCCAAATTGGATCGGATCCTGTCTACCTAGTGTGAGATAACCTATATGTATGTGTTTTGCTACGTCGGAGAGGAAGAGATGTGGAGCGGAGTCATACAGCCAGTACGGAGTGTGGCGCGTGTCTTATAACTTTTGACTTCATATCAGGCTAGCTTGGTTCAGGAAAATGCAACGGAGGCTTTATATCAGTTCGGAGAGTTTGGTGTCCTGTAGGAAGCGGAAGAGTAACTCGAGGAGTGCCGGGTGGTCATTCCCGAGGAGAGCTCGAAGCGAAAGTTGTGAATGGATCTTGGTGAAATACTGGATGATATAGCGACGGTGAGGAGCATATGCTGGACAGTCAAGTAAAATATGGGTGACAGTAAGGCGTACGTGACATGTGCTACAAAGTGGAAGGCGGTGAGGTCTATGAAAAATATAATCGTGTGTCAATTTGGTGTGTCCCAGGCGAAGTCTGGCGAGTGTCACCTCGTTCAGACGTGTGTGCTGGTTGGAGGAGGGCCAGCTGGAGAGTGTGGGCTTGATATCGTGTAGGTGTGTGATGTTATGTGACCAGCAGTCCTGAATATATGTTTTTAATAAATTATAAGTGAGGGATAGAAGATCCCTGGGGGCACCGGAGCTCTATTGTTGGCGGGGAGGTCGATCGCCGCGCGGGCGAGACCGTCAACCCTTTCATTTCCCGGGATACCCCTATGTCCGGGGATCCAGAGCAGGGTGAGCTGAAGGTGTGCGTGGTTGTCATTGTATAGGTGTCGGATGGCGTGGAGCGTGGGAACGTGTTGTTGTGTAGTGCCGCGAGGGTGTCCACGGAGGATCGTGAGTCAGTGCATATTGTAGTAAGGGTAGTGATGTGCTGCGCAGTGATGTGTTGGAGGCAGGTGAATATGGCGACTAGTTCTACTGTGTATACCGAATGGTGAAGTGTTAATTTGGTTTGACCAGTGTCTGGCCCACCGCACCAGGCGGCTCCCGTACCATTGCTGGTACGTGAGCCGTCAGTGTAAAAGAAGGTGTGTTGTGGGTGGGCCTCTTATTATTCAAAAAACTTAATTTGGACTTCGATGGGGGTGAGCAGGATTTTATTTTGCCGAAAGAGATACTCGAGTTTGGGGTGTTTCATGTGCCAAAATGGGAGCAGGGGGGAACCCGGTCAGGGGTAACCTCCAGAAATTTCAGTGTGGATTTGAGAACCTGCTTCAAGTGAATGGCAATGCTGTATTTATTTTTGTTTTTGGAACGCCGAACCGAGGGTTTAGTCCATGCCACATCGGAGGGGTGATTTAGCTGTGTTGTTGTCCTGAAATGGTATCTGACGAGTTGTAGTGTTCTGCGTTGTTGTAGGCTAGGGAGGTTGGTCTCACCCCGGAGGCTAGTGATAGGTGTGGTGCAGTGTGCTCCGGTGATGAGGCGGAGTGCGTGGTTTTGTGTGCGTTCCAGTGACTTGGTGAGTGTTGGAGATATATTATCGAAGATAAACGCATTGTATTCCAGGATTGAACGAATCAGTGTAATGTACATTTTGGTAAGAGTCGTCCTGTCTGCACCCCAGTCGCGACCGCAGATGCAGCGCAGGAGATTGAGTCGAACAGCGCAGCGTTGTTTAATATAGGTGATGTGGGGGCTAAAACAAAGTCCTTTGTCGAGGATAATTCCGAGATATTTGAAAGAGGTTTGGAGGGGGATAATTTGATCGCGAAAGCGGAGCGGTTTGCTAGGCGGGATGTGTCTGGGAAGCCGGGAAAAGAGCATAGTGACCGATTTGGTGGGGGAGATCTGTAGCCCCACGAGGGAGCACCATGAATCAATGTGATTCATGGCGAGTTGTACAAGGTGATTAGCAGAATCTGCCGATGGGTGTGTACACCAAATAGCCAAATCATCGGCATAGAGAGAATATTTTAGAAGGGGAGAAATTTGGGGAAGTTGTTCTAATACGTCGTTGATCATAATAAGGAAAAGGGTTGGAGATAGGACGCTGCCTTGCGGGACGCCTTGGTCAAGAGTGTGGGGCCGGGAATGAATGTTGCCGCAGCGGACGACGAAGGAGCGATTTTCTAGAAAGTTTGTGATAAAGGTGGCCATTCTGCCCTTGATACCAATGCGGTGTAATTTAATTCGAAGTGCAGAACTATGTACTTTGTTAAACGCGGAAGTTAGGTCTAAAAAAGGGCGATGGTTTCGGATTTTTTCCCGAAACCACGCTGGATTGAGTCCACTATTTCGATGAGGCTGTCAGTGGTGCTTCGCCTTGGTCAGAAGCCGCTCTGAAAGGGGAATATAATTTTGTTGTTTTCGAGATAGACTCTGATTCGTCCATTGACCATGCGCTCAAAAATTTTGCAAGCACAACTAGTGAGAAAGATAGGACGATAGCTAGAGGGGAGATGTCGAGGTTTAGAAGGCTTAGGTATAGGAATAATGATACTAGTAGACCAAGGAGGTGGAAAAGTGCCGTCAGTCCATAGTTGATTTAACGCCGAGAGGAGGTTATCTTTACCCGAGTCAGAGAGATTTTGAAAGAAGAGATATGTCAGGTGATCATGTCCAGGTGCCCTACTGGATACCTTGGAGAGGGATAATTTTAATTCATAGGGGTAAAGGGTGCGTTGTAGGGTTCGGTGTTGTCTGAGTCGAAGTGGCAAGTAGCAAGGGTGTCGCGAAGGAATACGGTGGTGTGCTGTGAGCATAGGCGCACCGGAGGGGGGGGGGGCCCCGCCCCCCCCCCCCACACAAAAAAACCTTTTTTTTAAAAAAAAGTTTCCTTTAAACAAAAGGGCCCTCTTGGCCGGAATGTCCCAAATTTAGCCCAAAAATCACCAGCCTTATGTGCCCCGCCTGTGCCAAAGGTGCCCTTTGGGCCCAAAACTGCCTTTTGTCCTAAAATGACATTCCCCTGTGCCCCTTCCTGTCCTATGCCTGTCCCAATTAGGTGCCCTTTGATCTAAAAGTGCCCTGTGCCCTGCCCTGTGCCCTGTCCTGTGCCTTGTGCTGTACCGTGAACTCTGCCCTGCCCTGTGTCCTGCCCTATGCCCTGCCCTATGCCCTGCCCTGTGCCCTGAAGCTTTCGTCGCTATTTTTATTGTGTTACATGTTTGTGTATATGTCACCTGCCTTCAGGACCATCGCCTTCGTGTCAGCTGTTATCATCCTTTCCAGAAATCCACATCCTGCGTACTTTTACATCAAAGGTAAGCGGGCAACCTTCATCTCACGACATAATGCATGCAGGCTGCATGTTTTTGGAAATATTATTGTAAATACAAGGGTTCGGTGCTATAACATATAACGTGTCCCATGGAAAATTCACGCCCTCCCCCCCGGTCAGCAAACCTTCCAGTGTGCCCCGGGCCGCAAATTGCCCTTTTGGAGCCGGTCAAGTGCCCTTTTGGAGCCGGCCAAGTGCCCTTTTCGGTCCGGGCCCCCCCATGGAAAAATCCTGGGTGCGCGCCTGGCTGTGAGTATTGAGTGTTGGAAGATATGTCAGAGTAATAGGTGGCGAAGTGTTCCGCGACGGCTGTGGTCTCGGCTATGCGCTGCTGGTTAATCGTCAGTTGTGGGAATGCGCGGTGTGGGGCTCCGCCATTCGAAAAAGAGCGAAGTTGGGTCCAGATTTGGGAGATGGGGGTGTAACGGTTGAAGGTGTTCGAGTAGAGTTGCCAGCTGTGTTTCTTGGCCGAAAGGATGGTTTGCTGACAACGTAGTTTTGCCTCGCGGGCTTCTACCATGTTTGGAAGGTGAGGTTTTTCCGAAATTTGCGCTCAGCCCGCCGCCGTGAGGCGACGGCTCGTTTGCTCTCGTCATTCCACCACGGCACGGATTTACGGATTTACGGGTTTACGGGCGACGAGTTTTGGGTACGTGCTTTTCTGCCGCGAGTGGTATGGTATTGAGCAATGCCGAAATTGGGGGGTGAGACCGGGGTGGGATAAGATTATCAATTTCCTGGGAGAAAGATGGCCATTTCGCTTTGCGAACGTTCCAGTTAGACATAAAAAAACGGTCTCTAGGCTGGGCTGAGTGTTCAAGGGTGACGTGGATGGGAAAGTGATCACTAAAAAGGGGGTCGGGTTGAACGTGCCAGGAGAAGAGGGGTGAGATGGAAGCTGAGGCTAGTGAGAGGTCAATGGCTGACGGGCGGAACGGGGCGATGTCTGTGTTGTGTGTGGGTGTTTGGGCGTTTAAAAAGACCATGTTGTGGGTGTTGAGGAGTGTTTCAATATGGCGTCCGCGCTGGGATGTGTTGTGACAACCCCATGCCTGGTGGTGGGCGTTGAGATCACCCAGCACCAGACAGGGGTGTGGGAGAAGACCGAAGAGATTTGATACAGAAGCTAGAGATAGTGTATGCGTAGGAGGAAGATAGAGGGAGAGTACAGTAAGTTCTAGTTGTGCAATTTGAACGGAGACTGCAATACAATTTAGGTCATTGGTGATGGAGATAGGGCGATGGAGAAGGGTGTTCGAGACGAATAAGGCTACCCCGCCGCCGCGGGATGTAGTGTTTCTGTTTTGGGAATAAAGAGTATAACCGAAGATGTTAAAATTATACGGGTCATTGTCACGCCATCTAGTCTCCTGAACGGCGGCAATCAATGGTTTATTTCTGATGATATATTCCTTGAATTCTGCCCAATGGGATATGAGGGACCTCGTATTCCATTGGGGCAAGAATTCAGTGGTGGGTGTCTGCATTAGTGTTGTGTTGTGTGGGTGTGTGGTGATCACGCCCTCGCAGGCGTGTGTGTGGTGGTGAGGGCGTGAATGTATCGTCCGACGTGTAAGAGTCGGACGACCCTGGTGTGGTAAATGTAGGCTCCGGATCCCCAGGGGGTCCGGGCTCGGGAAACGGGAGCGGTGATCTGTCTCGGGGGACAGGGAGGGAGGGCGACCCAAAGGGGGCGGATTGGAGGACGCTCTAGCCCTGTTCGGCTGAGCGGTCTGTGGACGGATGGGTGGCCGGGCGGTCGAGCTACCCGCGACGGGAGCGGGGCGTGCAGCCGGCAGTGGTGCTACCTTGTGGTGAAGGGGGGAGTGGGGCAGCGCCAGCGGGGTCCTCCACGGGAGGGGGGGGGGGCGCGTTGCCGGTAGCGGGGCAGTCTGCTGGCGGAGCATGGGCCGGGAGACAGTCGGATCGGTTCTGGGGGCTGGACGCGTGGCCGGCAGTGGGCGAGGTTGGGATGGAGGGGGATGGGCGGTCTCAGTTGGTTCAGGCAGCAGGGGTGAGGGGCGTTGAGCCGCCTCCGCGGGGGTCGGCCACAGTGGGGTCAACCTGGGGCTGGACCACCCGGCTGGGGGAGAGGATGGAGGGCTGCGCTGTGCAGCGAGCCGTCTCGCCTGCTTCTCCTTGGCATACAGCCATGCAGGGCACCCAGGGGACGACGCCGGGTGCTGGCCGTCGCATGCCGTACACCGTATCTCATCGGAGCTGCACGCCTCGGTCGGGCGGTTCTCGGCGCAGCGGCCGCACACTGGCGCCTTCGCGCGGCACGCCCGGCTCAAGTGTCCGTAGCGTTGGCACAGCGCACAGCGCGAGGGGGGAGGGGGGGGGGGCGGGGTCCATGGGCGGAGTGCTACTCTTAAGTAGCCCGCTATGACGTGGGTGGGAGGGGTGAGTGAGCGGAATCCTAGTTTGAGCACTGGACCCGGTCTGGCCCGGCGGCCCAGACGCGTTACCTCGCACACCCCCTGCGGCCCGAGCTCCGCGAGGAGCTCCTCTTCAGAGAGCTCCGCGAGCTCGGGCGCATACGCCGTCGAGAATGATATGTTCAGCCGATCGGCCATCTCGACTTCCGTCGCACACCCCAGGAAGCTCCCCTGGTTCAGTAGGATGCGGGCATGGGCAGCCTCCCGCACGCGGACCAGGAGGGAGCCGGAGCGGAGGACCTTGGCGGAGATCACGCCACCGGTCCAGCCGTCCAGCTCCCTCGCGATCGCGAACGGGGAGGTTCGCGTCCAGGAGCCCTCCGTTTTCGTAAGGAGGACAAACGATTCACCCCCGGGGGTCGCGGGGAGGGGGCAGGCGGGTTCCAGGCCGGGGGCGGCGTCCTCCGTCCTCCGAGGGGGGCGGGTGGTCCCCGGGCATACCGGGGCAGGGCGGGTGCGCTTACACCAGAGGGGAGTGGGTGGAGTGTTCGTGTGGATAAGGGCGCCCAGAACGGGTGCAGGCAAGAAAGGCACCCTGAAGGGATGCTGCAAGGAAAGATGTGAAGAGCTGGCGTGTGAAAGGGGAAGAAAGACACAGAGTTTTTGAGGGATGGGAAAATCGGTCAGAGGCGGGGGCAGTCACGCTCAGAGAACGCTAGCCCGATCCATTGAAACAGAAAGTTACCCATGACCGATTCTAACCTATGGGGAGGGATGGGAAACAAACAGTCGAGACTGGCCGCCGGTACAGCTCGGTTTCCCGACGGTGCCCGAGAGCACCGCTAGGCCGAGGGGGAGTGGGAAGGGAGCTGCGACGGCTAGTCCGACGAGAAACCGACTAGTGGCGTCGGCCGGCTAATCCGGCTGACAACCGACTAGTGGCTGAGGGGGCGGAGCTTCCCGTAGATGTCCTGGAAAGGACACCTACGAGACAGCTGGAAAGGGCGGGTGGGGACTTGAAACGACGGACAGCTTCTTTGGCTCAATCTCTGGTTGTGGAAACGAGGTCTTGTCAAGCCTGACGACGCCACGCTCGGCCGTCTAAAACGGAATAGAATAAGTCGAGAATCGCGGGCACTCCGGCCAGCCATGTTTTTGACGAGCGTCGAAGGTGCGTTTGTGGCGCAGCTGTATCACATTGCGCCCATAGAAACCTCACTAAAGATCGAGACCAATGTCAGTTTTGGGCGGACGTCAGACGGCATCGGACGGACGTAAATTATCGCTACGAAGTCGCCGTCACAGTCGAACACGGATGTCAGCAGGTGATTTTGTGGACATCTGACGGACGTCCGACGCCCCTAAAGCCTGAAGCGGGAGCGATGTGCAACAGGCGTAGCAGAAAATGCACGTCTCTGAAGCATCGAAGAAAATAAAATAATGAAACGACCGGTATGCTCTATACACCGGAAGAAAATTGCACAAAGTTAGCCCGGAAACGTTTCGCTATTTGCGAAAAACTTCGAAGCTGAGTTTTAACGACTAGATGAAATAGTAGCAGCATGTTAGTAATGAAACTGTACACATATGACACGTTCTTGTGGATATATTTAATTGTGATCATCTGTTCAATGCATGCGTAAGTTTGTTCTTTTTGCTAGAATACTTTGGTGTTTTACATGCTCCTTTGCCCTTCTTAAACTACGTGTATTGAACCTAAATCGGTCTTTGATATTACTCCAGCACGATACTGGATTAATATCAAACAAGAGCAATTTGCATAATATTGCAGGCATTCGTACAGCGCGCATGAGCGCTTGTACGGCATCATAACGTGATCAAGCTCACGCCTGTCCATGATTGTTTGATCTCACAGTGGCTTCGGATACCCAGTCTGTCGGCCGTCGTGGCTTCGTGCTGTGTAAACACCCATTGCATTGTATATCAGGAGTCTGTGTGAAAGATATTCTTTTTGTCAGACGCAGTTGATGTATCGTTAAATTGTGATGTCCCGGAAAGGTACATCACAATTTTTACGGTTTACGTTTACGTTATGCGACAAGTGCTCGTGTTTCTGCTTCCTGCCAGGACAAGCGCGCATAAATTTATTGGCTTGTAAATATTATATAGACTCTAAGAAGATTAATCCTCCTCAAGCTGCTTGGGGTGATTCTAAAATATGCGCTCCAAATGATCTGAACACAACGAAAACGATGAAGACGAGCATCGCCTGTTGTACGATGTCATCTGTAATAATGCAGCGGATATTTTTTTGAGCAAACGCATCCCACCACCCGCTGGACAAAATATTTCCCGAGCACTCTCAGCCGGAGAAGGGACACTAAAAGCAACAAGGCACAGAAACTTCGGATGTGCCGGTCCCTGGCCAAATCCTGGATTCGTCACTGGTATGCACCTTGCAAGTAGTACACAATCCCGAAACCTGTTGTTTTATTTTTAGGAGGAGGGGGAAACATCATGAAGTGAATCGATGTTTGTCAAGGATGTCAAAGATGCTTTATATTGCCATGATTTCTTCATGTGCACTGCATGTCCAAATGGAATTGACGGCAACGCACTGCCAAACTACGGCATTATTTTTGCGCTATCACCCATAATGTGTTAGCCTCACGGATGGATAAGCCGAAAGTTGATTGACAACGAAACCTGACCCATATTTTAACGCGTGTTGTGCCACATCGGCGGACAGTGGTCGACGAGCCAAGTCGACATCCCGGATCGATTGTACCGCCTGTCGAAATCAGTCGGGCACAGCCACAGCCTGCACTGAAGTTAATCGGCTAAAAGTTGATCAGGTCGTGTTCCACACACGGAATCTGGTGTTTTGGGACTAGCAGGCGGTCGGGGCGCGCTGTGTGACGGGTGTTTTGGGACTAGCAGGCGGTCGGGGCGCGCTGTGTGACTGGTGTTTTGGGACTAGCAGGCGGTCGGGGCGCGCTGTGTGACGGGTCAGGCGTGAACATTTGTCCTGAAGAACTGAAATAAGTGGCGTGAAGTGAATCAGGTGGCATGAAGTGGTGTGAAGTAAAGTGAAGTGATGAAATAATGACGCGCAGTGATGCAAGGCAGACAAATGGGTTTGAAAGCCAACGCAAGCTGGACTTCTCTGTGAAGTATCAACTCGATCTGGTACAGTGTTTAAGTCATCTTTATTTTGTCGATGTCCGGGCATGAAAACTCGGATACCGAAAAATTGCTACATAATTTAAGGCGGAGCTCCACACTTCCGACCTCTTTTACAGACTGAATTCCATGCCGGTGTGAATCACGCATCAAACGGCGAGGTGGCCACCGTGCCACTCGGCACCTCAGGATGGCCACCCTGCCACTCGGCACCTCAGGATGGCCACGCCTGCCACTCGGCACCTCAGGATGGCCACCCTGCCACTCGGCACCTCAGGATGGCCACGCCTGCCACTCGGCACCTCAGGATGGCCACGCCTGCCACTCGGCACCTCAGGATGGCCACCCTGCCACTCGGCACCTCAGGATGGCCACCCTGCCACTCGGCACCTCAGGATGGCCACGCCTGCCACTCGGCACCTCAGTACAGCCACGCCTGCCACTCAGCACCTCAGGATAGCCACGCCTGCCACACGGCACCTCAGGATAACCACGCCTGCCACTCGGTACCACAGGATAGCAACACCTGCTACGCGGCACTTCAGGATAGCCACGCCTGCCACTCAGCACCTCAGCATAGCCACGCCTGCCACTCGGCACCTCCGGATAGCCACGCCTGGCACTCGACTGATGCACCCCTGAGTGATTTGTCCCTGATCTGTTTTGATCGTGCCTCACAAATGTAGAATGTTCTGGTAGTCATTTTGATACCCATTTCGTTGCTTCAAGCGGCCTATGTTGGGATAAATCCCACATACTGACTCCCATAATGTTACGTGTCGAGCCCATATTGACACCCTCTGTATCTTGCAAAGTAGAGTCAATGAACTGTTGCATACTTCTTATTCACCATCATGAACTGTTTGGTTATGTTCACCTCCGAAGCATTTTGCCTGTTTACCATCGTAATTCCACCCAAACAGGTTCATAACTAAACCAATTGACAATCTATGCGTAATGCATCCCATGTTATGCCCTGACCGGACCACTTGGTCAGTGACTAGATCTGCTAAGGTCATCACGTATCGTGTGATTTATTGGTATAATATTCGATAAATGATTTTCTGTGCAGATAGGGCAAATATACAAAGCTAATCAGATTAAAAATATTCAGTGTTCTGATTAATGGCTCGAAAGAAGCAGGGGCGGATCCAGGAATTGTCATCGCGAGGCACATGTGCGGAGGAGCTCCACCGGTAATGTACCTGGATGGGCGCCTTTTCCTCTCAGAGGGTTGTCTCTGGCTAAAATTGTCGAGGTTGTGGGGTGCATTCAATCCTTCCCAGAGAGACGCCCTTTACCAGATAGGAGGGGGAGGCGCTCACCTTCCATCGGTGGCACAAGCCCCCAGAGTCCCTCCCTTGCATCCGCCCCTGACATGAAGCACAACGGTGTTTTCAAACGGCGACCAGAATGCAAAGACGTTGCCATTCCAGTCACCAACCTCAGTTTGACCAATGTAATCTTGCCACTTTGCCGACTCGGACTTTCCCAAGTGGTCGGCGAGTCGCCGAAGCTTTCAGCCACTCACTTCGCCGAATGTCTGCCAATTTGCCAGACCATTAATGTCGGCGACGGCTGCCGTCGATCGAAGCGCACACCAGCCGCGCCTTCCCAGTCCACTCCCACTCGGCCAGATCTGGCGCGGCGCGTCCGCGGTCGGCACCACCGCGGCCGCCCACTTTGAACCCGCGCCAAAAATGTCGCCCCGCAAACCCCCATTGTGCACGTAAAAATAACGGGAAACCCTAGCTGGGCGGCGGCCGCCGTGCTGGCCGGTAAACAGCGCGTTTGTCACCGTCTCGGTGGCCGTTTTCCCGGCCACAGCGGCGCAGTGCCAGGTGTAATTGTGGACGACGGTCGTGCGGCTGGCAGGGGTGGGCGGCGTGTCGACCCGGCGACACTGACCGCTGACGCCTCGGCATAGCTGCTGCACGGTGACAGCTCCGGCTGCCCGGTGACAGCTCCCGCGGTTCGGCCAAGCCGCAGCGGTCGCGCTGACCACTGGCAACGCGAGTCTGCCAGCTACCCGGCCCGCAGGCTCCGGAAGCCCAGGCTCGGGCCCCGGGTGGGGCTTGACTAGCGCCCAAGGCGGCCAGCCGCGCTGCCCGCGGGCTCCGGAAGCCCAGACTCGGGCCCCGGGCGGGGCTTGATCAGCGCCCGAGACGGTCATAGTCTGGCAGCTCTCGCCCGGTCGTGGCCATGTTGCTCCTTGGCCCCAGACAGCCAGTGTAATATACGCGCAACAGTGTAGTGCAAGCGTCTCATGTTTTGCACAACCGTCAGTAACTTTTTTGTGGGTAAGTTTGTACTCTCGTGACCTAACAGTACTATAATAACACACCAAAAATGAACCGATATATTCGACTAATGCTACCATTCATATCAGTTTTATGCATTGTATGCCAGGAAAAGAAATTCAGCGAGAAATGAAATATATAAAGTATTCCTACTCGGATTGCTATGAGTCTTTTCTACCACGTTTGTTCGGGAAGGTAAATAACGCGCGAACTGACCTGGAAGGTTACACATGCGTGTGAGGCCATATATGGGGACAATAAGCTGTGCCAAGTGGTGTTCATTTCTTGTCGTGTTTTCCTCCCAATACTTTCGGCCTCGCATGAAGTTAAATTTCCCGCTAGAAGTTTTTGCTGAAATCTGACATGACAAGCCGACATGTGAAGCGGCCAGCACGCTCCAAGCATGCACATTTGTTATCATAGGTGCTTAACCGAACAACGCTCCTCTTTAGGTAACAACTCTCCTCATAGGTGCTGAGCAGAACATAGGCACTGAGCCAAACAACGCTGCTCTTCGCTGTGTAGCTGTAACTCGCTCAGGAATGAAATAGCGAGGGGCTGCGGTCATCTACCCCCGGACGGAGGGAACGACGGTGCCGGCTACTGTTCGATATGTTCCCCTGTGGGTAGATGTCTATGTTACGTAGTGTGGGGCCATTTACCCACACAATTCATGGATGCTACTAGTGCTTATGGTAAGCGTAGGATTCATCAATATATTTTGATATGTGCTTCCCATCGCAATATACACAGTACAAGCAAATCATGGAATCCTTGGATCAAAGCACAAAGCCCATATTCCAAATCGTTTCGGTACTGGGAGTCATATTTGAAGCTCAGCAATGAGTCAAATATGGAGTCAAGCAGTCAAAACGGAGTTTAATACATTGATCGGCCATACGCCCGCAAGATATCGAAGATCAATGAAGATTGCTAATCTATATGAGTAAAGACATGTGGCATACATGAATACACCAATATATACACCAATTGTATATATATATATATATATATATATATATATACGTTTCATTGAATAAAACAGCATACTTCGTGTTAAATATGCCTCTTTGAGAGGCTCTCAAATCGCCTGATGATAGTCCGTTCTTGTGTAGAAGCTGCATGTAAAATTGTGTTCATATTCTCGCCTTCGCGTAACGTTTCGTTAGGACATCTAACATCTTCAGACATACGGATAAGACACAATATAAGAACATAATACATTCGCAAGCGTTTCGATCTCTATATGATTTGCGCGTCAGCGATGGGCATTTTATCTTGCTTTTCTCTAACACTCACGTAGATCTCATATGCATACGCTCATATCTTATCTCATACGCTAGATCTCATATACTTCCTAGATAGCAATGCTTTCAGCGACAAAATGCCAAATGGTCATGCTATGCACTTTCTCAGTTATATATATATATAAACACGGATGAACAAATGTGCATGCACACTATCACTCGAGTTTCCAAGAGCACAGACAGTACATAGCCAGTAGCAGTCTCCTATGCCCTTGGCGGGAGTGGTTGCCCATCATAAAGAGACAGCGTGCCCCGTGTGTTCAGCTGCCGGTTAATTACCGGATCCTTTTCACGGATGAAAGCTGCCTCTGAGATCTTAAGTTTTTGAATCATGTTGTATATGTATATATGTTGAGGAAGGATATATGTATGTATGTATGTATATGTTGTATATGTTGTTTATATGTATATTATTGAAAAAGTGTATAACATGACCAATTTGTATATTACCGCTGAAAGCATTGCTATCTAAGAATTACCCGCATATGAGATCTACGTGTGTGTCAGAGGAAAGCAAGATAAAATGCCCATTGCTGACGCGCAAATCATATAGAAATCGAAACGCTTGCGAATGTATTATGTTCCCATATTGTGTCTGACCCGTATGTCTGAAGATGTTAGATGTCCTAACGAAGCGTTACGTGAATGCGAGAATATAGGCACAATTTTGCATGCAGCTTCTACACAAGAACGGACTATCATTAGGCGATTTGAGAGCCTCTGAAAGAGGTATATGAACACCAAGTATGCTGTTTTATTGAATGAAACATGTATTAAATACAATCTGCTCCCATCATTTACTAATATATATATATATATATATATATATATATATATATATATATATATATATATATATATATATATATATATATATATTCGGTGCAGGTTGCCGGCCCTTTGAGACAAGTAAACACTGCCGGTGAGGGAGGTAGCCAGTCCTGTGAAACCGGTAGCCACTACTGTGTATGGGTAGCAGAAGCTTTATCACAGGTATTCGGGCAGCCTGTCGGCACGGGCGGGCGGCGAGAGTCAGCCGGAGGACGCTGCCATCAGCTCTGCGGCGAGAGTCAGCCGGAGGACGCTGCCGTCAGCTCTGTGGCGAGAGTCAGCCGGAGGACGCTGCCATCAGCTCGCGGCGGAGTCAGCCGAGGACGCTGCTGTCAGCTCTGTGGCGAGAGTCAGCCGGAGGACGCTGCCATCAGCTCTGTGGCGAGAGTCAGCCGGAGGACGCTGCCGTCAGCTCTGCGGCGAGAGTCAGCCGGAGGACGCTGCCGTCAGCTCTGCTGCCAGTCAGCCGGAGGACGCTGCCATCAGCTCTGCGGCGAGAGTCAGCCGGAGGACGCTGCTGTCAGCTCTGCGGCGAGAGTCAGCCGGAGGACGCTGCCGTCAGCTCTGTGGCGAGAGTCAGCCGGAGGACGCTGCTGTCAGCTCTGCTGCCAGTCAGCCGAAGGACGGTGCCGTCAGCTCTGAGGCGGGAGTCAGCCGGAGGACGCTGCCGTCAGCTCTGCGGCGAGAGTCAGCCAGAGGACGCTGACGTCAGCTCTGCTGCCAGTCAGTCGAATGACGCTACCGCCAACTCTGCGGCAGGTGACAGTTGGGTGTCCCGGAGCCACCAGCGACCTGTATTGATTGAGTACGGCTCTGCACGGCGGGCCCGCCGCCGCCGCCCGCCCTGAGTACCTGCCGACCGCCTTGAGTACCAGCCGACCGCCCTGAGTACCTGCCGACCGCCCTGAGTACCTGCCGACCGCCCTGAGTACCTGCCGACCGCCCTGAGTACGAGCCGACCGCCCTGAATGCCTGCCGACCGCCTTGAGTACCAGCCGACCGCCTTGTACCCCTGGGTACAGCCGACCGCCCTGCCGACCGCCCCCTGCCGACCGCCTTACCAGCCGACCGCCCTGCGTACCAGCCGACCGCCCTGAGTACCTGCCGACCGCCCTGAGTACCTGCCGACCGCCCTGAGTACGAGCCGACCGCCCTGAATGCCTGCCGACCGCCTTGAGTACCAGCCGACCGCCCTGAGTACCAGCCGACCGCCCTGAGTACCTGCCGACCGCCCTGAGTACGAGCCGACCGCCCTGAATGCCTGTCGACCGCCCTGAGTACCAGCCGACCACTCTGAGTACCTGCGGCCCACCGCCGCGGAGGAGGCCGGCCGGACTGCGGGGCCGGTCACAGCCGACTGAAGAGGACGGCCGGACTGCGGGGCCGGTCACAGCCGACTGAGTGAATAATCGGGACCGGCAGAGGACGATCGGTTAGGTTAAGTCCACGCTCAGGAGGACAGGGAACAGGTCATGTCAAGTCAACGCTCAGGAGGACAGGTAACAGAGCCGCTCCGGGAGAGCAGAGAAAGTAGCCGGTGTCAAGAGAGCGGGAAGAAGAATAGGTGCCAGCCAAGCAGAGAGAGAGAGAGAGAGAGAGAGAGAGAGAGAGAGAGAGAGAGAGAGAGAGAGAGAGAGAGAGAGAGAGAGAGAGAGAGAGAGAGAGAGAGAGAGAGAGAGATAGAGATAGAGATAGAGATAGAGATAGAGATAGAGATAGAGATAGAGATAGAGATAGAGATAGAGATAGAGATAGAGATAGAGATAGAGATAGAGATAGAGATAGAGATAGAGATAGAGATAGAGATAGAGATAGAGATAGAGATAGAGATAGAGATATAGATAGAGATAGAGATAGAGATATAGATAGAGATAGAGATAGAGATAGAGAGAGAGATAGAGATAGAGATAGAGATAGAGATAGAGATAGAGATAGAGATAGAGATAGAGATAGAGATAGAGATAGAGATAGAGATAGAGATAGAGATAGAGATAGAGATAGAGATAGAGATAGAGATAGAGATATAGAGATAGAGATAGAGATAGAGATAGAGATATAGAGATAGAGATAGAGATAGAGATAGAGATAGAGATAGAGATAGAGATAGAGATAGAGATAGAGATAGAGATAGAGATATAGAGATAGAGATAGAGATAGAGATAGAGATAGAGATAGAGATAGAGATAGAGATAGAGATAGAGATAGAGATAGAGATAGAGATAGAGATAGAGATAGAGATAGAGATAGAGATAGAGATAGAGATAGAGATAGAGATAGAGATAGAGATAGAGATAGAGATAGAGATAGAGATAGAGATAGAGATAGAGATAGAGATAGAGATAGAGATAGAGATAGAGATAGAGATAGAGATAGAGATAGAGATAGAGATAGAGATAGAGATAGAGATAGAGATAGAGATAGAGATAGAGATAGAGATAGAGATAGAGATAGAGATAGAGATAGAGATAGAGATAGAGATAGAGATAGAGATAGAGATAGAGATAGAGATAGAGATAGAGATAGAGACAGAACAAACAAACAAACAAACAAAAAAAAAAAGAAAAAAAAAGACAGAGACAGAGAAGAGAGAGAGAGAGAGAGAGAGAGAGAGAGAGAGAGAGAGAGAGAGAGAGAGAGAGAGAGAGAGAGAGAGAGAGAGAGAGAGAGAATGCTAGCATAGAGGGCAAGTCACATCAGGAAGAACTATCGACTCTAGCAGAATGAAAGCCGTACCCCTTTAGATGGCTATCTAATATCTATTTATATTCTATAAATATATATATACATATATATGTATGCATATGTATATATATATATATATATATATATATATATATATATATATATATATATATATATATATATATATATATATATATATATATATATATATACATATATGGTGATATGGTGATGGTCACTGGTGATAATATGACTAATACACCACCCCACGATGTCGGCGATCGTGTCCACCGAATCGCCACCACAGCCAAGATAAACGGGCACCGGTCAACAGGCGAGACGGACCGGCACCGGTCAACAGGCGAGACGGACCGGCACCGGTCAACAGGCGATACGGACCGGCACCGGTCAACAGGCGATACGGACCGGCACCGGTCAACAGGCGAGACGGACCGGCACCGGTCAACAGGCGAGACGGACCGGCACCGGTCAACAGGCGAGACGGACCGGCACCGGTCAACAGGCGAGACGGACCGGCACCGGTCAACGGGCGGAACAGCTCTACTTTGAGCAGACAAGCGCGTGAATGAGTCCGTGCGACCAGGAAGAGGTGCACCGCATGTCGCGGCGGCCGGAGCCTTACCCTGGCGCAACGTGGCAGGCCACTATTTACCATCAACTGTGAGGAGCGGGTAGAGACCTTCGTAACCGCACTATCAGGCACCCACAGGCGCGCGGGACGAGCAAAGGCAAATGCTAAAAGCACACGGTCGAAATGCCGCCACAAACAACTTTCTTTTGGAAAAAAATAATTCACAGTTCAAGGTACTTCAGGAACAGTATTGTGAGGAAAGCTGATAACACACAAATAGAAGAGAGCAGATCCGGCTCTGAGTGAGAATCTCAGAACCTAACATTCACTGTTCTCACGTGAAATACTTATTTGTGCGCGAGTGGAAATGTCGCCGCGAGACTTTTTCTTTGAAGTATGATTAAGAGTATTTGAAGAACATGGAGTTATCGAATAACGAACTATGCTGTTTACCATTAAATTGCATGTTTTCTCTAGCTCAATTATTATAGGGTATCATAATAACTTGGCGGGTTCATACTGACTAGATTTGACTTTCAAAGGCAGACGCGTTTCAACTGATATTGGCAGTCCAGCCTTTGAGAATTCCGTTTGCCTTGTTCCGAAATTGCTGAAGCGCATGAACATGAGTACCGAGCAGATCGACACAGTACTGCCTCGAGTTGGTAGTTCATCTGTAATGGTTTCTGAATGAAGCGATTAGAAGAGGAGAAGCTTTAGCAAAAACAAATTACTACAATTTCAAAAGCGTGGTGGTTTTCAATTTCAACTTCAAAAGCTCTCGCTCCCAGTGCATACGACTTGTAGATGGAGAAGACCACAGTTACAGCCAACATTGCGGGGAGGTTTGTAGTGTTCCTGGTATAGGTGTGGTCGGGAGGGGAATGGTGGGTGATCCCAGGTATTTGTAATTATTTCGCACATTGTCACTTAGGCCATCAAAGGGTCTGCGTTAATACTTGTTTACTAGTGGTCGCCTGTGTTAGCCGAACTTACGCTGAATCACTTTTCATTACTGTTGCGAGAAAATGATCACTGTTTAATCTTGGAAAAACATGCATTAACCTTTCCTTGAACATCCCACTAATGAAGAAGTCACGCGAAAAGCGAAGCAGCATATCTTCGCAGGTATTGATGAAGGCCCAATATATATATATATATATATATATATATATATATATATATATATATATATATATATATATGTATGCATATATATATATATATATATATATATATATATATATATATATATATATATATATATATATATATATATATATATATATATATATATATATATATATATATATATATATATATATATATATATATATATACATATATATATATATATATATATATATATATATATATATACATATGTGTGTGTATAAGTATATGTATATATATGAGGTAGCATTAATGGTAACATTGATTCATCCGCGCAACGTCGTCCTTCATTAGTTGAGTTGTATGTACAGACCGAGGACAAAGGCTCATTTCAGCTATATAGGGAATGTATTGCGTTGTCGACACGGCTAATCAGTTTATCAGCAGGAACAGTATCCGTGTAGTTATCAGGAACCGGCAAATACGGCTGAGTCTGGCGCCTTCTGGAGTACCATCATGCATGGGACGTGTTTTGTACCAGCTGCGAAGCCTAGAACTAGAACTGAGTCTTGCGCATTCAGAAGGTACTCCAGCTTCATCTGCGTATTAATTAGAAAATGCATGGAAGAAAGGACAAAGGTGGTTAATGTGGGAAATCTTCAGGAGGCAGGTACATGGTCTGGTCAGCGGTGAAGGCTGAAGTCGGCGTGCAGTTGAAGTGAATGGCCTGATCATAGGCTTATCTAGTAATAGATATTCGGTTGGCCCAAAACGGCTGTGGACCATTTAGCCAAACGGCTGTGGACCATTTAGCCAAACACTTACGTGTTGGCAACAGCAGCTATAAGCCTTTCAAAGCTTATCTTTCTCCCTTTGACCGACTTCCAGAACAGTATTCAGGTGGCTCACTGGGAACGAAAAATACGGTACTCTTTCAGAACTCCTAATTTCAACACTGAAAGCCAAGATTTCTAGAAACAGCCAGTGTCCGGTTTTACTTCTTCTGTTTCTGCCCGTGACAGGCTCCAGCGGCTAAACAGAACACTGCTATGTGGGTTTGGGAAGCTGCACTCATGTTTCGAATTACACTGACTCAAAATTGGCATGCGGTTTTGCAGAGGCGTGTGCGATATAGCTTCACGAACTACGCGAAGCAACTTCAAGGTTCGCTGCTGGCTCAAATCGCACCATTAATTTAAATTCGGCACGGTCTCGGCCTAATGTACGACTTTAAGCTCACTAAAAATTGACACAGCTTCTGCTAACCCGGGGAGGTACATGTCGGCGCACGAGTCGGGAGGCGCCGGGCGGTCACCACACTGTGATCCATGCCGTGAAACGCACTGCGATCGGCACCGTGGCCCGCACCGTGAACGGTGTTGTGATTCTCACCGTGAACCACACCAATATTTAAACAGTGATCTACAGCGCCATCCACATAGCGTACGGCATCGTGATCCGCTTCGTGATGCACACCGCGATCATTAATGATCCCTGGCCTGATCCACACTATGGTTCATACAGTGATTCACACCATGATCCTCGGTGCGATCTACATCACGCTCCGCATCGTGACTTACACCGAGGTCCTTGTTGTGATCTGCATCGTGAACCGCACTTGGATGCACACTGTGATCCTAACCGTGATCTGAACTGTGACTTGCACTGTAATTTACAAAGGGAACCACATCGTGATATGCACCGCAATCATTACGGGCTTCCTCACAGTGAGCATACTCATGATCATGTCGTGATCCTCACTGCATATACTCCATACAGGAAACCTAACCGCGATCCGAACCATTATCATCACAGTGATCCTCACCGTGATCTACATCGTGATCCGCACAGTCACGTGATGGTGATCCCCATTGCATGTACTCCATACGGGAATCCTAACCGCGATGCTAACCATGATCATCACAGCGATCCACATCGTGATCCGCACGGTCACGTGATCGTGATCCACAGTGTTGGTCCAGTTGAGTCCTTTCTCAGACCAGATGATCGAGGTCCGTATCGACCGAATCGCCATACCATCCGCCCGTATTACCCGGCCTGAGTGTGGCAAACAGATACATAATCTAATCAAGCGGAGGGTGCGCATGTGGTGGTGGGCAGGGAAGAGAGTAATCACGCAGCCGGCGTCGGCGTCGCTCTCCCGCCGACCTAATCCTGTAGCGTTCCGGAGTCGATCCGGACGTAATCCTGCAGCGTTCCGGAGTCGATCCGGACGTAATCCTGTAGCGTTCCTGAGTCGATCCGGACGTAATCCTGTAGCGTTCCGGAGTCGATCCGGACGCAATCCTGTAGCGTTCCTGAGTCGATCCGGACGTAATCCTGTAGCGTTCCGGAGTCGATCCGGACGTGATGGACTGCGAGCTGCCCGCATGCGTTGGGAGATATTCAGGGATTTTGCAAGCAGATAGCTATTTTGTCAGTGGCGCAACAACGAGCGTTAGTGACGAGTGCCAAATGTGATGGCGCCATAGGCACAAAATGTGATGCTCGCGAAGAAGGTGAACTGGGATTGTGACGGCCGGTGCTATAGAGAAAGCAACGAATTTCCGACCGGAGAGAGATATTTGGATGCATGTGTCATTGTGTCTTGCCAAAGGTACTTAGTGTCATAATTGTCATATTCTGAGAACTTTGCGCTTGAAAGGAGGCCACATTTTACCTGGGTGCAACATTTACGCGACCAAATTTACTCACTGATTGTTCGTCGGGGCAACATTTTAATATTTATTGACCTCTGGTCGGAGGTGTGATGCTGTAGATCCTGGAGTTGCAGGCTCGAGTACTGACACTTCAGAGCCCGGAGTTGGAGGCTCGAGTACTCACACTACAGAGCCTGGTGTTGGAGGCTCGAACACTCACACTGCAGAACCTGGTGTTGGAGGTTCGAGTACTCACACTGCAGAGCCTGGTGTTGCAGGCTTGATTACTCACACTGCAGATCCTGGTGCCTGGAGGTTCGAGTACTCACACTGCAGAGCCTGGTGTTGCAGGCTCGAGTACTCACACTGCAGAGCCTGGGGTTGGAGGCTCGAGTACTCACACTGCAGAGCTTGCTGTAGCCCTCATCCAGATCCTTGATGTTGCTGTACGCCTGTCGACTGCAACAGTCGACCCTGTACTCCTCGATGCCGATCAAGCCGTCACCTAAAGTACACAGCTCATCACGAGTTGAACTGACAGCCGGGCTAGTCCGCACAGCTGGCGAGGCCGTTATCGTATTACTCTACTTTTGCGCGCTCTCAGAACCAGTCGAGTGCAACTGCATACTATCAAGTAACTGGCTGAGAGGCAATCAGCTCTCCTCAGGAGCGAAGTGACCTCAACTTCAAACCGTCAACCTCTCGTAGTATTGCGGGATGATCGATTGCTGTCGATAGTTAAACGAAGCTTGGCTTGGATCGAAGGTGCAAAAACCCACTAAGGAGCAACAGATACCAGGAGACGATTTTGGACGCCGCGCGAACGACACTCACGCCCACGTCAAGGCACACTCAAGGCGCACCCAGGCAGCACACATGCGCACATTGTAGCGGGCGATCGCAAACCAAACTTTCCATGCAGGCTACATGTACTTTGCAGGTAGATAGCGCGCTCCGCTACGCTCACGGTGTTTGCATGTGGGACACGAGCTGACAACATACACTGCGCAGAGCCGTGTATGCACACGTGAGTTCATCCGGCTCCAAGGTTACCCGCTCCTTAAAACAGTCCTTACAACAGCTCCTTAAAACAGCGCGGTGGTAATGGTAGCACGGCGAGTGGCTGCTCACAGACTAGGTATGGGCATGGACAGGATGACACCGGGCCTACCCCAATCCATGTGCTGCTGAAGCCAGCTCATTATAGTCAGCAATGGTACTGTCAATTGTATAGCCGACAGTCGGCGCTGTCAGGTGTATAGCCGACAGTCGGCGCTGTCAGGTGTATAACCGACAGTCGGCGCTGTCAGGTGCATAACCGACAATCGGCGCTGTCAAGTGTATAACCGACAATCGGCGCTGTCAGGTGTATAGACGATAGTCGGTGCTGTCAGGTGCATAACCGACAGTCGGCGTTGTCAGGTGTATAACCGACAGTCGGCGTTGTCAGGTGTATAACCGACAGTCGGCACTGGCAGGTGTGCTACCGACAGACGGCGCTGTCAGGTGTGCAGGGAGACGGTAGTTTCGGTACTATATGGCCAGGTGCGCAGACGGCGGCGAGCTGACCTATCGCCTCGGCGTACTCGTCACAGCCCGGAGGCGGTGCCGTCGGATGGCGCTCCCGATATATTGCCGGCCGCACCGTGCCCGGCTGAACGGAGCTGACCGCGTGGGCGCCCGGCAGATAACGTCGTTACCGCATCGACGGGGACCGTCCGCGTCAGACGAGACAGCGTATTGGCGGCCGCGCGGTGCGCCGCACCTCGTTCGCACCGCCTCCGGGCCGTCACGGCGGCAGTCGCCGGTGGACCTCGACAGGCGTCAGCGCCAGCTGTCACGGCTGAGGCTGGACCGTCACAGCGGCAGCCGCCGGTGGACCTCGACAGGTGTCAGCGCCAGCTGTCACGGCTGAGGTCGGGCCGTCACAGCGGCAGTCGCCGGTGGACCTCGACAGGTGTCAGCGCCAGCTGTCACGGCTGAGGCTGGACCGTCACAGCGGCAGCCGCCGGTGGACGTCGGCAGGCGTCAGCGCCAGCTGTCACGGCTGAGGTCGGGCCGTCACAGCGGCAGTCGCCGGTGGACCTCGACATGCGTCAGCGCCAGCTGTCACGGCTGAGGCCGGACCGTCACAGCGCCGCGGCGTCGGTCGTGATGGGGCCACGTGCCGGACGGCAGAGGTCACAGGACGTCCTGTGCCGAGAGACGGCCGAGAGACGGCATCAGAAGCCATCAGAGGCCACCAGAAGCCATTGGAATGTAGCACTAATGAATGATGAATGATGAATGATTAATGAAGTAATTGAAAACGCGCTCCCAATGGTGGTGTCATTGATTGATCTGATGACCTGATGATCTGATTGATCTGGTGATCTGGTTGATGTGGTTTATTTGGTTGATCTGGTGATCTGGTTGATATGTTGATCTGAGTGTATGTTGATCTGATTGATCTGATGGATCCGATTGAGCTGATTGACCTGATTTATATGATTGATCTGTTGATCTGATTGATATATAGTGATCTGATTGATATATTGATCTGATTGATATATTTATATGATTTATATATTGATCTGATTAATATATTGATCTGATTGATATATTGATCTGATTGATATACTGATCTGATTTATGTATTGATCGGATTAATATGATGATCTGATTGATCTGATTGATCTGATTGATCTGGTGATCTGATTGATCTGGTGATATGATTTATCTGGTGATATGATTGACCTGGTAATCTGATTGATATGTTGATCTGATTGATCTGATTGATCTGGTGGGCCGGTGTGCGATCCGGCTGGCCATCGGACCACGCAGCGGTCCCCTGAGGCCGCTGAGGAGACCAACAAATTCCGGCTCTGTCGGTCGGAGCGACTGCTCCTCCTTCGGCACACATTCGCCGGCCCTGGTCAGAAACTGGCCGGTGAAGCCGACCGTTGCCAAGGGAGAACTTGTGCCAGGGCTGCAGGCATGCTGACTGCCGAACGGAGGGAAGGGTGCGGTCGGCTTGCCGAGTCCTCTGCCCATTGCTGTCGATTCTTACTTGTCCCTCAGCGGCCTGTCACTCTCCGTCGGTCGCGACACGCCCCTCCCCCTCCCCCTCCCCGATCAGAGCCAGTCGGCAGGTCGGACGGCACCAGTCGCACGACCTTTCCCGTCGGCTCGCCGCCTCTGGAAATAGCCCGCCTGCCCTGCAGGCTTCGGCTCGCACCAACTTTAGTGGGCCTGGGGGGCACGTGGCCGGGTCGGCAATGGAGGACGGTCGAGGCTGGATCAGCTGGCTACGGTGTGGCCAGAGGGACGCCGAAGGTCCGGCCGGCTCCTCTCGCCGCAGCGTCCCGCACCGACCGCCACCTCTGGCGGTGCACTGGCGACGGTCAGACCTGCACTGGCGAAGGTCGGACCTGCACTGGCGAAGGTCGGACCGGCACTGGCGAAGGTCGGACCTGCACTGGCGAAGGTCGGACCGGCACTGGCGAGGGTCAGACCGGCACTGGCGAAGGTCGGGCCTGCACTGGCGAAGGTCGGACCGGCACTGGCGAAGGTCGGACCGGCACTGGCGAAGGTCCGACCGGCACTGGCGAAGGTCGGACCGGCACTGGCGAAGGTCGGACCGTCACTGGCGAAGGTCGGATCGGCACTGGCGAAGGTCGGACCGGCACTGGCGAAGGTCGGACCGGCACTGGCGAAGGTCGGACCGGCACTGGCGAAGGTCGGACCGGCACTGGCGAAGGTCGGACCGGCACTGGCGAAGGTCGGACCGGCACTGGCGAAGGTCGGACCGGCACTGGCGAAGGTCGGACCGTCGAAGTCGGACCGGCACTGGCGAAGGTCGGACCGGCACTGGCGAAGGTCGGACCGGCACTGGCGAAGGTCGGACCGGCACTGGCGAAGGTCGGACCGGCACTGGCGAAGGTCGGACCGGCACTGGCGAAGGTCGGACCGGCACTGGCGAAGGTCGGACCGGCACTGGCGAAGGTCGGACCGGCACTGGCGAAGGTCGGACCGGCACTGGCGAAGGTCGGACCGGCACTGGCGAAGGTCGGACCGGCACTGGCGAAGGTCGGACCGGCACTGGCGAAGGTCGGACCGGCACTGGCGAAGGTCGGACCGGCACTGCGGGCGCCACGGTCTGGCGGGGTCGCACGTCGCATGGCTTTGAGAGAATCAGCAGCGTGCAGAGAGAATGGATTAGCAGCATCTGGGAGAATGGATCAGCAGCATCTGGGTAGAATCAACAGATCGACAAAATATGGAGGGATCAACAGAGTCAAGTAGGATAGGGCGT
Organism: Ashinkailepas kermadecensis; assembly: GCA_034440615.1. Lineage (NCBI taxonomy): Eukaryota > Metazoa > Arthropoda > Thecostraca > Neolepadidae > Ashinkailepas > Ashinkailepas kermadecensis. The sequence goes on along the minus strand of JAOTOM010004897.1, from coordinate 484,528 downwards.
TGAAGAATATGTTGACTTATTGACCAGAAGCACCCATAACAGGGACAATATGGAAGGGTTCGTTCGCAAGCGAACATAACCTGGCCTGCCCTGAAAAGGAAAAAATCCGACGGAAATTCACACACCCAAATTTTATGTCACTGACTGAAAGGAATATTTTGGAGACGCCCTCAAAACTGAGTAGAATAGGATGCCTGACACACACCATGATGGACGGTGTGTAAAAACCAAGTTGATAATAAAATCAGGAAGTTACACGGTACAAGATAAATCACTTTGCACCCAGATAAATGGGTATGTTTATATATATATATATATATATATATATATATATATATATATATATATATATATATATATATATACATATATATTCTGTATTTGTGTCCATCAACGTCAAAGCCCAGCCAGACAACCTTTCACCTACATGTTCGAAGCAATGAGGAATTCGATTCAAACGTCTATGTTGTGTGCAGCTTGACTAAATTTTACGACTGGCTTCCACCATACCATTACGATCAATCGTTGGGAGCAGCCTTGCGAGAAACAGCCGCAGGGCATCTGGCAGCTTGTCTCGTATGGTTTGTTGATGCCGGTGCCTTGAATGGCCCTTGAATTCGTCTGTCCGCCACCTGGCCATGCTGAGAGGGCGTCCAGCCATGTCAACCGCACAGTGAGCATGTAACACACCTAGACTCTTGCACCAACCTAATGGACGAAGGGTCACACTGCGCAGGGAAGGCATGCATCTCGCACACAGAATAGCATACATGCGTAGACGATTTCTGTGGCCGCATTCGCCGGGCGACCAGCATGGCGTTAAGCGAGAGTTCGCTCGCTGCTGACAGCGTGCTTAGGGATGGGAGCTAAGGCGAGATGTCTCTCCCTCGCCTTCTCCGACTTTGTCTTGCATTGAACCTTCCTTCTGACGACCATGCCCTGCACCGGCCAAGCCGTTGACTATTGGCCTATGTGTGGTAAACTGTGTGCACTACATAATGCCTCACTAATCGGAGCAACATTTGATCAGCAAAGCCGTCGCTGCATGCCATTTGATCTTGTGCAAGCCAGTGCGGCTACGATCACGCTTCAAATTGTTTGTGTGACCATGGTCACATGTACTATGTAGGATGCCGCACTCGCAGTATTAAACAAGACGCGCTGTCGTGTTGTAGGCGAATTGCCGCCACTTGGATTCTGCTTCAGGCTAAGTGCTTTTTGTGGGTGAATCATTTTTTAATGTAATGTTATTTTTTAGAACGGGTACCTCAGCTGAGGAAGGACAAACTACACAGAGGAACTGGAAGCCTTCAGTAAGATTAATGTACGTAAAGGTTGAAGAAATAGAAATGGATGGAAAATGGATCGTGCTTCACGACTGAAAAGGAGATGACTTTAAACATTTTAGGCCATATTTTCCCCAGGTGTTAACCAAACACTCATATGGAAGTGGGCGCTTAATGTCCCATTTATGTCGGCAGCTCATGGTGATGGAGTTAATTCAATGGAGAGCCAGGATCTCACGTGCCCGGAATTGTGTACGGTTTAGTTCGCGTCATGGATGCTGCCACATATCACGTCAGGTAAAGTCACGCTTATATTAATAATATGAGGAAAGTTCGTGTTCCAACTTACGGTCGCCACTTACCACCAGTCTCAGCACGGTGCTCAACAAAGCTGCTCTACCGTCCGGAGGTAATTGGTGGCTGGTTGTTGTTTTCTGAGGTCTTTTTTCAGCTTGCCACCAGTGTGGTGGTGTCGGCTGTTGCCGGGGCTTGCGGTGTGTGTTCTGTGTGGGTTGTCTTGTGGCCCGTGTTGTGTATTTGTGTGTAGCCGTGAAGAACTGAGGAAGAGACCAGTGAATGTCGACCTGGATATGGTTGACGAGAAGATATGATGAGAATTAACTTGGAGATGATAGACGAGAGGAGCTGATTAGAACAAGCTTGGAGATGGCAGTCGAAGAGAGCTGATTAGAACTAACTTGCAGATGGCAGTGGAAGAGAGATGATAAATAAATTGATGATCGCAGACGAGAAGAGATGGTGAAACTAACTTGGAGATGGCAGTCGAAGAGAGATGAGAGCTGACTTGAAGATAGCAGACGAGAGGAGACGAGCAGAGTTGAGACGAGATTCCGGGGGTGGTATAGAGACATGACGAGAAGCAGCAGATAACGAGGAAGTTAGTTAGTTAGTTATTAGGGCTTTAGGGCGCATCGACTTCATTGGTCATGTAGCGCCCATAGATAACGAGGAAGTGTAAGATATGCTCGTGTAGTATTGGGTCGTCGTTGAGAAGAGTGGTGAAACACGCGCCCTGGAGGGCCTCTGGAAATTATGCGTACTGGAGGGGGGTGGGGCGGAATCCGCCCCCCTAAGATATCGGCTCCTATTAAAGCTGGAGGAACAAAATTCGCAGGATGGATGGGTACGATAGTGAACTCTATTGTGTGCAAATTTCATTACCTTAGGTCAATATCTTCAAGGTCAAATGAGGTCACATGTGTCAAAATTTTCTCGTTTTGCGTGGCTTGGCTTGTCATTGTTATGGATCGCTGTGATTGTGTTTAAATGCTCCAAAATGGGCATCAATGATGTTTCGTACATTACTAATGATGCAATACAGATGCTAGACCCGACATTTGACCTCAGGTCACCTATACAGCAGCACTTTATCAGGTCAGTAACCTGTTCCAGTTACCGGAACCGGGCCGCCCGCCCGACTGCTCCGTCGGGCAGCTCGGCGCAATCGGCTTCGCGAAGAAAGGAGTGAAGTACATGAATAAAGTATGGAAACGCAATGACAAACAGCACACAATGACAAACAGTAGTGCATTTATGACAGCATTCTAGTTGACCAAGTTTGGTTCCGTTAACCTGTCATGAACTTGACCTGACTTGACCTCGGTGACCTAACATGACCTTGAAGCTATATAGCATATCAATATACATCAAACAAGTCGCTAGTGTTGTCAAGAACACTTCACTTTTGCGGATATACGGGAAGCGCATCAGCGCCGATTTTTGTGGTCTGGCGCTACGATTTTTTTTAGTTTAACGGCCCCGAACTCGAAAATTTTCAGCCGATTTCCATTTTTCTTACTTTAAACGACGGGCCGGTTATTTTGAAGCAGGTACGCAAAAAATGGCGTATATCTACCGGTAAAAGCTAGAGTTATGTACGAAAAATCGGAGGGTGGGCGGATTTCGCCCCCCCCCCCCTCTAGTGTGCGTGTTAATGGGATGTTGTTTGTGATGCAGTATTTGTGATATTTTGCCTCGCATTGGTGTATGTGGTGCAATGTATGAGCATGAGTTTCATAGTGAGTGGTCGGTGACATGTGGTGCATTGTGGTCGTCGTTGTTTTAACATGATGAAAGAATGAACGAGTCTGGTGTGTCCAATGCGTAAGCGTGCGTGTGTTTCTGTGTCTGATGTTATGGTTAAGAGTGTTCCAGTGTTCACGTTTGTGGTGCATTTTGTGGAGTTGTGCATGTGGAGTGTCCCAATCTTGTAAAGTGCGTGTTTTGAGGACCTGGATAATTGTGTGGTCGTTGTCAGATTGTGAGCGTCGACAGTGCATGGTGTCGAGTAGTGGCTATACGTGCTTCTCTGGGTTCGTGTTCACTGCCGTGTATGTGGCTCATGTGGCTCGGTATCCAAGGAAGAAGTGGCTGTTGGTGTGTGATTTATTTGCTGTGTATGCGAAGCATTTGTGGAATGCTGGGGTGCGTAGATGTAGTGTAAGGTATAATGCTTTGAGTGGTTGATTTCGTCTTAGTATCAATTATGTTGTGTTGTATGTTTGTGTTGTGAATTGCTGAGTATGTCGAATAAATAGCGTATAATTATGGTTTGCATGTGGATGCTGTATCTGACAGACTGCCACACCGGACGACTCGGGACGCTGCCGTACCAGGGTAACGCAAAACCGCTGTGCCCGTCTGCTGCATTGTGTGTGTGTGCTGCAGTGGTCAGTGTAGATTATGTCGTAGTTTGGATATTGCGACGTGAATTGCCGAAAGAGTTGTTGAGTGTCTGCGTCTGTGTAGGTATGCTTTGGATGGTCTATGAGAGGGTGTGTTGTGGGTGATTTGTGTATCTGCCATGCGATGACCGGGGAAGTGGTGTTGTGCTGGGCAGTGTAATATGTGGGCCATTGGCATGTGTGTGTTCGCGACATTCTGCGGTTGTGTCGAGTCGGCGAGCGTGCATGAGTTGGTGTCTTCGTAGGGCGGGGAATTTGAGTGTTTCTGTGCAGGAGTGGTATCTAATGAGCAGTGTTTTGTAGTGGTATGCACACACGCCCTCAACGGTGTGTGACATAATTCAGGGTGTGTGGCATAATTCACGACGTGTGACATAATTCACGGGGTGCTAAATAACTCACGATGTGTGGTATAATTCGCGGTATGTGGCATAATTCACGGTGTGTCACATAATTCAGGGTGCGTGGCATAATCCACGGTGTGGCATAATTCACGGTGTGTGGCATAATTTACGGTATGTAGCATAAATCACGTCTGACATAATTCAAGGTGTGTGACATAATTCACGGTGTGCGACATAATCCAGAGTGTGTCGCATAATTCACGGTGTGTGACATAATTCATGGTATGTGGCGTAATTCACGATGTGTGACATAATTCATGGTGTGTGGCATAATCCACGGTGTGCTAAACAACTCACGGTGTGTGGCATAATTCACGGTGTATTGAAAACTTACGGTGTGTGTTTAATTCCAGCGTGTGACATAATTCACGATATGTGACATAGTTAACGGTGCGTGGCATAATTCACGGTGTGTTAATTAACTCACGGTGTGTAGCATAATTCACGGTATGCGTCATAATTCACAGTGTGTGGCATAATTCACGGCATGCGGTATAATTCATGATGTGCGGCATAATTCACGGTGTGTGGCATAATTCACGGTACGTGATATAATTGACGATGTGTAGCGTAATTCACGGTGTGTGGCACAATTCACGGTGTGTTAAATAACTCACGGTGTGCGGCATGATTAACGGTATACGGTATAATTCACGATGTGTGGAATAATTCACGATGTGTGGTATAATTCACGATGTGTGGAATAATTCACGATGTGTAGAATAATTCACGATGTGTGACATAACTCACGCACACCACTTGAATGGTGGACTGTTCCCATCGGCGACCTGTCGATTGAGACTTGACAGACTGGCCTTCACCATCGGCGACCTGTCGATTGAGACTTGACAGACTGGCCTTCACCATCGGCGACCTGTCGATTGAGACTTGACAGACTGGCCTTCACCATCGGCAGCCTGTCCACCGAGACTTGACAGACTGGCCCTCACCATCGGCAGCCTGTCCACCGAGACTTGACAGACTGGCCTTCACCATCGGCAGCCTGTCCACCGAGACTTGACAGACTGGCCTTCACCATCGGCGACCTGTCGATTGAGACTTGACAGACTGGCCCTCACCATCGGCAGCCTGTCCACCGAGACTTGACAGACTGGTCTTCACCATCGGCAGCCTGTCCACCGAGACTTGACAGACTGGCCCTCACCATCGGCGACCTGTCGATTGAGACTTGACAGACTGGCCTTCACCATCGGCGACCTGTCGATTGAGACTTGACAGACTGGCCTTCACCATCGGCGACCTGTCGATTGAGACTTGACAGACTGGCCTTCACCATCGGCGACCTGTCGATTGAGACTTGACAGACTGGCCTTCACCATCGGCGACCTGTCGATTGAGACTTGACAGACTGGCCTTCACCTTCGGCGACCTGTCGATTGAGACTTGACAGACTGGCCTTCACCTTCGGCGACCTGTCGATTGAGACTTGACAGACTGGCCTTCACCATCGGCGACCTGTCGATTGAGACTTGACAGACTGGCCTTCACCATCGGCGACCTGTCGATTGAGACTTGACAGACTGGCCTTCACCATCGGCAGCCTGTCCACCGAGACTTGACAGCTTGTTTCCAGTCTTCACCATCACGCATGCGTTTGGCTGGCGTGCCTCCGAGACAAATGCCCCACGTTGACCTGATGTACCGACTCTGACCAGCTGCCGCTGGTCAGAGTCCGGTGGCCTATACGTGGCTGACGACGGCCTGTCAATGATGGCCGCCGTGCCTGTTACTGTGTTCCTCGTGTGGTGAGGCGTGAGGCAGGTCTTCCTCGTGCGGTGAGGGTGTGGCAGGTGGTGCACATCAAACAGGCCGACATCCGCCTGGCAGCCGCTTCCTGTCAGCGGCTCTGTGGGCCTGTCGTCGTATCGCGCCACCTGTCTTGTCATCTCGCGCCTCATCTCTTTTCGCCGGCCGTCGGGCCCGTGACGTCACACGGATAATAGTGTCACGTCGTCACGTCGACGTCACACGGTGGCATCGACGACCCTGACTTCAGGGAGACCAGGGGTGACGGGAGGACATGTTGGCATCACGCGCCGTGGGATGTGGAGAAGACCATGGATGAGGGGAAGACATGCGGGTATCACGCGCCGTGAGATGTGGATGAGTGGATGCTTATCCCGAAAACGTTTTTGTTTGGCATGTAATGTATTTCGGATCCTCCCGAGCAGGGTTTTTCAGTTTCCGTCACAGAAGTGCACTAATGTGCAGCACAAACCATCATCACGAGCATACACGATAACAACGAGTGGCATCACAGTGCTGATGTAAGCGATGTTCCGGAGGCCGGAGGTTAGAGCCCGGACATGCGCAGCATGGCCGAAAGTCTCCGTTTGAAAACATTGTAGCCACCTGAGTTCCTCACATCTGGAGGCAGATTGTTCCACGTTCGGCAAGCTCTCGGTATGAAGGAGCGGCGCGCGAATTCTGGGCGGCATCGTGGTACCTGGAGCTCACCGTTAGCCGTGGCCCTGGTGCTCCGTTGCGACACAGTTGAGCGACAGTTTAGTTGACCGCGAATGTGTTCTGGGCCAGTGAACTCGTTCATAATTTTGAAAACTGAGTGAGCATCTGCCTCGGATATGAAATCCTCGAATTTGAGCCATCCTAGTTCTTTCAACGTGGGCGACACATGATCCCGGTAGTGCAAGCCGGCGACAATCCTTGCACCAAAGTTGATGCATTTTTGAATGCGTCGTTTCTGGGCTCTGCTACAGCTTCCCCAGACAGACACACAGTATCTTATGTGGGGGAATACGAGTTCCTCAATTAGAACCCGTCTTGTAATGTGATAAAACTTATGATGCAGTCTAGCGAGTCCAATGAGTATGCAGTTACACAGACGCACAACAGTAGATACATGCACATCCCAGGACAGGTGTGAGTCAATTTTCACGCCAAGTAATTTCACAGACTTCGTGGGTACTATTTCCAACTGGCCCAGACGAACAGATAGTTTCACAGGTGTATGATGTCTAGAAGATTGGAGAACAACCATCTCAGTTTTGGAGGGATTTACTTTTAGTCGATTCTGGATGAACCAGTTAAAGGCGACTGACAGTGATTTATTCAATCGTTGGCTGTGATTTCGTTTCGCTTCCCGGAGTCGAGGAACTGGACATCATCGGCATACATAACAATCTTGCCGTGTGGGATATGTTGTGGGAGGTCATTGGAGAATATTAGGAACATAACCGGGCCCAAGATCGAGCCCTGCACCACACCATGTGTTACCGACAGAGGGCTAGAATCCTTCACTGTTTGCGAACGGCCCTCAAGCCACGCTCGGAACCATTCGGAGTTGACGCCGTACCATCCGAGCTTGTCCATGAGGCGACTATGCTTCACGCTGTCGAACGCCTTTGAGGTGTCAGCTGTAACCAGTGGAGTGATCTCGCCTTGGTCGATCTCGCCTTGGATGTGTGCTGGCATGGCACACAAACACAGATACATCACTGTGCTTTCGGTCATCTAAAGCCGAGCACCGAAACGGAGACACCTTGACATTTGAAATAGGAACATCTGCCGGTAGCTGTAGCCTCGGCGGGCCATGAGAGCCGGGGCTGGCCGTGTGGTTGGCTGGCTGGTTGACAGGCAGGCTGGTGCCGGTCGGCATGAGAGCCGGGGCTGGCCGTGTGGTTGGCTGGCTGGTTGGCAGATGAGAGCCGGGGCTGGCCGTGTGGTTGGCTGGCTGGTTGGCAGATGAGAGCCGGGGCTGGCCGTGTGGTTGGCTGGCTGGTTGACAGGCAGGCTGGTGCCGGTCGGCTCGCCACGCATCGGCCGTAAGCGTTCAAATGAATGGCCGGCCCAATCACATCCTATCACCCAGCTGGCCGGCCCAATCACATCCTATCACCCAGCTGGCCGGCCCAATCACACCCTATCACGCGGCATCGCTTGTTTCAAATGTGGTCTTGTTGACACACCTTAATGGCTTGGTATGTGTGGGTTGTGTACATGATGAGTGTGTGTGTGTGTGTGTGTGTGTGCTTGTTTGTATGCTTGTGTGCGTGTTGATGTGTATGCACGTGTGTGTGGGTGGGTGGGGGTGCGCAGGCGTGTGTGTTTGTGTTTATGTGCATGTATGTGTGGGGGAGGGAGTGAGCGTGTGTGTATTTGTGTGTTTGTGCATGCGTGCGTTTAAATGGGAGGCATGGGGCAGTGTGTGGAGCACGGCACGTCGGAACAGCCTTCCAACTGAAGCTCTGCTATGCTCCAAAGAGGAGTGTCATTGATAAATTGGGTTGAGTTCGACCCTGCTAATTTACCATGCCAACCCCACTGAACGAAACACACGGCTCAAGTGTACGTCATCAGCTTTGGGAAGGGAGGGAGGAGACACTGATCCAGCAGGCACGACCTGAAGCACGAGCGGACGACCGATAGCACAGCAGGCCGGCAGAGGGGCGGGCACACTACGTACAACACCGGGGCCGGGAGCACACGGACCGATTAGTCGGGGCAGCGGCGCACAGCCGCGTCGCCACTCCGCCTACCATTCACGTCCACAGTGCTAAAGTGTGTCGCTATAAACGCCTTGAGAGCCGATGGGAACGCGTCGAACGGTTTGCCAACGCAGGCGTTTTTCACCGCCGTCTTGAACTCGTCTACGGACACCTGGCCGTCCTGATCGGAAAGGTGGGCGTGTCGTCAGGCGTCGGTGGGCGTGGTCACACAGGCCGGACCGGGCGCCAGGCGAGCGGCGAGGTGGCCGCTTTGTGCAGGACGGGCAGACATACAAACAGGTAAATAATAGCTGCGCAAAAAAACTTGGCCGGATCTGGGATACGTGGCGGAGGGGCCGAAGTGGTGGTGTGGCGAAACCAAGCTAGAATATGGCTGGTGAATGGTGGATGAATGAAGGTGAATGAAGGTAACCGAAAAAGCTATGGCGAGGATTAGCCAAACAAGCAGCGCGTGGCGACTGTTATTCTGGCGTTATTCAATGTTTATATATGCCACGAAATGGTAGTTATAACACACCAAAAATAGCATGTTGACCTCACTTTGTGTCACAAAAGCATCCTCAGACAGCGGACAAAAATCACTCAGCTTAGGTCCGTTCTGAAAGAGCCAGCGTGCTGCATGTTCGTAGAGTCACACCAACACCAAATTTAGTTCATCAAACGGCAAAGATCAAACAGCACATATCATTATGATAGCCGATCAGCGTGCTCAAATAATATTCCATGTGACGTAGTACAGAATATTCAAATGAGCTGTATGCTACTTGGCTCCAAAGAGCAAGTTCGAAGAGGTTTAAGCTCCCATTGTCGCAGCATGGATGGAGCTCCGGTCGGACAGCTAATCCCCTGCGTAGCTGCAGCGATCCTCTTACCATTAAGATCGATGGACTGGAAAATTTTGCGGACGAATGCTTTCATAGCCATAGGGAACTCGGCATAGGATTTTCCAACACACTGCTTTTGAACAGCTTCTTTAAACTCATCCTTCGTAACCATCCCATCCTGTAACAAACATAGTCTGACTCCGTGCCATTCGTCGGAGGTGTTGGAGAACAAAAAAAAAATGTGGAGGAAAGCTGATAACGTAGTGGGCTGGTGCCGGACATCATACAATACACGGCATAAACCTCAAGTACGAAACATCGGCAACACACCTAGCTTATCGGCATCAGCGCGTTACTCAAATAACAACAGTGGTGTTGAGTGCCTTAATTCTGATGCAATCGCACTGAAGACACTGGCTTAACGCAGATCTTGAAGAGCGTAAAAAACTTGGATCATGTGCCGTGCAGCATTACGAAGACGGACCTCTCCGGTGAAGTGCACCACTCCATACCTTGTTGAAGTCGGCGAGGTCGGCGATCTCGTTCCAGAGGTTTTGCATGACTCGTCGGTTCTCTTCGTACTTCTCCATCGTGAGGTCACCTTTGCTCTCCACCACCGTGGTGCGCACGGCTAGACACTCAAAGTCGTTCTTGTCCAAATATCCATTGTTGTCGATGTCTGAAAGGACGGAGAAGTTCGAGTTATGCTCCCAAGAAACATAGCAAAGAAGTTCGCGAACCGAGCAACATTTACCTCACAAAGGAGATGTTTCTGGCCACGGCGTCTCCGCCTGGCCTGTCGCTAATGCCATTGCTATGCTGAATACCTTGCAACCGCTTGTGCTGTCGTGTTTTTGCGCAGTAGTTCTGGCGCATAGCCTACGCTGGAAAATATTGGAGAAATATTGCACGCTTTCTGTTGACATCCTCGACTTGTTAAGCGCAACAAATCCGCAGCCTGACATTGGAGAGTGCAGGGCGGCACTGTCAGCTGCGTCAGTGCATGAAGCAGAAGTAATCAAGATACTGTCGTCGGGCGAATGTGGCAGTAGTGGTCATATTTAGCTGATGTTTCACTTTCCACAATGATTAGCGAATGGTGGAGAACAGACAAAATGTGGTGCATTTGTATCCATATTCATCAGCTTGTGAAGCTTATGTTATAGTATAGAATCATACCGAGAGAGCATCTTCACGGATATACACTATCGTAATTTTCCTGAAAATTCGTCAGCTATATGCAACTTTGCTGCCTATTTAGACGAGCAGTTAATTTGCAATGGACCATTTTGTGATCCAATATCGGTTTTGTAACTCCCCATCTTATCGTTGACATTGGGGTACCCACGAAAACACATAGGTTAATCTCGGAATGCTTTGTGGAAGTAAGGTCATTGGATATACGTTTTGAAAAACCTACTGCACCGCTTTAGCACTAGGCAGCGGTGACATTTTTAGAAGACAAAAGCTGATATAACCAAGTTAGCATTCAGGTGGTGTACACAGCATCGTTGATCATTGATGTGCCATGCTAACTTGAACAGTAAATGGACTCGGTCTCTAAGGAAAGGAGGTAAAAAGTACGTAGGAAACAAACTCCACCCCTGCCTCGAACATGATACGGCCTAGAAAATCTGGGATCGACATATTCCCGAAAATGCTTGGGATAAGCGAGCATCATAATTGTGTAGAATCAAAACGCTAAAAAAAACGTTGGTGGAAATCGTCGCACATCAGTTTGTGTTGCACCACTCGGAATTAGGCACTTAAGACAGCACTGGCCTGACTCTTAGTTACTGAGAGTTACTGGGAGACATAAACGAGATCATTCGTCGTCAATTTCAGATCGGCATCTCCATAGCAGTAACGTAGCAGCGCTTCCATAACGCGGAATGGTCAAGCACATTAGGGGGATGGGAGCTGTGAGCATCTGCCACGACCATCTCTCAGTAGCCTGCCGAATACAAATATGGAAAAATCGAGCTTTTACCCTTTCAAAGGAATAAAGCGATTCCTCGGGACATCTCATTGCACCGCAAGTCGCTCACAGACAGGACAGCAGCACCACACAGCCGCCCACAGACAAGACAGCAGCACCACACAGACGCCCACAGACAGGACAGCAGCACCACACAGCCGCCCACAAATAAGACAGCAGCACCACACAGCCGCCCACAGACAGGACAGCAGCATCACACATCCGCCCACAGACAGGACAGCAGCACCACACAGCCGTCCACAGACAGGACAGCAGTACCACAAAGCCGCCCACAGACAGGACAGCAGCACCACACAGCCGCCCACAGACAGGACAGCAGCACCACACAGCCGCCCACAGACAGGACAGCAGCACCACACAGCCGCCCACAAACGGGACAGCAGCACCACACAGCCGCCTACAGACAACACAGCAGCACCACACAGCCGCCCACAGACAGGACAGCAGTACCACACAGCCGCCCACAGACAGGACAGCGGCACCACACAGCCGCCCACAGACAGGACAGTGGCACCACACAACCGCCCACAGACAGGACAGCAGTAACACAAAGCTGCCCACAGACAGGACAGCAGCACCACACAGCCGCCCACAAATAAGACAGCAGCACCACACAGCCGCCCACAGACAGGACAGCAGCACCACACGGCTGCTGCGTTTGTTGGTCGGATTCGAGCTCCTAACTTAACTTCGCAGGCCGATGCCTTTAAAGTCACGACTTGATGCTATAAATTGGCATTTGATGAAAACGGAACATTGCATAGATGCATAGATCGCCAGCAAAAATGGCATGATAATGGTTAAAAAGGCAAAAGCCTGTTACAGATGGATATACCGTCATCCGGTGAGTGGATACATGCCCAGCCGGTAAGTGGCTGCATGCCCAGCCGGTAAGTGGCTGCATGCCCAGCCGGTAAGTGGCTGCATGCCCAGCCGGTAAGTGGCTGCATGCCCAGCCGGTAAGTGGCTGCATGCCCAGCCGGTAAGTGGCTGCATGCCCAGTCGGTAAGTGGCAGCATGCCCAGTCGATGATGGATGCATGCCCAGCTTGTGAGTGGCTGCATGCCCAGTCGATATGGATGCATGCCCAGCCGGTGTGGCTGTATGCCCAGTCGGTAAGTGCGCATGCCAGCCGGTAAGTGGCTGCATGCCCAGCCGGTAAGTGGCTGCATGCCCAGCCGGTAAGTGGCTGCATGCCCAGTCGGTAAGTGGCAGCATGCCCAGTCGATGATGGATGCATGCCCAGCTTGTGAGTGGCTGCATGCCCAGCCGGTGAGTGTAGGCAATCCGAGCATCTGCCAAGGAGACGGCGAATAATTACCTTTAACTTTCGGCCAAGATCAGAATCGTGAATTGTCGACATGCAAATGAAACTAAAATTGCCTGATTAATTCTTGCTAAGAACATTATTTGTGTGTGTTCTTTAGCACTTTGATTAGCGAACCAATGCCTAGTGCAATGTATTCTGTTCAATTTCTGCATATGCACAACTTCTTTCCATCCAATATCATCAAAAAAAGAATATATTTTCAAAACATGAAAGACAGCTTCTCTTTACCGGACTACTTGTCTAAGGATCACAACATGTCACAACAAAGAAGACATTCCTTAGCAAATTACACAAGTGGATGAAGTTTGAGCTCCAGAACCAATTTGCTGATTCACAAAGCGTTTGCCAACTTGGAATGCCAACTTTAATGTCCTCAACATTAGGTTTTCAATGCCCAACTTGAACGCCGTCAGAACTACAAACAATTTCAATTCAGGAGGGTACCATCACATAGGTGCCTCGTTCCACTTGGTAGAAGAGTGAAGAAGCATTTCTGAAGCTTTCATGCTGGACATTTCCGTAACGTAAGCAGCTCAGATGAATTAATCCCGAGCAATCGCGTGGTGGAAGTAGTTCTCTCACCGCGAATGATTAGTTGCGGAGACACGAAACTTTAGTACATTCTTTTGCATCTGCTTGGCATATCTTGTATCTTGTACATATCTTGTACAAACTTCAGGTAAAGGTCATCAAAAGTTTTTGGCCTGGGACAAAGAGAGTAATTTTCCATCATCTTCAAAGTAGTACCGATCGGAGTAGTTGCAGCATATCAACGCCAGACTCAGATCATGCTGTTCTTTCAGCAATGCGAGCAACCTGCTATCTCGAAATGTTAAAGGGAGTTAAGTTTACTGACCGGAAGTTAGGTCAAGGTCCGCGTTTTTATAAAAACCGTATTGAGTGACGAAAATTGAACTTGAGGGCAGTTTTTTAACGCCGAAAATGATAAAGTGATGTAATGAGCGTTCTCGTTTAAAATATGCGTCAAAGGTCAATGACATAAGGCTACGTCAAGCATCACGTATATTCTACACAATACCATCCTATGCAGAATGTTGCTGTTCCTCGTGAAGTCGTATCTGAATTCGGTTTCAGCCCGTCGAAGTCGTGCGACACGACATTGGACGGCCAGCCAATGATCTGAGGAAGCATGACGTCGTGTGATCTGACTTTATTTGACCTGATCGCATGTGTCCGTGTAATTACTTTCCAAGTACTGTGCACACAGACGAAAGCTGACATGATCGTTTGATCAATATATGCATTGTCCTAGCGTGACCTAAGGTCAGGACACGAGTTCAGAAGCTGGACACTTCACAAACGCGTTCACTATCACATCAGGTATTCTTGCAACAACATTTTTACACTTCAAAAGTAATATGCCGGTGATATTCAAACTTGAACTTCCTTGATCTGCCCATACGGCGTGACATGGCCTGATCTTATGATTTTCAGATATCAAACAGATGCACGCATTTTGCTTGAATGGCTCCATGTTGAATAAAAACACGAGACATATATATTCATATTTCCCAGGATAAAGTGCATGTTACTAGGCTGACCTATCATGACCATTAAGGACCTCAACAGGATTGGAAATGGAAAACAAGCTGTGATATGAGCTCTAGGCTATATTGGTTTATCAATGACACATTCCCTGTATCGCTAACATGCATAGGCCAGAAGCTGGTTTTCAACCCTGATTTTGACCCATCTAAGCCTATCCGGCCTTCACCCTTTTAACATGATCAAAATAATTACATTCGTCCATGTTGGCTCTTGAAATACAATGCCGAAGAAAAGAAACTCAGCCTTCTCTAAACAGTTCCAGGGAATTAAGGTTAGGTCCGCATATTGAACTAATATGACCTCTGGGTATGTCATTATCGGTAGAAACGCAATTATATGGTAAACTTCGAGCTATCCATAGTCAGAACTTTCGAACCGTGTTATGCATTTTACCCAGCGTACGTAGATCGGAAGTAGTGGGGGGGGGGGGGGAGCTTTTCAAATGCCTCCTCTCGGCGTGGACAAGGTGGCTTTTCCGACCGGCCCAGCGATGGTTAAAGAGTAGAAATTGATACCAGAATTTATGCTTAATTATTATCAGGGGCAAACCCACATCTTGACAAAAGGAACAAGAAGACGGACACCGGAACACAAACATGGCTCAAGTGTCAACTTCTTATGCTAACATGTGAATAAGGCTAAATATTTGTTGTTTTTACTCCTTTCCGGTCAAACCCTCACACCCCGTCTCGTGGGAGGTTGTTGCTTTTGTTAAAACCGCCCTCTATCTTCAGAACTAAGCGGCGCGAACGGGATGTCACTGGAAACCCTTGACGAGTAGGGCTAGAAAATGGCCCAATTTGTTATTATAATGCGGGCGATGCGGGCGAGTTCATAGTGTAATTGTAGGATCCACGCGGTTCACACGAAGAGAAGAACTCAACACGCATCTGACGAGCTGATGCGGGTATAGATGCATGGATTGGAATCGATGACCTGTTCCTGATCGTGCTGATGCTGCAAAAACAGGATTATGATCGTCCAGGGTTCGTTGTGCCGAACAAGGTATCTCAATTTTGTATTCAGTGTTATCTGTTCAGATTGCTGCATCTCCATAATTCTACTTCCAGTAGCGTCAGGTACATATTGAATGAACACTTTATCTCTTGCTTCTGCCTCGGCAATCCCTGTACGTAAAGCTGGTTCTTCCTTTGTCAGGCTCATTCTCATGGCTTCCAACTTATTTTCCATTTCCAGCTGTTCCATAGTTTGCTTTTCATTCATGAGAATTCTCTTGCCAGAAGGCCAGCTTTGTTAATAGCTTCCACAGCTCTCACATATGCAATGGAACTACGTGCACTCGAAGTACACTTGGAGCTAGTAGTTCTATGGGATGCTACAGACAGATTTGAAGTTGTTCCCGTGGGTGCAACTGATCGACCAATGTCCCTGGTGACACATCACTGTCTTGTTCAGTCATCTCAGGCTGGTGTAGCCCATGATCTGGGCCAATCTGTTCGCCTAGTCCAAGCTGTAGCCGACTGGGAATTTGGCTGCTTGATGCTGAACGGAGCCCCTCATGACTGTCAGAAATGTCGAAATCAGAATGAAAGTTGTTGGAATCCACAGCCTCCTGTTGCAGTGTCCGTCGCAGTCGATCTAACAGATCAAATCTAGTCGTGCCTTTTTGTCCGGTGACCGCGTTGTATCATCGACAAGTTGCTCTCGGACTTTCCGCGTGCGTCTCTGGAGTGTTCCGTCTGATCACAACTGCCTCAACCCGACGACGGACCCGTGCGCTGAGGAGAATTCATTCTCGGAACTGCAGGAACTACATCAGCTCTTTAGATGAGTTTCGAGTTCCTCTTCTCGTACGAACCGCGTGAATCCTACAAGTAATCAAGCACGAAAATCAGGGTGAAAATATATGATATATTGCGTAAAAATATAAGATTAGCTTTCATCAATCCTATATTTACATATGATTGCGCTTTGTAGCTTGTCACACTCCCAAGGTTGCCTTCCTGGAGCCGCCGCTGTTATAATGGCACCCAGCAGCTTTAGGTCGTCAAACGAATCCTTCACACAAGGCAGCTGTATCCAGGCGCCGGCGTCGGCGACAAACGCGAGCATGCTATGACGCATCAAAACCAATGGAAGCAGCCATTTATCACAAAAATAAGCCAAGATTTCAAATCGGACATTTAATGATATAATATGCATTAAAGCATACCATCATTTTATCCCTTGCATGGGGTATGGGAGGAGGGGGTGTGACTCGCGAGACCCCTCCAACTTTTCCGTGATAGCAGCTGAATGAGTAGACGCAGGGACACTAAATTTTCAATAGCTGCTCATGCATCTATTTTGCATATCTTGCCAATTTTCAGGTCCAGGTCAAATAAATGTCATTGACCTGGGACGGGCCAAGTTGAATGGTGCTTCAAAAGCTTCAAAGTACCGCCAATCGGAGTAACTACACCATAAAAGCATCAAACTTAGAGCATGCTGTCCTTTCATCGCGAAGAACCACCTCCTACCTGGAAATGTTTAATCAAGGACAAGGTTACTGACCTGGGACATATATCCTGGAACCTGAGACCTGGGAAGGAAGCTGGGACATACATCTTCATATTTTCCAGGTCAGTATCCAAGGCAATGTCACTGGGTCGACCTATTATACTCCTTAGTGATTTGAGCATGACCGAAAATGAAGAAATACGATGCGACATGAGCTCTGGGCTATATTGGCTTGCCAATGACTTTTCCCCTGTGTCTCTAACATGTATTGTTTGGAAGCTCGTTTACATGCCTGCTTGTGACCCGACTTGACCTACCCCGTTTTACCCATTTTCAGCATGATCAATGTAAATATCTGTCACCGCTGACAAATCTTGAAACATAATTGTCGAATGAAAACAAGCACTGCATAACAAAATATAGAGATATCAGTATCAGTTCGTTTATTGACTTAATATGACCTTTAGCGACATCACGGTCAGTCCAAATGCAAATATAAGGTATGTGCCGGGCTCTCCATGACCAGAGCTTTCAAACGGTATTTTACATTTCATCCTAGCGTACGTAGGTCGGAAGTTAGAGGGGCTTTGAAGAGCCCCCTCCCCTCTCCTTGTCCCAGAGAAGGTGGATTGTCCAGTCGGCCTGGCGAGGATTAAGGTATGTAACCTTCAACATTCCCCAGGTTTTTACTTCCTGGAGACGGCACTTATTTTCGAAAGCATTAAATAACATCAACCACAAAGTGTCTAAGACCGGAATCAATTGCCATCCATGATATGTAATTTTCCCGTACAAAGTCATGCTAGGTTATCGATGCATCACTTGACGCTGACAGAAGATTAGAGTAGAACTGGCAGAACATACCACCATGCAGTCCTCCCTGGAGTCGTGCAACTGCGACTTACTGCTTTTGACATGATGTGAAAAATGAATGTGTAGGAAAAGTCACCAAGGCTCAAAGCTTTGGCTTCATCGCATGCGTGCAAAGAGGCTTTGGCTTCAAATCGCATGCAAAGAAACTCCTCTGGGAGGGGGCGGGAATCCGCCCATGTAAAGGAATATTTTTAAAGTACCATGCATTTTAAGCCCTTTGACGCCAAGATTTGTTGGTAGGGATAACTTCGGACACAAACAACTCACATGAATTAGATTTGGCAATGGCCATTTCGGAAACAGGCGGAACTTGCACTATCAGGGTCTGCCAATGTTGCTCGAATGCTTAAGGTACTTGTCATTGATCCATAATGCTAAAAAGGCGGGAACGGATCGTTTCAGTGGCGGACACTAGCAGTCACGCCACGCTTCTCGGGCGGATGAACTCCACGGCAATGCCAATGACCCGAACCGAGTCCTTGGTGCTTGAGAGTTCAAGGTCGGCCGTCCACGCGTTAGTGGGCGGAGCTCACTGGCTCTCGGTAGCCCATTGAGAGTTCAAGGTCGGCCGTCCACGCGTTAGTGGGCGGAGCTCACTGACTGCTGGCGGGTAGCCTCATTGCAGGATACGGGATGGCTTAACATTGCGAATCAATGACGCGCCCACTGACACGCCTTGCATATCGTTTTACCGACGGCGTGTCTCGGACGCACAGCGCCGGCCGCCGCTGCCATATCGTTTTACCGACGGCGTGTCTCGGACGCACAGCGCCGGCCGCCGCTGCCATATCGTTTTACCGACGGCGTGTCTCGGACGCACAGCGCCGGCCGCCGCTACCATATCGTTTTACCGACGGCGTGTCTCGGACGCACAGCGCCGGCCGCCGCTGCCATATCGTTTTACCGACGGCGTGTCTCGGACGCACAGCGCCGGCCGCCGCTGCCATATCGTTTTACCGACGGCGTGTCTCGGACGCACAGCGCCGGCCGCCGCTGCCATATCGTTTTACCGACGGCGTGTCTCGGACGCACAGCGCCGGCCGCCGCTGCCACGTCTCGACCAGCAGCCGCGGCCGCTGCGGTTCGAGCTGCAGAACGTAATAGACCACACCAAACTGCTCACTAAACTAGAACTCCATGGAATCGATACTGACTGGTTTACGACATATCTGTGAGCATCTCAGATCAAAGCGGAAACGGCATCTCTCCTCCTTTCTCCTAAACAACATAGGTGTTTTTCAAGGCTTATCACAAGGTCCACTCCTCCATTGCATCTTTTTGAACGACCTCAGTTTGCACGTCCCAATAGCAAACGTAACTCAGTTCACAGACGACACCCAGGTCCTCATCTCCGGTCGTAAATCTGCTCTCCCCAATCTGATAAGTCAGATGGAAACATGTCCGAACCAACTCTACGACTACTTCCTGGATAACGGTTTGAAGGTAAACCCGACCAAAACTCAGCTTCTCACGTTCGGAGCGCGTCAAAATCTTCGTAATATTACCCCGATACGGGTGTGCTTTAGGGACGCCGTGATAAATGAGAGCCATTCGTCTAGGAGGAACCTTGGGGTGACATTTGATCGCCACATGTCGTGGGATTCCCATGTAGCTGTTGTGGTACGCAAGTGCACTGGATTCCTTCTGGCCCTGAGCCATCTGCGCCACCATCTGCCCACCAGTACCCTCTTCACGATAGTCAATAGCCTAGTTACATCCAATATCCGCTACTGCATATCTGTTTACAGGAACGGGTCGGCAGCAAACATTCACAGATTAGACAAGATCATTAACTTCGGCACTAGAGTCGTGCCAGGTCTACGGACATTTGATCATATTTCTGATGCCTGCAGCGAGTTGGGTCTCCTCACCGCAGCTGATCTGCATCTATTTCACAGCCTTACGTTGCTTCACAAGATCATTCTGCCGGGTGAGCCAACGCACATTGCCGGTAAAATTATTGCAAACTCTACCTTGCGAAACCGTCATACACGTGCAGACGACCACCTGCACCTGCCAGCCATACAAAGAGAAGTGGGCCGCAGGATATTTCTTTACTCGTGTCTTCCACTATAACAAACTTCCTACTGAAACAAAAACATCGAGGCTGTCTAACTTCAAGAAACATGCACTGGCTTATCTCCACGAACAACCCTAGTCGCACAAAAACTTAAACAATGGATGTGTGTACACTATGAACTCACCTTTAGCCCATCGCCTTCCTATCATTTCTATAAACTACTCGTTTATAGCTCATAAATAAATAAAGTATTAAATAAAGTATTAAGGCTTAATAAGAGCCAGAGGGGCCCATCTGGGTTAAGCCTATCTAGAAAAGGTACTAGAAATGTACATACTCTCACCCCAATCAATCCTTATCCCAAGTTCCTAGGAAGCTATATATCCCAGCCTATCTAGCACCATTCACTTGCTATTGCATAACACCCTCAACAATTACAAGCTCCTCCCATCACACCCATTGTGCTACCATAGACAATCTCATCAGTATCACATCCCGAAGGAAGGTGCTGAATCCACTGCTAGGTACACCCTATATAAAGTTATAAAGCGTTTAGACTTAATAAGAGACTCACTTGTTATTACATAATACACTCAACAATTACAAACTCCTCCCATCATACCCATTGTGCTACCATAGACAATCTCATCAGTATCACATCCCGAAGGAAGGTGCTGAATCCACTGCAAGGTACACCCTATATAAAGTTATAAAGCGTTTAGACTTAATAAGAGACTCACTTGCTATTGCATAACACACTCAACAATTACAAACTCCCCTGTCGATCAACCCTCCCTGGAATACAGAAAAACAAGCCCCCTATTCTTATAATGATTGTCTATGACGTTTTTAAGGATGTTCAGTGTGTTGCTACTGACAATGGTTCCTGGCAGCTGGTTCCAGTGTTCTGCTACCCTGTTGGTGAAGAAAGACTGTCTTAACCTTGTCCTACTGTGATTAACTTTAATTTTGAATTGATGACCTCTAATTGCATCATTTCTGTTAAATTCAAACATTTCCCTGAGATATCCCTGTTCCTGACCATGAACAAATTTAAAAACCACGATGAGATCTCCTCTCAGCCTTCTATATCTAAGTGAAAACATATTCAATTTCTTCAATCTTTCCTCATATGCCAGGTTGCCTATACCATTAACCATTTTTGTTGCCCTCTTTTGTACTCTCTCTAAAAGCCAACAATCTTTCTCATAACTAGGGGACCAAGCTTGGACACAGTATTCCAAATGTGGCCTGACATATGCACAGTAAAGCTCGTGTTGCAAGCACGGTGTGTGCAGTGCAGGTAGTGATATGGATATTGTATTATGTTGGTGTATGAATGTTTGTTGCGCATCTGCTCCCACTATTTACCACAAATCTATCCTTTCTTTGTAATTATCTATGAATTATACCCAGACTGTCCACAATAGCCACTGTACGTGGAGGGTATGTATCGTGAAATAAATAAATAAATAAATAAACGGTAACCGGACGTACCCCGACTGCGCGTGCGGCCGGCGGCCGGCACTGTCTGGTCGCGCGGAGGGTCCCGCGATCGTGATGATCGACCGTGCGGCCGGCGGCCGGCACTGTCTGGTCGCGCGGAGGGTCCCGCGATCGTGATGATCGACCGTGCGGTCGGCGGCCGGCACTGTCTGGTCGCGCGGAGGGTCCCGCGACCGTGATGATCGACCGTGCGGCCGGCGGCCGGCACTGTCTGGTCGCGCGGAGGGTCCCGCTACCGTGATGATCGACCGCCGTCGGAACGCGTCCGGGTCCAGCCTCACGTGCTGACGCGCCTATTGCAAGATAGCTTATTCATCGTCCGAAATGTTGACTAGAAAACAATATGCCCAAATACTCCGATGTGTGCTGGTCAGCCTATCAGTTAGGCGATTTCGTGGCGCGATCTCAGTAAAACTGAATTCTGAGTGCTCCTATTCATTCTGATGATGAGCAAGGTGCTTGAGGCGTTAATACATACTTTTTCACCACGAATAAAAAGTAGCTACCGCTTGGGCAGACACGCAGATCCCACCAAAACAGTGGTTGATGTTTTTCGATCTAATTTGATGCACCTTGATACAGAATGACCAACAACACTTTGAGCGGAATCGTTGATGTATTCATATAAAATATCCACGTAACGCAGACTGCGAAAATGTTCGTGAAGCTTTTTTCGGTAAAACTGTACTCGCTGGCTACTTGGACCTCTGAAAATCCGCTGATGAAGAAGCACGCTGGAATATTTCTAAGAGCATGAAACATTGACGATCTCGAGATATTCCCTGTACTAAAACACGAAAAACTACAATTTCATCAAGAATAATCAATTGTGTATCCGGAATGTGATTGTGGCTGTGCGAACTGAAATCACATCATCGCTTCCTTTTTACCACAAATATATCCGTGAGGATGCATCATTAACTATGAAAAACGATGGCGTGTTTCTGCGCGCCATTTACCACTACTCTTGACAAAATGCTGGGAGATGGAGGGCTGATTGGGGTGATATGTGTCACGATAGGAGGCACAGTGCCATTGCTGATGGGTTTTAGTAGCAATGGGCATGTGTCTAAGCGAAAGGCATTTCCGTACTGATTAGTTAGCGCAGCACTCAAATCATCGGAACCCTGGTAGGCTGTGCCGGTGTGCATGTGGGCTTCGCGGAACAGTATATCGGCCAGGATGGTGAATGAATGAGCAATTCTATCTTATTGGATCTACAACTTTCTTTGGAATTCGCGAAGAATCTACTTAGTCACGGGCTTTCCCCACCACATACTTGTCTAACATTGGTGTGTCCCACCGTCAACCAATAGTCGTCACGCTATGCCTAGGGTACAGTCCTATTGCACACTACTTCGTTACGGGCTTACCCCACCACACGTTTTTCTGAAATTGGTGAGTCTTGTGATCAGCCAACATTCTGGCATTGGTGTGTCCTGCGATTAGCAAACATTCTGACGTTGGTGCATCTCGCGGTCAGCCAACATTCTGACATTGGTGTGTGCCCGCCGCCAGCCAACATTCTGACATTGGTGTGTCCTGCGGTCATCAAACATTCTGACATTTGTGTGTCCTGCGGTCAGCCAACATTCTGACATTGGTGTGCCCCGAGGCCAGACAACATTCTGACATTGGTGTGTCCCACCGTGAGCCAACAGTTGTCACGCTATGTCTGGGGTACAATCCTGTTGCATACTTTTATTCAACATGAAAACTGGGTTAAATCGTCCTTAGCATGAGTAAGGAAAAAATGCAACCTTAACTTAAAGCATTCAGCATTCCTTGCTATCCAAGAAGTTCTCTACACTCAAAAATTGGCCAGGCGAAGATGCCATACATACACTTAGACGTAGAAGTAACTTGTTCTTGTTCATCTTTTAATTTTTCACTGACGGCATGCACACATTCGCTTCACACATGTACTTACACGTACACGGAACTTGTTTTTCATGAGTATTTTTCACTTAGAAACAAACAAGAAGCATGCTGTCCAAGGGTTAATTTTGTAACTTGTTCTTCCAAGTTTTGAAGAGTGAACTCCATTTCTACATCATGGCTAGATTGGATGAGCTTGTAAGATATGCTGTTCAGCGTAGATTTACCCGCATTATTTACCCGGTGTTCACATAGTCAATGGTCTGTTCCCGCGCCCTCAACCAGAATAGGCTGTGCTTCGGCCAGTAGAGGTCTTCCAAGTCGAGGCACGGGAACGACCGGTAGAATTTTGTCCTTCAATCTGCTGTTGGCGGTGGTGTGGTTGTAGTGCTATTTGGCGCAAATGTGCAATGCATTGGCATTCTCTGTTGCTTGTTTCGATCTTGCGCGTTACAGTGCCAATATTTTGTATTGAGTGATATACTTGCTTCCTGTCGTGAGAGCTAAATGAACCCTAATGTGCAGCACCTATTGGAGGATGAATAAAACATGCTACAGCCTATGTTTCCTGATTCCGACTCCGACCGGGAAGCTGACGCACCGTGGATGGCGATAGCTTGTGTTACCTCAGAAGCTCAAGAAGCATTTATTTCAGGGGCGGATCCAGAAATTTTCAATGGTGGGGAGGCGGGTACTAGTCTGAAGGGGCGCCATTTCCTCGGAGCGGGGCTGCTGCGAAAGTCCCTGGACGCTCTCATTCAGTAGAATATTCATTGAGCGAGGGGGAGGGGGCTGCACTGGAGCATACTGAATGGGCGTATTTTACTCTGAGAGGCGTGCCTTGGGCCGAAGAACCGTTTAGCGAGGGGCACTCGAGTAGTACGGTGTACTCGACGGAGTCATCGAGTCTCCACGGAGGAACATCTTTTACCCATCTGAGCATGGGTGATGTTTTATATACCTTTCAGAGGGCAATTGCCCCTCAATGTTGGCCTTGCCCTCCCCCAATAATATTAACTGCTAACATTGGACCCTATGATGTGTGCCCCCAATCTATTTGGGGCCCACCAATTGCCTTCATATACTCGTATATGCCCCCTCCAATCATTTTCATAAATATCAACGCCCGTGTATCAGAGGGAAGCACCTACCCATGTGGAGGGCACACGCAGGGTTACAGCATGTATCCGCCCATGATACATGCATGCATACAAACAAAAATAATGGATGCACATCAGCAAGCATACTCCCTCAAATGCATGCAACTTAACACCCATGAATTAAACTACAATTTGTCCATCAAATTTAAGTCGCCCAGCTTCGATTCCCAATTGCCCATTGGGTGCTATCGAAGTGTACTGTAGACACTGTGGTGTAGATGGTGACACAAAACATGGGTGACTGCTAACATCTATCACATATCCCATCCTCTTGGATGTCTTAAAACAGCTTTAAAATAAAGAAAGTACGGAATATATGGCCCAAGGACTGTGCTCCTAGCCCAAATAAAGTAACAAAAATGTTTTGATGCTGAACGCCACTGTTGCGGCACATTTTTCGTATTCCACGTTTGCGTGTCCTCAACTGCCGATCAGACGGATTAGGTTTTTCTCATCCGGTGGAGGTTCGATGAGGATAATCCAATTCCGGATGAGGCACGGAAACGACCGGTGGAGGAAATGGACGCTCAACCTATTTCGGACGAGGGCGCGGGAACAGACCCAAGCCAACGGTAACGGACAATTCCGCTTCTATCGGAAGCGGAATAGCCGGTTTACAGGAGCTAGGCAGCCATTTAATCGGTCTGTTACGATCTAGCGGTTGGCATGACGTGTTGAAAAGTGGCGAATATTTGGTGTATTCTTTTGCGCTTCTGACACTCCTGCTCCGAGCAACCGCGCACATAGACACAAGGTACCGCGTGGCCTATGCATGTTCGTGCTGCACTTAGTACGTCTTTGGCGCTCAGTTGTGTATAATGCCTCATTTTTTTCTGAGACTGGCAGTTCTTGTGAGCTTATCAAATTACAGAATTCACAAAATTGGGTACCTTTATGGTTTTGGCATCCACCGCAGCCGTACCAATCCCAGCCGTCCTAGACCGGCCTAGTGATCTGTGATATCCATCGGAACAAAAAAGTAACCCCAGGAGCGTGAACCAAGATCATATAGCATACGTTTCCAAAGAACGACAGTTGTTCAGAGAATATGGATTTAAAATTTCCAACTTCCTATTAGGAACGCAAACATTCTTTTAGATGCCTGAGGTGAAAGGCAGGATACATGTTCATCGCAAGTGGGTTACTATGACTGTGCCATCCCTGGAAGCTTCTTTTGAATCAAATACACCATCACTTGCCCACGATAGTTTGCTCACAACTGGCATTGAGTGGTGGAGGATAAGACATGAAGGCCGCCATGCTTTTTTAACGGCAATATGGTAATTTATTATAAGCTAACCTGTCCTAATATCAACAATTTTGATGGCATAAGCCTACACCTACGAATGCTGGATAGCACGAACCCTACACCTACAGACAATGGATGGCATAAAACCTACACCCGCAGATGTTGGGTGGCATTCAACCTACACCTATGGATGTTGGATGGTATAAGACCTATGGAAATGGACACTAGGCGATGTAATACAAACACCTATATATCTTGGATCATACAAAACTACACCTATACATGTTGGGCACGTAGAACGTTGTTAAATTCATTTGCGTTGAAAACAATCCACATTTGTACCGGCTTGCAGTCTTTTCGTCTATTCGCAGAGCCAGTCAGCCAGCCAGTCAGCCAGTCAGTCAGCCAGTCAGCCAGTCAGTCAGCCAGTCAGTTAGTCAGCCAGTCAGCCAGCCAGCCAGCCAGCCAGCCAGACAGACAGACAGACAGACAGACAGTCAGTCAGTCAGTCAGTCAGTCAGTGGACCAGTCATAAACAAGCTGTGACTGCTGCAAACATGGCTTATTTTATCACAATTTATTTCAACGTCGAGGTATGCACAGTCAGATAGACCCATTTGCGATGCAAAATAACGCTGTCTTTTACCTCAGGGAGCCATAAAACGTCAATATTCCATATGAACAATTGATAGTTTGTAATCCAGACTTTCTGAACAATAACCAATGTCATACCTGCACGTTGCACACTTCCCTCCTGTCAATCACCGAATAAAGCCCTTCCTCCAACATTATTGAGAACATAGCCCTTTCTTCTTCAAAAGTACAATGTTGCATGCTTCCGGACTATATGTACCATGTGTAGGATATTTAAATAATCAGAATAACTCAAGGCAGGTATCGACACCGGCTAAACAACAAAACAAAAGCAGCAGGTTTCAATATTGATTTTTACATTGAGAACGTTGATACAGTGGTTTCAGTCTCTTGTTCTCTTCTTATGTTACCTTCCGTTTATAGGCTTAAACCAGATGGACCCATGCGGCTCTCAACAACCGCAGAGCTCTTGAATGGAGTATGCATGAATAAAGTTAGGTAGGTGTCTAATATATATATATTTAAGTAGGCTCCCAAACAGCATTAAAAACAAACCCCTCCTTTTGTACTTAACTTACGATACATGTACACGAATCATCGCAGATAACAGTTCCAAGAACGGCTGTGATGCGGCCGTACCCGCTACTTCTGGATGATCTGTGCTCATCGCACAATTCAACCTCCTTGAACGTAAATTTGTGTGGAGCTATTCAATTCTTTTTTTTAATGTTAGAATCCTGTTTACAAGAGAAACATTTCTTGCTCTTTATGTCTCGCTCTTTATGTCTCGCTCTTTATATTTCGCTCTTTATATCTCGCTCTTTATATATATCTCCTGTTTTCTCTTTCTCTCCTCGCTCTCGCTCTCTCCTCTCTCTCTCTCTGTTTCTTCTCCCTCTCTCACTCTCTCTCTCTCTCTCTCTCTCTCTCTCTCTCTCTCTCTCTCTCTCTCTCTCTCTCTCTCTCTCTCTCTCTCTCTCTCTCTCTCTCTCTCTCTCTCTCTCTCTCTCTCTCTCTCTCTTTCTCTATCTACCCATCTCTCCCCCTCTACCTTGCGCTGCCTTTTCGGTTCACTTTGTTTGAATGCTCTTATTGTGTTTGCACAGCCCCGTTCTGGTCTAATTTCCTGTGTTCCCTCAATTAGCCCGGATATTAATATTGATGCCGCTTGCCAGGGCAGCGTGCTTGGCATAATCATCTGATGGCTGCTGTCGCCGGCCATCCAATGTTTGCACTCATTACACCACACAGACTATTGCAAAATTTAATCAAGGGGTCACATGACGAGGTTGGCGATCTGCTACCACTTGTCACTGCACCGTTGCCCATTGATGTTCTCGGCACTGTACTGTATCGTAACTAATAAACGAATATAATCAAGCTATATGTATAAAAGGTTGAATTTGACACATGCCTTCACAATAAAGAGAAGTCTGAGGTTTTGTATATGTGTGGTCTTTGTTTCAATTGCATTCATTTAAAATTCCTGTGTGAAAAAGGTGCATTCAAACATGTGACCCTCGTCGACTTTGTACATTAAATCTGGGAAAAACTGGCAGTCTAGGTGGTTTTCTAGTCAGCGAGGTAAACTAGGTGCAGCAAGGTTTTTTTGCTTTGATTTATTTTCATGGGGAAATAATGGGTCGGGTGGAAAGGGGAAGAACATTTGCTCGGGGCACACACACACACACACACATATATATATATATATATATATATATATATATATATATATATATATATATATATACATATATATATATATATATATATATATATATACATATATATATATATATATATATGTATATATATATATATATATATATATATACATATATATATATATATATATATATATATATATACATATATATATATATATATATATATATATATATATATATACATATATATATATATATATATGTATATATATATATATATATACATATATATATATATATATATATATATATATATATATATATATATATATATATATATATATATATATATATATATATATATATGTATATATGTACCGTGTCACGAGCTCTGATATTCACCCTGACTCGCACACGATCATCACATGCATGCGTGTGCTGTGCGTGTATTTTCTTCACCTGTACTCTCGACCTGCATTTTGCAGATTTGAACGGGACAACCAACATGTCACAGCTCCGGTAAGTCCATTCCTGCTTCGATAGACTTAGCAGGCACATAATCACACGTTTTATTGTGCACGCCTGGGAGAAATATTAACGTTGAACGCATAAATAGACTGAAACTTCTCACATTCAAATTATTTAACTCGTATATGTTGCTTTAGAAGGATAGCGGGGACACCAGATCCCTGGCACCAGGTGTATCAGGCATCTGGTGTCGGGACCAGTGAGCTTCGACAAACTAGCGGTCGGTGGACAGCAAAAGGACAGATCTGCTACATTGCGGCTCATAACCCTGACAACTCCGCTACATTGCGGCCCCTGTCCCTGACAATTCTGCTATATTGCGGCTCATAACCCTGACAACTCCGCTACATTGCGGCCCCTGTCCCTGACAACTCTGCTATATTGCGGCCCCTAATCTAACAACTCTGCTATGTTGGAGCCCTTAACCCTGACGACTCTACAGTATTGCGGCCCCTAGCATTGTCCTCGCACCAAGGCGTACCGTTTGCATGTGTAGCTGGCGAATGGATCCTTCAGCAACATGCATACCTCAGATTTGTTTTCCCAGAATACACCTTCACCTAGCATACTCATTTATTATGTTTTGATAACATAAAGAGCATGAATAAAACGGTGTCAGGACTATTGCCTTCGTGTATTTCGAGGTCTCGTGGTTAATGGAACCATCCCTCCCCGATGCACAGAGGAGTTGGCCAAGAATATAGGGGCTATATGCATTGGTGTGTAGAAGGAACGAGAGGAGATGCCAGTGGCGGCGTAGTTCCCCTTTATTCTCACCAAACTAGCAACTAGATAGTCAGATCTTTATCAGATGAATTTACTTGAAAATAATCTGCCTTGCTCCGTTACCCACACTTCTTGAACGCTAGCCTCCAACAGCCAAACTGCATGTATGAAGGTCCCTCGAAAATAGCATTTAACTGATATGAATCTGCTCAGGATATACCCGCGTTGGGCCAAGTCAATCGTAGGAATGTTTTCTTTTGCCCACTCCAATTGACTTAGGCGATCATTCTTGGACCATGAATACCTACGCATTTTAAGGCTTTCATGATCATATGGTGACACGACACATTGTGAACATTTTCCATAACATAAAGGGTGTGACGCTTGGGAAGAGTAAAGCTGAGGCCAGCTTAACTTACCATACATATATCTGACGACAAATTTGACCCGGTTGTCCCAGCTGTAAGCCATTTCTGAAAACAGATGAATCCAGAATCAACTATGTGATGCGATGGCACAGAATACAATGCATGCGATGTATGACGGCGAGCGTAGGTAAATGAAACAGATGAATACAAATATCGGAAAATAAACGGGAATTATAAACGTAGAATTTATTGGGATACTTGACTTTTTGGATATATATATATATATATCAGCTACATTCCCAAAACAACATCTAAATGCAGAACACCGTTTGAAAGGTTTTGTCATGGATAGCCCGAAACACACTTTAGATGAGTTTTGACTGATAATCAGGTCACTATAGGTCGAATTTGGTCAGTATATGGACTCTGACTTAAGTCTCCGGAAATGATTAGAAAAAGACAGCGCTTGTGTTCTTTTGACATCGTTTTACAAGAATTAACATAGATGATTGCATAACTATTGACCATGGTTAAAAAAATGGTCAAGACAGGATAGGCCAGGTCAGGTCAGCATCAGGCATGAAAACCAACTTTCAAACTATGCATGTTAGAGATACAGGGAAAATGGCATTGGCATGTCAACATAGCTTATAGCTTATATCACATCCTATTTCTTCATTTTCAGTCACGCTAAGGTCGCTAGAGGTCATACTAGGTCAACCAAGTGGCATGACCTTTACCTTGGAGAAATACCTGTACAATATGAATATGCATATATCGGATCCTTCCAAGAGAATCACTCTAGCAAAATATTTGCATCTGATTGACATCCCAAAATTCTAAGCTCAGGTTAGGTCATACAATATGACGAGGTGTAGAAAGTTCAAGCTTGAGTATTCTCGGAACATCACTTTTGAAGTATGAAATTGTGTTGCAAGAAGAACTGATATGACACGGAGTATCTTGGTAAATTTTCCAGCTTTTGACCTCGTGACCTGACCCAAGGTCACCCTGAGGCAATGCACACATTGATAAACTGATATATTCAGCCTTCGCCAACGTGTGCTCTACTTGGAAAGTAATTCAAAAGAAAGGTCAATTGAGGTCAAATCAGGTCAGCTTACACAGGGTCAGGTGATCTCAGGCCATTCGTTATCATCCAATCTCATGTCGCACTAATTACGCAGCGATGAAACATAATTATAGTATCACTTGGCGAGAAACAGCAACATTCTGCGTAAAATGGCACTGTGTAGGATATACATAATAAGTAACGTACACCATGTCTTTGAACTTGGACACAAATTGACCCAGAACTCTTATTCCATGTTCTGTATCATTCTTGCCGTAACAGATTATCCCCAAAGCGAATTTTACCCACTGAATGCGGTAAAATATACGGAAATTGACCTGAAACCAGGTCAGTAACCTTGATCTTAATGAATATTTCCAGATGGGAGTTTGTTCGTCGTGATGAAAGGACACCATGCCCTACGTTTGGTGATTATATCTTGCAGCTACTCTGATTGATGGTAATTTCAATATTTTCGAACATAATTAGCTTTGACCCGTTCCAGATCGATGACCTTCGATGACCTGAATCCAAAACTTTTACGACATGTGCAAAGCAGATGCATAATAAGTCACTACAAATGTGGTGATTTGCGTGTACTCATTCGGTCGCTATCGCGGAAAAATCCTGAGGGGGGCTAGGATAAGTGAGGCTGAGCTGAAAATGCATTTGGAGCACAAGGGTAAAGAATGTGCTAAGAACTTCCAATCAGTCTGTGCCCATCATTTCCGTATTGCCGATAAGCTTCACAGAGAAACAAGTGGGCGAAAACTACAACCAAACAGATCCAACCACAACCAAAAACCACATCTTCTTCAGCGCCGTCACGCCAGCAGTGCCCACATCACCATCCTGCACGGGATCAGGATGTCAGAACACTCAGAATCAGGATCAGAACCCCAGAAATTGCTGCCTGGATGCAGACATACAAATATAAACACAGACGGTTTCTGTGTAGATGGCTAAAATCTAGTTGGGTCCATGCATTAATTATTACCGATTTGGTTCATTTCTAGCGTTTTGAGCAAACCGGTGTGAAAGTCAGGCATCGCGCAAATGAAGAAAAGGTTCTGGTGCTTCGTTATCATACCAAAAATGTTCAGCATGAAGCAAGGAATAATTGTTGAAAAGCATGCCAGGTGATGTGCAAATAAATAACACCATATTAAAGTGATGACAGTAATTACAGTGCAAATAGTATGGATTGCGAACGGCGATGAAATTGTCTGATTCCATGCAATGAACTATAGCCAAATGTTTGCAACATCAGTCGTCACAATATTAGTTTTCACTATGTTAAAGCTGCGGTTATGGATCATCAGAGGACATTAAACTCCGAACGTATGCAGCATGTGTCGACATTATTCCAATAATGGACGAGCTTCAACACTTGAATGTCAACGAGAATCGTGCGGATGGATCAAGAGAAATGTGGCCTGGCGAAAGTTTTAGGATTGCAGCTAAGGTGGGCGACAAAGCGTAAGACGGAATGAAAGCATTGTGGACTGAAGTTTTCCAGTATTCATCTCCTGAAGTGCAAGTTGATGAAGGTTCTTTACCTACGTTGCTTGCTTCCAATGCAATAAATTTGAAAGCTTGACATAGATTACATAACTTGGATGTTTGAACAAATGACATCATTCATACTTAAAGTAGGCACACGCCTACTTCCTCAGGTGAAGACACCTTGCATCCAGCAAAAACCTTGATTTAATGGGGCTGTGATCGAGGGTAAGAGCTGTGATTGGGGGGATTGGGAGAGAAACGCTACGCTTGAAACGCTACGTACCAATGCCCGCATATATTTATCCTTGGCAGATGACGTATTGGCTGGGATGCTTGCCATCTGTGTTAAGATATTAAAATACGGTATAATTCAGGTGATTTACATGTGATCGTAAATATTGACCAAAACACCGTAGCGTACGGATATAGGCTGCCTGCACTCTTACTGTTCCATGTGCATAATTTCAGCCGAGTGAGGGACACTGGCTCCGGGCGCTGATTAGCGGTGAAATTAGCTTATATTATGAAATTGATGAAACGCACCACGACGCGATGCGCTTCAACTACAAATCGCTTCCGGCCGAGTTGCCTCTTACTCGCCTCTCGTCTCATGAAGAGGTAGCCAGGAATCGCCCTTTACTCGCCTCTCTACGTGTAAAAGCTGGATGAATGCGTTGGAGCTTGATATGCATACATCTACTAGTGCGATAGGAATATGCACGATAAGCATGCATTTGTTGCGCTGCGGTATTACTCATCAAAGCGCATCCTTCACGAAAGCCACGCAATATCATCCGGAGCTGAGAGAGCTCCGGTTTTCCTGGAGAGGAAGTGCGACAGCAGCTGGCCGCCCACTCGGAGCGCATCAGCTGGAGCTACGTATGCCATTCACTGAAAACACGCCCGGTGAAACTTACAAACAACCAACC
The DNA here is from genome assembly GCA_034440615.1 of Ashinkailepas kermadecensis. Taxonomy (NCBI): domain Eukaryota; kingdom Metazoa; phylum Arthropoda; class Thecostraca; family Neolepadidae; genus Ashinkailepas; species Ashinkailepas kermadecensis. The sequence continues at coordinate 451,388 of JAOTOM010004897.1, read as the reverse complement.
GAATATTGATGTAGCCGATTCTGGCAAACTAAAAGTATATCAAATCGTGCTTGGATCACGATGGTTACCATCGGTCCGAATAAGTCTGGCTTCCACCATCATCCTGCCCTTCCTCGGGTAGGAGGGGGTCGGGTGATGCAACACCCTAGGACATTTGTTTTCGCTTGATATAGCTGATGGCGCATCTTTTGACTTTACGACATACCATTGTGAAGATTTGATGTCAGTGTAATGGCTTGTGACGTCTTAAGAGGGAAGGGGTGATGTCAGTGACTTTAATGACTTTAATGGCTTATGACGTCTTAAGGGGGAAGATGTGATGCCAACGTAGTGACTTGTGACGTCTTAAGGGGGCAGATGTGGTGTCGGTGTAATGGCTTGTGACATCTTAAAAGGGAAGATGTGATATCAGTTAATGCTCTGTGACGATTTAAAGAGAAGATGTGAAGTTAGAGTGATGGATTGTGACGTCTTAATGGGAAGGAGTGATGTCAGTGTAATGGCTTGTGACGTCTTAGAGGAGATGATGTGATGTCAGTGTAGTGGCTTGTGACGTCTTAAGGGAGAAGATGTTGTGTCGTTGTTCACCAAACTCGCGAATTGTCGACAATTGATCTGAGCTATGGTCCCAAATGGCCAAAGCTGAATGTGGTAAGGTGACGGACAATTCACCTAATGTATTTACGCAGGTCATTCGAGGTCATTAACCGCACTTCGCCTCAGATGACCCTTTTTGTGCTTCTGAGTCACTCCGCGGTTAACTTGAACGCTAAACTGAACTTGGCGACAATTTTTGCCCATGGGTACAAAACAATAGTATGTTCGAGCACTACCTCTGGGTTTTGCCCAGACGAGGTCAACACATGGACTTCGTTAGTCATTTGTGCTTTGGGACGCATCGGCTACCATGATCATGTAGCGGTGATCTGACCCGTGACCTATGGAAGTGTAAGTACATTGTTAGCACCCCAAGTTACCGAGGAATTCCATGCTTGCATAAAGTGGGAAATGGCCGACATGGACATTCTTATGATGATTACAAAACTGGTCGATGACACGCCTATATATTGTTCAACTTTGGGATTGAAATGGCCTCCGTTACAACGAAAAGCCTTCTGCTGCAAGCTATCCGTTCAAATGAACTGACATGGACAAACCAGAGACACCTTCCACGAACTGCTCCCGCTGGTGCTCGGTAAATACCAGAGACATGGCCCACGAACTGCTCCCGCTGGTGCTCGGTAAATACCAGAGGCATGGCCCGCGAACGGCTCCCGCTGGTGCTCGGTAAACACCAGAGACATGGCCCACGAACTGCTCCCGCTGGTGCTCGGTAAATACCAGAGGCATGGCCCACGAACTGCTCCCGCTGGTGCTCGGTAAATACCAGAGACATGGCCCACGAACGCTCCCGCTGGTGCTCGATAAATACCAGAGACATGGCCCACGAACTGCTCCCGCTGGTGCTCGGTAAATACCAGAGGTATGGCCCACGAACGGTTTCGAGTGTGCTCGGGAAATACCAGAGACTTGGCCCACGAACAGTTCCACTGATGCTCGGTAAATACCAGAGACATAGCCCACGAACGGTTTCGCTGGAGCTCGGTAAATATCAGAGACATGGCCCACGAAGGGCTCCGAGGGTGCTCGGTAAGTACCAGAGACATGGCCCACGGACGGCTCTGCTGGTGCTCGGGAAATACCAGTCCAACTGACTCAAGATGGCCTGCAGCCGATAGCTCTTCCATTCTACTCCAGCCCATTTCGATCCCAAAGTTCAACAATATATTGTCATGCTCTGACAAGTTTCATGACACTTGGAATATTACGTTGAACATTTCAACCGCTAGTTGATTATTGTTTTTACTTAGAGAACAATTAAGACATAAAAGACATAAAGACATACAAGATCAGTGCAACTATGAGCCACAAGGGCCCTTCTTGGTTGCACTCTGTACACTGAACCAGTTTTCCACCAAATGCGCCAATCAACTCTCCCTGGAATACAGAAAAACAAGCCCCCTATTCTTATAATGATTGTCTATGCTGTTTTTAAAGATGGTCAATGTGTTGCTACTGACAATAGTTTCTGGCAGCTGGTTCCAGTGTTCTACTACCCTGTTGGTGAAGAAAGACTGTCTTAACCTTGTCCTGCTGTGATTAACTTTAATTTTGAATTGATGACCTCTAATTGCATCATTTCTGTTAAATTCAAACAGTTCCCTGAGATAACCCTGTTCCTGACCATGAACAAATGTAAAGACTTCGATGAGATCTCCTCTCAGCCTTCTATATCTAAGTGAAAACATATTCAGTTTCTTCAATCCTTCCTCATATGCCAGGTTGCCTATGCCATTCACCATTTTCGTTGCCCTCTTTTGTACTCTCTCTAAAAGCCAACAATCTTTTTCATAACTAGGGGACCAAGCTTGGACACAGTATTGCAAATGTGGCCTGACATATGCACAGTAAAGCTTCCTGATGACTTCCTCACTTTTGTATGATACATTCCTATTTATTGCCCCAAGCATTCTTAGTGCCTTCTTCCTGGCTTCTTTGGTCTGTTCTGATGCCCCAATTTTGTGTTCAAAATAACACCTAAGTCCTTCTCCCGCTGAGTCACAGATAGTACTTGGCCATCCATCATGTACGGAGCCTTGATATGCTGCCTACCTACATGCATTATTTTGCACTTATCAAAATTAAATTTCATTTGCCATTTTTCGGACCACTTCACAAGCTCGTCTATGTCTTTCTGCAGCAAGACCTGCTCATTGTGCCCTGTTATTGCCCTAAAGATCTTCAAATCATCCGCAAATTTCAAAACCTTACTGCTTAGGCCACTTTCAATGTTATTTACAAACACAATGAACAATAGTGGTCCCAATACTGACCCCTGGGGGACTCCACTAAGAACATTTTGCCATGATGACTTCGTACCATTTAGCGTCACTCTCTGCTGTCTATCTGAAAGCCACAACTCTATCCATTTTAGGATGCTACCTGCAATACCATGGACCTGAAGCTGCATCATTAACCGTTTATGGGGTACCTTGTCAAAGGCCTTACTAAAGTCAAGATATGCTACATCAACCAGATTTCCCTGATCAAATTGTTCTGTAGCAAAATTCAAAAAGTCCAAGAGATTTGTGAGACACGATCGCCCTTTTCTAAACCCATGTTGAGTATCTTGAATCAATCTGTTTCCTTCCAGAAAACTAACTATTATATCCTTGATAATTGATTCAAGTACCTTGCAGACTAGGGATGTGAGGCTTACTGGCCTATAGTTTTCAACTTTCCCTCTTTCTCCTTTCTTGAAAATAGGAACTACATTTGCCCTTTTCCAATCTGTTGGAATTTCATTTTGTGAAACTGATCTACAAAATATTATACTAAGTGGAATTGCCAGTTCCTTTTCAGCTTCCCGCAATACCCTAGCATAAATTCCATCAGGTCCTGCTGCCTTGCTTGGCTTTATTTTCCTGATATAATTCAAAACTACATCACTATCAATGAAATCAACATCATGTAACTGATCACCTGTCACTGAGCTGTGGTTCACAGTTGGCAGATTAGTCACATCCTCCAACGTAAACACTGATTTAAACTTCTCGCTCAGTTCCTCAACCATCTCACCATCCTCACTCAACATAATCCCATTTACTTCCAGTGGACCAATGGTGCTTGAAACTTTACTTAGCTTGTAGAAACTAAATAACTTTTTACTGTCCCCATTACAGTTTCTAGCCAAATCCAATTCTTTTGCTCGCTTTGCTGCTCTGGTTTTCTGCTTCACAGCGTCTCTAGCTTTTTGATACAACCTTAGATTTACTATATTTGAAGCTTCCTTAAATACTCTAAATGCATCTTTGCATCTTTCTTTGCATCTAAATGCATCTTTCTTAGCCTTAATTGCTTTTGTCAAATCTGGTGTAAGCCATGCTGGCTTTCCTACCCTTCTTTTGCGCCTTTGCTTTTGGGGGACATGTATAATCTGAATTTCCTTGAAGTAAGATTTGAACTTTTCCCACATTTCACAGGCATTTAAATCGGAGAATTCTTCTTCCCATTTTATGACACTTAAAGCCGCTCTCATGCAGTCAATGTCTGCCCTGTTAAAATTTGGAACCTTCGCCAAATTGTCCTTAATTGTCCCTGCTACGTGTGCCTTGAATCTCACTATGTTATGGTCACTTCTTCCCAGAGTTTCTCCTACAGTCAAGTCTTGAACTAAATCACTTAAATCCGAGAATACAAGGTCCAAGAATGAGCCCTGCCTAGTTGGTTCTGTTACAAACTGGTGTAAGAACAGGTCCTCTTCAAGGCATTTCCTAAACATTTTACATGCTGGGGAGCCAACACCAACATTTTCATATCCTTTTAGATTAAAGTCACCAAGAATAAGTCATTTCCTCTGAAAGTTTCTACTGATTTCCTGACAAATCACCTTATCGATCGAAATGCACACACCATATAATTATAACTGTGTAACTATGTCGCGTAGAGTGCCAGCAACTCAATGCTAAATTTGCCGCAGAATTTCAGGCACACCCAGACTTATTGACGAAATGCGTGCACTCGTTCCAATACTAAACGGAGAAAGAGTAAACAATCACATTATCATGTAATCATGCATCCTATGCATAATCAAAAATTAAGAAAGTAATGAACGAATATCCACTGCTGTCCTCAACGTTGGAAATTATCCCATTCCGTGATATTTGCCAAACTATCGGGAGATGCAGCAACGTGAGCAACAGTTAAAGAAGCGAAAATCGTAACAACATCCAGATGGTCACTTCACCTAGCCAGGTCGAGACACCGCCAGGACGCCCGCCTCGCACACCCTGAGTCGCCGCACACGGTGTCGGCCTGGGAGCGGGCCGGACCGTGCGGCTGTGCGCCGAGCTGCCGGTGACGGTACAGGCCGACCAGGCCGCCCCGCCAGCCGGTCAGCTGCGCCGCCGCCGGCCGCGCCGCCACTCACCGCTGCTGCCGGCCGACGCGTCTGCTCACGAGCTGCACGCTGCGCCCTGCCGAGCCGACACCGGGTGGACACGAGCGGCGAGTCGCACATACGCCGTCGTTTTATACGACGCCGCACCCGCCAAAAGTGTCCGCCCGAAATAGGGCGCGGGCTGCGAACCGGGCGCGCGCCGGCAGCTTGGTGAGCGAGTGCCGGCGCGCGGGCCGCCCAGGTGCGGAAGTGGGCAGCGCGCGCCCGCGGCCGCGGCTGCTGCCGACAGTGTCAGCCAGGTAGCATCGATCGCAGCGATCCGAGGACGTGTGCGGCCGCCTGCCGGCATGACGAGGCGAGTCGCCGCCGATATATCCAAACACTCTCTCCAGCTATTTGGCAGAGGTGTGTCTCTGCAGCATTGAGGAGTGGTCGGTTCGGTGTTCAGCGACACGTTGCCGTAGCGAACGGCTCACTCTGGCGTAAATATCAGAGACGTGTCCCACGAACGGCTCACTCTGGCGTAAATACCAGAGACGTGTCCCACGAACGGCTCACTCTGGCGTAAATACCAGAGACGTGTCCCACGAACGGCTCACTCTGGCGTAAATACCAGAGACGTGTCCCACGAACGGCTCACTCTGGTGTAAATACCAGAGACGTGTCCCACGAACGGCTCACTCTGGCGTAAATACCAGAGACGTGTCCCACGAACGGCTCACTCTGGTGTAAATACCAGAGACGTGTCCCACGAACGGCTCACTCTGGCGTAAATACCAGAGACGTGTCCCACGAACGGCCCACTCTGGCGTAAATACCAGAGACGTGTCCCACGAACGGCTCACTCTGATGTGAATACCAGAGATGTGGCTCACAAAAGGCTCCCGCTGACGTTCGGTTAATACCAGAGACATGTTCTACGAATCGCTCACGCTGACGTAAATACTAGAGACATGATCCACGAACGGCTCACTCTGACGTAAATACCAGAGATATGGCCCACGAATGGCACCCGCTGACGCTCGGTAAACACCAGGGACATGGTACACAAAATGCTCCTGCTGACGTTCGGTGAATACCAGAGACGTGTCCCATGAACAGCTTGCGCTGACGCTTGATAATATGTGTTACTAAACGGTGCTGGCAAAGAAAGTTTGCTGCCGAGTTATTAAACACTTTGCACGAGACAGAAGGGTGAGCGCAAAGTACTTTTTTCGGAACGAGACACCAAATTCCTTCTCCAACACAAGTTTAATAAGTCATTTCTCATACCGTCGCTCTACAACGGATGAACTGCAGAGACGCAGTTTTTCTTTCGCTACTGATAATATTAGCGACTTTGTTGATTATGGTAATCATGCTGATCATGCTCAACAACTCGCAAATCTCGCTGACAGAGTAATTCAAACAAGCCAAAGTGGAGGAAGGCAGTGCAAGGTAGAGTAGTGGTTCAATTGGCACTTGACGCGAAAAAAAATATAGGCTTCAAAGAAAATTTCAGGATGAGCACAAAGTTCTCAATGTAGTAATGCCAAACATGCTCCATAGCAGAAAGCACAAGAACGATGTGAAATTGAACATATAATAAAATTGAAGCGCCTTACTGGAGGATGCCAACCAGGGTACAGAATAACATTTTACCATACTTTTCTGCATTCTAGAATAAGCCAATTAAACACATTACTGTTTTAACGGTATGCAAAATACTAGAGGCATAGAGTCGACGAACGGCTCCCGCAGATGCTCGGTAAATGCCAGAGACATGTCCCACAAACGGCTCCCGCAGATGCTCGGTAAATACCAGAGACATGGCCCATGAACGGCTCGTGCTGATGCTCGGTAAATGCCAGAGACATGGCCCACGAACGGCTCCCGCTGGTGCTCGGTAAATGCCAGAGACATGGCCCACGAACGGCTCCCGCTGGTGCCCGGTAAATGCCAGAGACATGGCCCACGAACGGCTCCCGCTGGTGCCCGGTAAATGCGAGAGGCATGGCCCACGAACGGCTCGCGCTGGTGCTCGGTAAACACCAGAGACATGGCCCACGAACGGCTCCCGCTGGTGCCCGGTAAATGCGAGAGGCATGGCCCACGAACGGCTCGCGCTGGTGCTCGGTAAACACCAGAGGCATGGCCCACGAACGGCTCCCGCTGGTGCCCGGTAAATGTCAGAGGCATGGCCCACGAACGGCTCGCGCTGGCGCTTAGTGAATCCCAGAGAAATGGGACATGCAGTGATCGAAGGTGGACAAGGAGACGCCGGTGAGAAACATCTGCCGTCGACAGCGAGCCACCTGCACAGCAGATAGCGCTGCATGGATCAACAAGAGCTGGAATTGAACGAACTGAGACACAGCACCTAAATGCAACAGCACCCTTACGTGGGCCGCACTGGAACGAACTGAGACACAGCACCTCAATGCAACAGCACCCTTACGTGGGCCGCACTGGAACGAACTGAGACACAGCACCTAAATGCAACAGCACCCTTACGTGGGCCGCACTGGAACGAATTGAGAGGCAGTACCAAAATGCAACAGCACCCTTACGTGGGCCGCACTGGATGAATAAGGGCCGAACGCGAACGAACTGAGAGGCAGTAGCAAAATGCAACAGCACCCTTACGTCAACAGAAAACCACCACTCAATATCAGCGACCGAAGTCAAACAACATTAAATACAGTCATTTATATTACGTACATATTTCTGATTAGGCCATATCCAGAGGATTAAGTACCATTGAAATGATGAAAGGATTCGTCAATATCATCAACTCTGCCGTAGCCAGATAGATTGATGTAACTTTTGTTTGCGTTGATAAAGATGCCTTTAGTCTCACCGGTGTATTGCAAATGGGACGGTATATTATTTCTAACCAACGATGAGTTTCATTTCAATGTCGGCAACCTTTGTCCACCAGACGCACCGAAATGTTAACTGAGAACACGGCGTATGTTCTCAAGTCAATAGTTGTGTAAGCTAATAGTAGCATGCTGATGTCTACAACAATACATAAACAAGGCTTATTTTCTCCGAAAACTACAACAGGGAGAATGTCGCGGACGTCTACCATGATATCGTCGATGTACCTGCAGCACAGGTATGGCTTGACGTCATCGCCCAGAACTTCGCTCTCGACGGTGGCTTTCAGCAAAGGGCACACCCGGAGGCGAGCCCATTATTATGCCGTCCGTCTGGTGATGCAGTTTGCTCTGCGGACACACGGCACCAGGCTGAATGATGCCTTGGTGGTGCAGAGCCCAGACATCGCACACATGCTGTTTTCAGTGAATGATGCCTTGGTGGTGCAGAGCCCAGACATTGCACACATGCTGTTTTCAGTGAATGATGCCTTGGTGGTGCAGAGCCCAGACATTGCACACAGGCTGTTTTCAGTGATGTCTGGCGCAGCCTTGGTGCTGTGACGGAAGAATATTTTGTAATGATATTGATGGTGTGTTCGACAAGTATGGTGTGAACGCTGTATAAGTCCAATGATGCCAGTTCGTCGCGGCGTTTTTTGGTCCTAAGCAGATCGACAGGACGCAGCAGTTGCAGATAAGTGCGTCGAGTGTCCCGTAGTGACGGAGTCTGCCGCTGATAGTCCACGGTGACGGAGACACAATGCCTCTCAGTCTCACAGGACGCTTGTGTTGGCGACGAATTCCGGCGCCCGGCGACGATCGACAGGACACAGCAGCTGGCGACAAACTCCGGCGGCAGGTAATGGTGGACAACACACAGCAGTTGGCGACGAACTCCGGCGGCAGGCAATGGTGGACAGGACACAGCAGCTGGCGACGAACTCCGGCGGCAGGCAATGGTGGACAGGACACAGCAGCTGGCGACGAACTCCGGCTGCAGGCAATAGTGGACAACACACAGCAGTTGGCGACGAACTCCGGCGGCAGGCAATGGTGGACAGGACACAGCAGCTGGCGACGAACTCCGGCGGCAGGTAATGGTGGACGGGACACAGCAGCTGACGACAAACTCCGGCGGCAGGCAATGGTGGACAGGACACAGCAGCTGGCGACAAACTCCGGCGGCAGGCAATGATGGACAGGACACAGCAGCTGGCGACAAACTCCGGCGGCAGGCAATGGTGGACAGGACACAGCAGCTGGCGACAAACTCCGGCGGCAGGCAATAGTAAACAACACACAGCAGTTGGTGACGAACTCCGGCGGCAGGCAACGGTGGACAGGACACAGCAGTTGTAGATGGAGACCCCGGCAGGTGGAGGTTGTGGATATCTTGCCTCTGGGGATGTCTTGCAGAGGTGGGTGAAGGGTGGGGATATCCTGCCTCTGTGGATGTCTTGCAGACACCGATGCATGGAGTGTGGGGATATCCTGTCTGTGGAGATGTCTTGCAGATTCCGAATGGTGAAGGGTGGGAATAATCTTCCTCTGGGGATGTCTTGCGCTGGCACGACCCCTGGCGACAAGCAATACGGGAATCAAACTTCCGGAGCACCAACTGTATACGAATTTCCCAAGCTGAGCAATCGCCAGCAACCGCATCAGTGGTTTATGGCACGAGAAGCCCCCAAAGCCTACACAAACAATCGTCCATCATTTTGTACTAACAGAGCTGTCGGGCGTTCTTTTCGGAAAGTTAACCCCAAAGTGACGGGCTGCTGGTGCGCGGCGCTACCACCTGTTCTTGGGGTCTTGCTCGGAGCCGTTTCGGAGCTGTTTCGGCGAAACGTGCTGACGGAATGCAGATAAAGACACAGGCAAGCGGGACATGACGACCCACTCGAGTGAGCCTGCCAGCGTAACGGATGACGGAGCTGCTCGTTGTCGGTGCTAACATACATAAGTCGGTCTTAACGGAACGCAAATTAGCTAAGGTAGACCAGTGGCGGATCCAGAACGGCCGGTGGGGGGTGGGGGGGGGGTAATAAAAAATCATCCGAATTTGAATAGCCCTTCAGATGTGAACATATATAATTCGCAGGATCTGTTTAAGGCCCTATTTATATCATAAAATGTGTTCATATTTCGATAAAATGTCATCTTAGTACAGAATGTCTGCAAAAATCGGCCTCATTGGGGGTGGGGGCACGACTCTTATGCCTTCTTAGATCCACCAGTGAAATAGAACCGCATTAGAATAAGGTTTGCCTCTTATAATGATCGTGTCACAAGCGTACCCTACAGAAGGTGGCGTTATATTGCAAGTGAAAGACAACATTTTTGACCCTACGTAAAGCTTCACATAGGATCCTACTTCATCCCCGGCGAGACAAGATCACGTTTGCAATTCATGTGGTGTATGAATTTGAAATGCCAGTCAATTTTTCAAACGCTTCTTGGATTCGGATTACTGTGGGTGTAAGGTGAGGTGCAAAACTAAATGTAAGGTGTCTAATATTCGTGAATTTTACATATTTCAACCAATTATGCTCGGCAGTCGGCCATTTTGTGGGGCAGGGTACTGGCCAGAATCCATCTTCCCCATTCATAGGCCAATGAATAGGTACAAAACCTCGCAAAATGTCATTGAAAAACACGAACAGAGAGGCAGTAAATTCGGTATTCAGCATATTCTCGTTCAGCTGAGTTTTGGCTCCATTATCCGATGCTACCAGATGCTTGAGAGAAAAGAAACCTGCAGACTTTTCCATGAAGAACGCTTGGTCGCTCTGTCTCCTATTAAGCCTGAAGTCGAGTTGGGGGAACGGGTGGTATCCAAAGCACCACGGAGAATTGAGGCCGCCAAGATGCGCTAGCTTCTGCTCCTTGTCTTGTAGCGGAATAATGAGCAATTATATTTTAGATAAAGCCACAGTTAATTTTCCTGCGCATCGTCTGCTATCCCCTTTGTTTTCATAGTAAGATATATTTGCTTCCCATTACCTCAATAAGGCTTACTGTCTTTTATAGCATGCCTTATCTGCTTCAAACGTCCTTGGTCAGCTGCATCGCTTTTTCGACTTCTGCCAACATCAGAAAAGTTGGCTCCACACTGGCGACATATGCTGCAAATACAGTAGTGGCCATACTACCAAACAATCATTTCCTCTGCAAACATGGACAAGTTGGCTCCAAACTGGCGACATACGCCGCAAATCCAGTAGTGGCCCCACTACCAAACAACTGTCTCCTCTTCCTTTCCATTTCTGTCCAGGCAGTTCAGACAAATTTGGCCTGGCTAGTATTCGCTGATGCAAACGGACGACCAGAAACAGAAACTGGTGCTTAAAATGTGCTCCAATGCTGGCTTTTCTCACTTTGGGATTTTCCCGATAACGTCGGCGAATCTGTCTGGGATCTGGTGCTTGCTCAATGATGCCATTACTCTGACAGAATGAAACACGCCAGGGCTATCTAGATACTAGGTAGTGTTGCCCCGTCAGCAAATGTGGACACTGTCAAAGCCACCGTCATGCAGCCTTCCAGAAAACGGAACCTCGCAACAGCTGATTCAACTGGTAAAAAGCTCGAAAGTCTCATGGGACATTTTCTTGTAGTTTTGTCTTCGGGAGACAGAACCATGGCAGCGGGGAAATGAGCTTTCACCTAAATCTTCGAATTGCCTGGCACACAAAAATTGTGATCTATGCCAATTCCACACCTTTTGTTAATTTTATGCTAATCTATGAAATTTTGTCGGTGCCAAGCAACCAACAGCAACACTTCGGTGATGTCACAATTTGCTGAAAGGTGAGGATTTGCCTTTTGCACCGGTTACACTGCTAATCATATTTAATTCAGTTACATTTGGCTCAGCTTCAGTTACATGCAAGGCCTAAAGTTGCACCAAATTGGGGTCGCGACCCATGCTGGATTTGGCGGTGGCTTCACAGATGATCTGTGGCGTAGGCGGTTAGGGATATATCAGAAAATATCCCATTAAGAAATGCATACTTATGTATATCTTTCACTCCAGTGTCATTCAACACCTTCAGATAGGTGCCATGATATAAGCAATTAGTGCTTTTGCACCACTCTGACAAAATTCCCAATAGAACTGTAAGAGTGATGTTATGATGATGATGATGATGATGATGATGATGATGATGATAATGATGATGACATGTAGATGCCAACATACATGGTCAGTACATGCATGACCACATGCCAATACGGAATTATAAACAACCGGGGTTTGAAGGTGGATTAGGGGCTCAACAACCACGACCGAAGTCACGACCAAAGTCACGACCAAAGTCACGACCAAAGTCACGACCAAGTCGATTTCACCCGACTGTGATTGCGATGTCGCTGCGGCGCTGAGTAATCCTAAACTACTCGCGTGTCGCTGCGACGCTGCGTAGTCCTAAACTACTGGCGTGTCGCTTCGGCGCTGCTCAATCCTCAACTAAACATTTCGCTTGCCATGGTTCAGAAGCCTCAGTTGCCTTTCAATTCCGTTGCAGCGTGTAAATAGTAGAATTTCCAGAGCACACTCAATGTATTTTTCAGCCGAAGATAAGTGGCAATTGGCGGCCGCAGAAATAAATGTTCACCATGTAGATGGTAGTTGCACACATTGCACATAAACGCAATTATTAATGTGATATACATCCTACTGATTAGCATTTAAGTACTTCTTCATAATAACCCAACATCTACGTCATGCCCACGCAGTTCTAAATTGCAGACATTTGCAAATGCCGAGGCAGCTGGGAGAGACACGTTAGTTGGCTGTTTGTCACCTTTGGAGCAGAGCATGGCTGCAGCAGGTTGGGCACTGATGCCCGCAGGGCCATGGCTGTCGCCGACAGCGCACTGGTGGCGAAAATGCATGCCGGCAAACAGCAGAAGCATGTATCCGGTATTGGGAATGACAGGCAGCTAAATGCACCCTACAGCGGCCACTGCTGACGGGATAATCTACTCCGCCCCGGTCGCGGCTAACAGGGAATGCACCTCGTACCGGCCGCGGCTAACGGGGAATCTACTCCGCCCTGGCCGTGGCTAACGGGGAATGTACCCCGCACCGGCCGTGGCTAACGGGGAATGTACCCCGCACCGGCCGCGGCTAACGGGGAATGTACCCCGGACCGGCCGCGGCTAACGGGGGATGTACCCCGCACCGGCCGCAGCAGACGGGGGAATTTACCTCGCACCGGCCGTGGCTAACGGGGAATGTACCCCGCACCGGCCGCGGCTAACGGGGGATGTACCCCGCACCAGTCCCAGCCGACACCTGCCGCCCCCTCCGGCCACCAAACTCTTGGCCTTGGCGGTGAAAGCGGAATTGGTTTCCAGCGGTGCGGGAGGACTGTTGGCCACCCGAGCGGTGGCCAAACTATGCCGCTGGCCGACAACGAGAGCGACGACCGTGCACAGCATGCAGGTCTTGGTGCCGGGTCGGTGAGAGTACCGCGCCGCTGTCTGACGAGGAAGACACGGGGCCAGCTGAAAGGGCTGAGCTCCAGACTGATTTATTTCCTCCGCTGGTTGTTGCGAATGCAGAAAAACCGGTACAGCCCGGTGTAGCCCGTACACACCGGTACAGCCCGTACACACCGGTACACACCGGTACAGCCCGTGCACATATCGGTACACACCGATACACCTCGTGCACACACCGATACACACCGGTACAGCCCGTGCACATACCGGTACACACCGGCACAGCCCGTGTACATCGGTACACACCCGTACAGTCCGCACACACCGACACACATCGGCACAGCCTGTATCGATTGTGAACTACCCGATACGGATGCCCTTCCGTATGCCTGTGTCTACTGTTAAACAATTCCATTTATTCCATCGCCGTGTTGACTCAGCTGGCAGTCGCTGATCTACTATGAAATGGTTATCAGTTTTTACGACACGTCGACCGTTGAGTCATATAGCGTCGCCAATCTCTCACGCCGATTGGTCGCAGGCGAAGAGTAGTGACAGGTGAGACTCGAACCCACAATCTTTCGATTGTGAGACGAGCATCTACCCCTAGACGGCTGAACTCAGCTGGACTCGACATAAATTAATGCCCAGCTCATAGCCGAGAAGACCGCTGCGCCGACCTGTCGTCACGGCTGAGTTCAGCCGTGTTGGGGGGAGGGGGGGACGATGCTTGTTTACTGTTGGGGGTGGGGCCGGTGGCGATACTTGGCTACTGTTTTGGGTGGGGCCGGTGGCGATACTTGATTGCTGTTGGGGTTGGGTCGGTGGCGATACTTGGTTCCTGCTGGGGTGGGGCCGGTGGCGATACTTGGCTACTGTTGGGGGTGGGGCCGGCGGTGACGCTTGGTTATTGTTTGGGGTGGAGCCGGTGGCGATACATGGCTACTGTTTTGGGTGGGGCCGGTGACGATACTTGGTTGCTGTTCGGGTGGGGCCGGTGGCGATACTTGGTTGCTGTTGGGGTGGGGCCGGTGGCGATACTTGGTTGCTGTTGGGGTGGGGCCGGTGGCGATACTTGGTTGCTGTTGGGGTGGAGCCGGTGGCGATACTTGGCTACTGTTGGGGGTGGGGCCGGTGGCGACGCTTGGTTATTGTTGGGGGTGGAGCCGGTGGCGATACTTGGCTACTGTTTTGGGTGGGGCCGGTGGCGATACTTGGTTGCTGTTGGGGTGGGGCCGGTGGCGATACTTGGTTGCTGTTGGGGTGTGGCCGGTGGCGATACTTGGCTACTGTTCGGGGTGAGGCCGGTGGTGATGCTTATTTACTGTTGGGGGTGGGGCCGGTGGTGACGCTTGGTTATTGTTGGGGGTGGAGCCGGTGGCGATACTTGGTTACTGTTGGGAGTGAGGCCGGTGGTAATACTTGGCTACTGCTTGGGGGTGGGGCCGATGGCGCTCTCCCAGCTTATTGCGGTCGTAGCCAGCAAACTGAACATACGGTCGACGCGCCCTGTGACAAAGACGCGCTCTACACACCCTGTAACACAGACGCGCCCTACTGCCCCTGTGACACAGTCATCACCCACGCACGCGGCCTAGGCACTGGTGAGTGACATGTGCTGAAATCTGAACGCAGAACACCTGTTCGCAGCGGTGATTTATTACATGGGGTTGGGGGAAGGGAGGGGCGGTTAGCGTTGGTCACAGCTGGCAGCACCGACTGTGGCTGGACTCCCGGGCGTTGCCAATTGTTTCGGTTCAGCGGTGGCTGTGGCGTCGATAAGTTGGTGGCTATCTGTGGTGGCTGTGCTATTTATCGCTCGGGAAAGTAAGTTTCTCGCTTAATACGTGCATGCTCGCCGCTATCACAGCCGAAGTCTGTGACATTGATTGATAATGGAATTGACTCGTGTGTTGGCTGGGGAATGAAATAATGGTAGCGGTAAAAAGTAAGCATGCTAAAACCCTGAAACATTAGACAAAATATGCACCGATAGTGAAGTATTTCGTTTATCAACAATCGTTAACTATGTGAATATGAACGCCGAAAATAAATGATCCAGATAGGAGTCACATTTCCCCCCCCCCCCTCTCCACCCACAGTTATGTAGAGATATATTCAAGCGACATGAATCCTTGCAGTGCTGGTATAAATATGCCTTCCCTCTGAAGTTTCTGAGATAACCCAAAAACAAATTAAGAAATTAAGCCAATTTTGAAATTTGGGATACTTTCCGACGTTGGTGGAGAATGCAATGGGGCAGGTTTGGATTATGCCACTTCAGTGTTGCTGAGATTTAACATGGGGCTGTGGGTATTGACCGGAAATGAATGACATCAAGAGCGCCATCTGCCACACAAACTTTGACCGCGATCCCCCGCTCGCGCATTCCGATCTTCGACGGGTGTTCATTGTATCACAAAATGAAGTTCAAATCTGCTACCATTCCATAGGCAGAACAGGTCAAAGTCAAGTTACGATTTCATCTCGAAATTGGCCTCATACACAGCGAGGGGAACAGGTTCTGTGGGGTTGGATTCGCCCAGCACGCGGTGAGAAGTCTGCTACCGCACGTGGTAGGAGAAGTCTGCCACCGCACGTGGTAGGAGAAGTCTGCCACCGCACGTGGTAGGAGAAGTCTGCCACCGCACGTGGTAGGAGAAGTCTGCTACCGCACGTGGTAGGAGAAGTCTGCTTGAGTTAGGAAGTCTGGGAGTCAGCCTGCAAGATGAACCTGCATACACTACAGCATAGGTAACCAAGGGGAGACACTGTGAGCTCGAATGAGGTCGGATGTCTAGGAATATGGTTTTGACTGGTTTGTCCCAGCCGATAAGACTACAGGGTAGCCGATATATCTCAGAGCGCGAAGTGTTCATGCAGCTGGCCTCTCATCTCTTTAATGTCGAAAGGTAGAGTTTTTGACAATGCACGTCATCTATATACATATCCATTTCATTCGTTTTGGGAGTGTTTTTAGGAAATTAGACTATATGATATGATATGACTATATGATCACTTATCTCGCGGCCATGGTCTGTGGCCCTTACCATAAGAAACCTTGGTCAAGAATAACCTTGTTGCGATCATAGAGTTAAGGAGTGGGGATATGTTACACTTTTCAAAAGTCAGCTGGGAAGAAAAGAAGACATGTTGTTGTGCTTTTCAAGAGAAGAATGCCTTTGTTCTACCTCTCCCTTTCCACCCAAATTCCTTCGTAAATGTAGGTAACGTAAGGTGTTGTCATTATTGACTATGTTGTTATATATGAGTTCCTGCTAGGAGTTGCTGTTCGGATTGTAACCACTGAGCTAAATTTCAGCAATCGCAGAGCATAATCGCAGCAGCTGGTTCCAGGAGCCTCCATTGTTTCATTTCAGCCATCCAAAATCGTGAGCAGCACGACTGCACTGCAGGCTAGCAGCCAATTCAATCGGTGCAAACCGCCGGCAGTAACCGACCAATACCATGGGTGAGAACTGCCGGCAATAGCCAACACCATTGGGGAGAATCGCCGGCAATAGCCAACACCATTGGGGAGAACCGCCGGCAATAGCCAACACCATTGGGGAGAACCGCCGGCAGTTCGTGCAATATTGAACACATTACGTCGGTGTATTGGATACTCACAGACAAGTGACAGCACGCCCATGAGGTACGGCGGGAAAGCCCCACCCTACATCCCGGCACAAGCACGCCTACGAAGCACGAGCATTGCCGGCCCCAGGTCGTCATCAGTCGACTGACCCAGTTGCCCAGCCACAGGTCGTCATCAGTTGACTGACCTAGTTGCCCAGCCCCAGGTCACCATCAGTCTACTGACCCAGGTGCCAGGCTCCAGGTCACCATCAGTCCACTGACCCAGGTGCCCGGCCCCAGGTCACCATCAGTCGACTGACCCAGGCGTCTGGCCCCAGGTCACCATCAGTCCACTGACCCAGGTGCCAGGCCCCAGGTCACCATCAGTCCACTGACCCAGGTGCCCGGCCCCAGGTCACCATCAGTCGACTGACCCAGGCGTCTGGCCCCAGGTCACCATCAGTCGACTGACCCAGGCGTCTGGCCCCAGGTCACTATCAGTCGACTGACCCAGGCGTCTGGCCCCAGGTCACTATCAGTCGACTGACCCAGGTGCCCGGCCCCAGGTCACCATCAGTCGACTGACCCAGGTGCCCGGCCCCAGGTCACTATCAGTCCACTGACCCAGGCGTCTGGCCCCAGGTCACCATCAGTCGACTGACCCAGGCGTCTGGCCCCAGGTCACCATCAGTCCACTGACCCAGGTGCCCGGCCCCAGGTCACTATCAGTCGACTGACCCAGGCGTCTGGCCCCAGGTCACCATCAGTCGACTGACCCAGGCGTCTGGTCCCAGGTCACTATCAGTCGACTGACCCAGGTGCCCGGCCCCAGGTCACCATCAGTCGACTGACCCAGGTGCCCGGCCCCAGGTCACTATCAGTCCACTGACCCAGGCGTCTGGCCCCAGGTCACCATCAGTCGACTGACCCAGGCGTCTGGCCCCAGGTCACTATCAGTCGACTGACCCAGGTGCCCGGCCCCAGGTCACCATCAGTCGACTGACCCAGGTGCCCGGCCCCAGGTCACTATCAGTCCACTGACCCAGGCGTCTGGCCCCAGGTCACTATCAGTCGACTGACCCAGGCGTCTGGCCCCAGGTCACCATCAGTCGACTGACCCAGGCGTCCGGCCCCAGGTCACTATCAGTCGACTGACCCAGGCGTCTGGCCCCAGGTCACCATCAGTCGACTGACCCAGGCGTCTGGCCCCAGGTCACTATCAGTCCACTGACCCAGGCGTCTGGCCCCAGGTCACTATCAGTCGACTGACCCAGGCGTCTGGCCCCAGGTCACCATCAGTCGACTGACCCAGGCGTCTGGCCCCAGGTCACTATCAGTCCACTGACCCAGGTGCCCGGCCCCAGGTCACCATCAGTCGACTGACCCAGGCGTCTGGCCCCAGGTCACCATCAGTCGACTGACCCAGGTGCCCGGCCCCAGGTCACTATCAGTCGACTGACCCAGGCGTCTGGCCCCAGGTCACCATCAGTCTACTGACCCAGGTGCCAGGCCCCAGGTCACTATCAGTCCACTGACCCAGGCGTCTGGCCCCAGGTCACCATCAGTCGACTGACCCAGGTGCCCGGCCCCAGGTCACTATCAGTCCACTGACCCAGGCGTCTGGCCCCAGGTCACCATCAGTCGACTGACCCAGGCGTCTGGCCCCAGGCCACCATCAGTCGACTAACCCAGGCGTCTGGCCCCAGGTCACCATCAGTCGACTGACCCAGGAGTCTGGCCCCAGGTCACTATCAGTCCACTGACCCAGGTGCCCGGCCCCAGGTCACCATCAGTCGACTGACCCAGGCGTCTGGCCCCAGGTCACTATCAGTCGACTGACCCAGGCGTCTGGCCCCAGGTCACTATCAGTCCACTGACTCAGGTGCCCGGCCCCAGGTCACCATCAGTCGACTGACCCAGGCGTCCGGCCCCAGGTCACTATCAGTCGACTGACCCAGGCGTCTGGCCCCAGGTCACCATCAGTCGACTGACCCAGGCGTCTGGTCCCAGGTCACTATCAGTCGACTGACCCAGGTGCCCGGCCCCAGGTCACCATCAGTCGACTGACCCAGGCGTCTGGCCCCAGGTCACCATCAGTCCACTGACCCAGGTGCCCGGCCCCAGGTCACCATCAGTCGACTGACCCAGGCGTCTGGTCCCAGGTCACCATCAGTCTACTGACCCAGGCGTCTGGCCCCAGGTCACCATCAGTCCACTGACCCAGGCGCCCGGCCCCAGGTCACCATCAGTCGACTGACCCAGGCGTCTGGCCCCAGGTCACTATCAGTCGACTGACCCAGGCGTCTGGCCCCAGGTCACTATCAGTCCACTGACCCAGGCGTCTGGCCCCAGGTCACCATCAGTCGACTGACCCAGGCGTCTGGCCCCAGGTCACCATCAGTCGACTGACCCAGGCGTCTGGCCCCAGGTCACCATCAGTCCACTGACCCAGGTGCCCGGCCCCAGGTCACCATCAGTCGACTGACCCAGGCGTCTGGCCCCAGGTCACCATCAGTCGACTGACCCAGGCGTCTGGCCCCAGGTCACTATCAGTCGACTGACCCAGGCGTCTGGCCCCAGGTCACTATCAGTCTACTGACCCAGGTGCCAGGCTCCAGGTCACCATCAGTCCACTGACCCAGGTGCCCGGCCCCAGGTCACCATCAGTCGACTGACCCAGGCGTCTGGCCCCAGGTCACCATCAGTCGACTGACCCAGGCGTCTGGCCCCAGGTCACCATCAGTCGACTGACCCAGGTGCCCGGCCCCAGGTCACTATCAGTCGACTGACCCAGGCGTCTGGCCCCAGGTCACTATCAGTCGACTGACCCAGGCGTCTGGCCCCAGGTCACTATCAGTCGATTGACCCAGGCGTCTGGCCCCAGGTCACCATCAGTCGACTGACCCAGGTGCCCGGCCCCAGGTCACCATCAGTCTACTCACCCAGGCGTCTGGCCCCAGGTCACTATCAGTCCACTGACCCAGGCGTCTGGCCCCAGGTCACCATCAGTCGACTGACCCAGGTGCCCGGCCCCAGGTCACTATCAGTCGACTGACCCAGGCGTCTGGCCCCAGGTCACCATCAGTCGACTGACCCAGGCGTCTGGCCCCAGGTCACCATCAGTCGACTGACCCAGGCGTCTGGCCCCAGGTCACCATCAGTCGACTGACCCAGGCGTCTGGTCCCAGGTCACCATCAGTCGACTGACCTAGGTGCCCGGCCCCAGGTCACCATCAGTCGACTGACCCAGGCGTCTGGCCCCAGGTCACCATCAGTCCACTGATCCAGGTGCCCGGCCCCAGGTCACCATCAGTCGACTGACCCAGGTGCCCGGCCCCAGGTCACTATCAGTCCACTGACCCAGGTGCCAGGCCCCAGGTCACCATCAGTCGACTAACCCAGGCGTCTGGTCCCAGGTCACCATCAGTCGACTGACCCAGGCGTCTGGCCCCAGGTCACCATCAGTCGACTGACCCAGGCGTCTGGTCCCAGGTCACCATCAGTCCACTGACCCAGGCGTCTGGCCCCAGGTCACCATCAGTCCACTGACCCAGGCGTCTGGCCCCAGGTCACCATCAGTCCACTGACCCAGGCGTCTGGCCCCAGGTCACTATCAGTCCACTGACCCAGGTGCCCGGCCCCAGGTCACCATCAGTCGACTGACCCAGGCGTCCGGCCCCAGGTCACTATCAGTCGACTGACCCAGGCGTCTGGCCCCAGGTCACTATCAGTCGACTGACCCAGGCGTCTGGCCCCAGGTCACCATCAGTCGACTGACCCAGGCGTCTGGCCCCAGGTCACTATCAGTCGACTGACCCAGGCGTCTGGCCCCAGGTCACCATCAGTCGACTGACCCAGGCGTCTGGCCCCAGGTCACCATCAGTCTACTGACCCAGGCGTCTGGCCCCAGGTCACTATCAGTCGACTGACCCAGGCGTCTGGCCCCAGGTCACCATCAGTCGACTGACCCAGGTGCCCGGCCCCAGGTCACCATCAGTCGACTGACCCAGGCGTCTGGTCCCAGGTCACCATCAGTCGACTGACCCAGGCGTCTGGCCCCAGGTCACTATCAGTCCACTGACCCAGGTGCCCGGCCCCAGGTCACCATCAGTCGACTGACCCAGGCGTCTGGCCCCAGGTCACTATCAGTCCACTGACCCAGGCGTCTGGCCCCAGGTCACCATCAGTCGACTGACCCAGGCGTCTGGCCCCAGGTCACCATCAGTCCACTGACCCAGGTGCCCGGCCCCAGGTCACCATCAGTCGACTGACCCAGGCGTCTGGCCCCAGGTCACCATCAGTCGACTGACCCAGGCGTCTGGCCCCAGGTCACTATCAGTCGACTGACCCAGGCGTCTGGCCCCAGGTCACTATCAGTCGACTGACCCAGCCGGCTGTGACGACCAAATGCTGGAACCGATTTTAATGTGGTGAACTGCGACAGATGTGCTTCGGGTCTGAGACAAAAAAAATCAAAAGTTTGTTATCGCTATTAACTTGAAAGGCACTGCAAGGATGCCCGGAAAATTCGGACATTTTCCTCGATTTCCTGCCAAATTTTGCTACCCTGTCCGCATGTGAGTGTCCTTTGGCATCCTTGCCCGCGAAGTGTACATTAACATGTTACAAATTACACAAAGACGAAGAAGTAAATTAACATACTCCTGCTATGTGACACATTTTGAGGTGTATCCGTAAAAGGCAGTGCCAGATTACTTGTAAATGTACATATCGGATGCGTAATACACGCAAACCAGATCCAATAACAAAGTATTTGCCAAAGTTTGAATTAATTCACTTTTTAGGTAACCGATAGACATTGTTAAACCACGGATAATAGTAAACGGATCGGAAACTCTTGGGCGGCACTTTGATGTTTGCGACCACCGACCCAAACTAGCGACATCTATCGGACGATCGCAGAAGTAATCCTGGATAGGTGGTGCGAAGGACACCCCATCGAAAAAGCTTGACGGGATGGGGAAATATAGCTGAATCGGCCATCTACCACGCGTCGTTTGAAAAAAAAACTGTGCCTTCGGCGCCAGCCGGGGGCGCATACTCCAGTAGCCGCCATCCCTTCGGCCGCCGTATAGAACCATGAAGCTCGTCACCAACTAACCTGTGCCGACAAATTGAGGGAAGCGGAGTGTCATGAGAGCCGGATGAAAAACGAGGGAGAGCATCTGCCCTCCTCCCATGCCAACCGTATATGCCTGGGACTCGTCTGGGGCAGGCCAATTCCATTCCGATGCCCCCCCCCCCCACAAAAAAAGGCTGCTGATTGGCCAAAGACCGATTGGCTGATTGGCCCTGGCAGTCACATTTCCCACTGAGGTATATTCTTTGACAAACGAGGGGACCCTGAGCAGGCATAGGAGCACATGATGAACATTGATTGGGCCGAGGGGCCCCGGAACAGCCATTGGAGCCCTCTGATGAACTGTCAGGGGCCCCTACATGACCCCATTGCAGCTGCCACGTCTCCTATGTTAACCCTCGCACGCCCAGGTGGGTGGGTAAATACCTACCCCCCATGACATTTCGTACCACACCCAAAAAACGGTTTGCACTAGAGCTCTGACATTTGCAGTACCTTAAGCTACATCAATCTGACACATCCTCCAAAATCACCAGGTCAAGATCTTGTCAGGTCAATGACCTACAACACTTTTAGTGGCAGCATGTCGGACCAAACTGCGGAAAATCTCACATGTTGTGACAATATAGATACACGATCGATCAACAGATTGCATATCGTTCTCAATAACCATTTCACACATTGAAGCATACCTTACCATAATGACCCTAACAAGGTCATCATAGGTCTCCGACCGACTTCACCTGAAAATTGACTTTGACCTTTGAAATCACATGACAAATTTCTCGCAAAAGCTATAAAATTGTCAGTACCATGCGTTGGATACATATTTGGGTGTGGCGAATGTCAGGTGCAGGTCATCCTAGGTCAGTGACCTATGCAGTGCCGATAACATGTGTGATAATATGGTAAACTGGCTTCTTTTGCCTCCGGTTTATCAAATTTTGAACCGTCACCTCAGGTCATTATAGGTCAAGGACTAAATTGATCTACAAATCAGTTTTGGCCGTGCAGTATAATAATAATTGTGCACTGTAGTTCTTGAAGTCTTTGTGCCGCCTGCGCTATCAATTTGTTTTTGTTTGACCTGATATGACCTCTACGTTGACCTCGGATAAAAAAGGACTGAACCAATTCCTTCTTAGAATTACCCAATCTATCTGTTGCCGTTATGTACATGGGGAGGGGTAGGTAACCTACCCACCTCCCCGGCCGGAGGGTAGGTAACAATCCCCCCCCCCCCTCCCCGACCGGACGAAGTTTACGCGGAGCATCGGCCGTGCGAGGGTTATGGTCGTCGGCGGCGGGCTGCTAGTGGGTGAGGCAGCTAGATTAGGTGCCGCGACCCATCGGAATAACGACGCCATGCGAGTACTGGTTTGCAAATGTTCAATTTTGGGCACCCATAATGCGATATTATTGGGAATGATTTCAATTAAAAAAACAACCTATTGACCCATTTCCATAAAAAAAACTCGGAAGTTGTATCATATTATATTCTTCTGAAATATGTAGCGACGGCAACCCGATGAGAACCGAATCAGATAATTGCTATGCTTCAGGGTGGCCAGAAGGGCCCTGTAGTCCTGCAGCAGCTCCTCACTCCTAGCTCCCCACTCGCACCTATGTTATTTACTCCTACCTGCACTACAACTGCCCTATACTAGTGCTCACTGGTGACCTATGTCACCACTGGCACCAAGTCTTTGACCTTGGCACCAGGCCTGGTGATGCACCGATCCTTTCACTTACAACCTTTCAAAATATTCAGCCATGTACCTTAGGTAAAGATTGCAATATTTCTGTGAGGAAATTTCTCCTTCGGACTGCTCCTCAGCCTCAAATCGGACATCCTCCAGCCAAAACCCTTAGTTTCAGAGCTGCATATGCAGGTGAAAATTGGTACATTTACGGCGCCCCCTTTGACCAATGCTTCAAGCCAAGCAAAAGCTCAAACAAACTAAATACCACTGATTCATATTTTCTCGTGATTTAGAGTAAATAACTGGGCAATGCAATGGAGAATTACATGCTTCACTTGATCCAAAACAGATAAGTTGCTCCCAAAAACACACACAACGCGCCATAAACGTAGTACACCCCGCCATGCGTTTAAATGTTCCCTGAAACAAAGAAATGAAGGCAGAGATGTTTTTAATTAATTCCTTACCGCCACAAAGTTCCATGCAGCAGAATCACGGTTCCCTGGCTTCTCCAAAAAGCGGAAATTGGCCGAAACTAAACCACGCTTTACTCTCCAACGCGGGAATGTGCTGCTGGAATCAAACAATATCCTATCCAGGATTAGCTTCGGCCTCCAACCGCTAGGTGGCAATAGCCCGTCCTTGGTCGCCGATTCCGGGGAGTTTCCTATCCGTTTACTATTATCCGTG
Organism: Ashinkailepas kermadecensis; assembly: GCA_034440615.1. Lineage (NCBI taxonomy): Eukaryota > Metazoa > Arthropoda > Thecostraca > Neolepadidae > Ashinkailepas > Ashinkailepas kermadecensis. The sequence goes on along the minus strand of JAOTOM010004897.1, from coordinate 427,043 downwards.
GTTAAACATACAGCACATCTATAAATATAATCCAAGGTATTCCAGCCGTTTCATACGAGCGTCTCTGATGGGCTTCGCAGTAGCTTAGTCGGTAGGCCATTCGACTCTTGATCGCAAGATCGTGGGTTCGAAACCGGGAGGTTAACCGAGTCCGCCCGTGACCAGTCGGTGTGAGAGGTTTGCGGTGCTACATGGTCTAACAGTCGAATATGTTGTAAAACAACTCAAGGTTCTCCTTCTACGAACGTCTCTGCATACTTCCACAACGCATACCAACGTGACGTATCGTGAAACAGTATCATCCCTGGCGCAGGCACTGATGAACTGATAGACGGCGTAAGTGATGACATCCGACTTAAAGCAAAGCATAGCTGACGAGTGGTCATGTTGAGACCGTTGAGGTACAAAATTGCACAACAGAGTCGATATTGTACCCGTGGATTGAGAGGGAGGAGTGAGCTGGAAAATTATACGTACTGATGAGAACTCCTCAATCTGCCCGGCTATACGCGAATATTTTAGATAATTTTTCACCTCGACTACGAAACCGGGCAAGGGAACATGCCTTTGAATGGGCAACATCCCTTGTACATACAAAAGAAGTTCCTAAAAATGAAGTAACCCTTAGATAAATGCTCCTGACTCCGGACCTGCTACATGGTGATGTAGTTTTAATTTATTTTTCCGAGAAGTAAGATACACTTTGGTCTGATGATATGAGACGATTACACCGGAAGCTACGCTGTAATGACCTATGACTTCTTCATATTCGAGAGAGCAATCCGTCATTTTGTATACAATGGAGACTACTTAAGTCAGAATATAAAACTTTGAGAGCAAAAAACAAAAATGAAACGATTACGAAACAATGTTATGGTATATATTTGAACATGCGATTGGAAGCCGTCAGTACGTTATCGGAACATTAAACTGCATGCTATAAAAACTATACACTGGTGCGAATATATACAATAAGGTGCGAATAAACCCGCTTGATCATTGCAACCAGCGTTGTCCTCAAGTTGAACCAGAACACCACGCTGCAGCGGAACACCACGCTGCAGCAGAACACCACGCTGCAGCGGAACACCAGGCTGCAGCGGAACACCAGGCTGCGGCGGAACACCAGACTGCAGTGGAACACCAGACTGCAGCGGAACACCAGGCTGCAGCGGAACACGAGGTTCGTCACACAGTAATTTTCTTACATATAAAGTGGAGGGTTTTCGCCCTGTCAAGCAGTAGAATGGGGACGGACCCATCTGAAGTCTTGGCAACCATTAAGCACTAGATAGCATGACAAAGGGGTCCGAATGAGTGAGGGGAGTGTGATCCGGGAGCTCCACCCTGATGATGATAAGAATGCAGACGATGTCATCTTAAGACAATTTATGTGGAACTACCCATGGCTAGGCCTATATATAGCTGTGGCCTGATATGACTTACTATGACGTGATATGTGCGTGACCATATTATATGGCTTCTGACATTGCACGGAAACGTCACGGCAGTCTTGAGCCCTATATCAACAGATACACAACGACACCGGAAGACGTCGTGCTTTACCTTACCTGTCTATCTAAGAAGAGAACAAAGCTCATCTTGTCATTGCTTTTGTATGCATTCTGCATGCAATTCAAATACGCGTGTATTAATGGGAGATCAAGGCCCGATGTCAATCCGTATTTCCACTGTTAATCAAAATATAAAGAGGGGTAGATTGCGTCCCATCATTATGCAAGTGTTACTACTACAGCTGATAATCATCCGGGAGTCATGTTCATGTCGTCATTTGTCAATAAGCGAACTGAGAAAGTGTCCCTAGGGCTATTCGCGTCAGGAATGCCGTGTTGGAAGTGCACTCGCTGCACAGCGCAATGATCAGAAACGAGCCCGACTATCCTACCCCGTTTGCAGTATTGCCGGTCTGGGATGTTGATTGTTGATAATGTTGGCACCTGGCGCCGACCACTCGGCCCGCATTCCACCATGTCCAGCCACACAGACTGCCGTACGCCTCAGCCTCGCAGCCCGCCTTGGCGTGTGGCCGTGAACCGTGACCTGATTGGCTTCTGGCGGTGACGGCGGCCTACTGACCAGAGGCAGAGAGAGAGAGAGAGACGCGCTCCCCCAGGCGGAACACACCGTCCACACCGTGCACCGATTCCCGGAAGCACGGGTAGCTGCCGCAGGTGGGCGCCGCTCAGTACTGTCGCAGTCGGTTGTGCTTGGCGGCGCACAGCGGTGCCGACGCCAGCGGCCGTCACTGTCGACACAACTCACTGGTGACCTGGCCACCAGCGGCAAGTCACACTGGCCGCCCTCCCGTGTGTCGGGCCAGCGGCCGTCACTGTCGACACAACTCACCGGTGACCTGGCCACCAGCGGCGGGTCACACTGGCCGCCCTCCCGTGTGTGTCGGGCCAACGGCCGTCACAGCAGACACAACTCACCGGTGACCAGACCACCGGCGGCAGGTCACACTGGCCGCCCTCCCGTGTGTTGGACCAGCGGCCGTCACTGTCGACACAACTTACCGGTGACCTGGCCACCGGCCGCAGGTTACACTGGCCGCCCTCCAGTGTGTCGCGCCAGCGGCCATCACTGTCGACAAAACTCACCGGTGACCTGGCCACCGGCGGCAGGCCACACTGTCCGGGCGGACAGTGTGACCACGGGAGGGCGGGAGGGCGCCCTCCCGTGTGTCTTTGAATACCTATGTGGAATGGTTAGAAAATTAAACTTGTTTGCAAGCTATTCTTCCGTATGCAACATTTTTAGGATTGCGTTTTGGGCGATTATATATCTGTCAGTGGCGAGATCAAATGTTTGAAGATTGCGCAGAGTAATATATGTTGAGAGCCAGGATGTGAGCAGTTCACCTACTGCTACGACGCTCATATCTACAGATATGCTCGCACTCCCCCATTCCCTCTGTTCATAATACTGTGTCATGGTCTTTGTACGAGTGCAATTCTCCTCGTTCGGCCGGAAGCTAGTAAAATGTGGCTGCTGTAAGTATATTCACGTGCAACGCTTCCCTGTTTAGAGGATGTGGCGAACGCTTGCTTTGACGTGCCAGACCACACTATGGTGCCATCCTTGTGGATTGTAGACTTCCCGGTAGTTGCACCACGTTTCTGCAGCTAGAGTGAGCTGACATTAATGATTTGTTGTGGCTGTGATGATGTACGCAGGCGCCGACCCGGGTGCCGACCCCAGCCCACCGCCAGCCTCATACCAGCCGAGCCGGGCCACAACAGCCGGCACGGACGAAATCAACAACAACAGCAATCGGCAACAGCAGCAACAGCAACAGCAACCGGTCGTCCCAGTCGGGGATAGATAGGCTGGGAACGGCGACAACCAATGTCGATAATTTCACATATGTAGTTGTCAACCACCGTCACCGCCTACAGAGCACGGATGGAGATGTTTGATGGTATTTTTGAACGATGTGTAGCATCAGCTCAGCCGATGAAGCTGAAACGTGTTATTTCACATCTGCATACCACCTTTAACCCTCGTTTTACTTTAACTTTAACTTTAAATACCGCGAAGATCTGATGACCGACTACACCTCACACTAACACTGACTTGTTCGACCTCACCTAGAACAGCAAATCAAAGAGCCATACAAATTTTCCAGATTACTCTGAAAGTTCCAGGATGTAGCTACATCATGCAATGTACTGTAGCTTTCTATCTAGCCTAGAATAACTGTTTATGAGGGGTTAACTGACGCCGCGGCACTGCGAGGGATGCGAAATTTCACGGCATTGCGAGGATTAAGTGCAAGGCGTTAGGGCAGGTGAAAGTCAGGTCACCATCTCATTAAAATGCTATTTTGAAACGTGCATTTAAATATTTCACATGAGTAATCCTTACAAGGTGCAGTCAAAATGAAATAGCAGTGTCTACATGGATCGTCAAAGGAAAAAAAAGAACGTACAAAAGCGGCCATACGCCAGAGCAGTGAAACTGAAATGTACATTGGATTTTTGTTTGTGCTTAATTATGTTACTAACAAATATTTTGAGAAACCAAAATATGTTGGAAAACCATATACTCAAATGGTGGTCCAGGATTCAAGTCAATATCAGGTGAGCTCACTGAAATATGACTTGAAACATCCAGAAAGTACACTATCACAGGCACTGCGGAGACCAAAATACGAACCATTACGACTATCAAAGGCACTGTGGAGGCACAACTATCACAGGCACTGTGGAGACCAAAATACAAACCATTGCGACTATTACAGGCACTGTGGAGGCACAACTATCGCAGGCACGGTGGAGACCAAAATACGAACAAATACGACTATCACAGACACTGTGGAGACCAAAACACGAACCATCACGACTATTACAGACACCGTGGAGACCAAGATACCAACCATTGCGACTATTACAGGCACTGTGGAAGCACAACTATCACAGGCATTGTGGAGGCACAACTATCACAGGCACTGTGGAGGAACAAATATCACAGGCACTGTGAAGGTACAACTAACACAGGCACCGTGGAAGCACAACTACCACAGGCACTGTGGAGGTACATGCAACTATCACAGGCACTGAAGATACCAAAATTCCAAATACTACGAAGCAAAAATTGCGGAATACTGGTTTGCGAGAGCAATTGGGCAAGCCGAACTTGTTCCTGGTGTAAGTGAGGTTCCACTATTTGATTTGAAACCGATGTATTAAAAAATAGACCATTTTCGCAACTTTTTTTAAGGCGGAATTTTGTCGCTTCCATAAAGTCTCAAGAAGAGGGAAACATTGGCTTTGTGTTAGTGTCACCAGGGGTGAAGTTTATTACGCTTGTCGTGGGGCCTGAGCTCCACCATCTTTACCTTGGGTCCGCCAACTTCTTGCTGTCTTAACATTAGACTTTACGGGATGAGACTCACGAACAAAATTGGCCGCATCCAATTCCTCCATGTATTGGACCCCGCCAATAAGCTTCAAACTTCTCCACCCATGGGTGTCACTTATTACCTTTTCTTCACCACAATCCACTTCGAGAATCGTGAGCTCAAACAATTCATTGCATATTCCCTGACACCTTGACCTGATCCGAGACATGGACCTTTGTACATGTCAGGTTATTACTTAACACTTCAGTTTGCATGACATTGATATTGAAGAACGAAATCACGTTTGCCACACGACCAGGGTCGGCAAACTACAAGGGATGGAGCTACGTCATACCGTTTACCGGTATCTCTGTTATCCATCATTTGGAGGCTCGCTCTCCGTTTTAGCCATGCTTCCATGGGCGCTGCTGACTTAATACCCTTCGCCATCCGTACTCTCCGCCAGCTTCGAAAGCAATTGGTGATTCCTGTGCTGCATTGTTTGCTATTCTCAGCTGTGTGGCATATTAAGCTGCATAGCTGTACCCACTCAGCAAGTTCAATACGCGGTGTGACAGTGTATTCTCAGCTGTGTGGCATATTAAGCTGCATGGCTGTACCCACTCAGCGAGTTCAATACGCGATGCAACAGTTTATTCTCAGTTGTGTGGCATATTAAGCGACATGGCTGTACCTACTCAGCGAGTTCAATACACGGTGCAACAGTCTAGCCTCAGTTGTGTGGCGTATTAAGCTGCATGGCTGTACCTACTCAGCAAATTCAATACACGGTGCAACAGTCTAGCCTCAGTTGTGTGGCATATTCAACTGCATGGCTGTATCCACTCAGCGAGTTCAATACACGGTGCAACAGCTCCGATATTCAAGACAAGCTCCACTTCCTTTTCACTGGATCTGTGAATGGAATTGCCGTCTGAATGTCACCTTGCCGGCAATGGATGGTGAGCACCTTGGGACTGTGCGCTATGAATACTGCTGTTGAAGTTGCTAGTAGGGACATAACTTCCATGCGACATTGCTGCTAACACAACTGCTCCTGGCATTATTCCTATGCAAGACTACCGCTACATAACTTACTGATGCAGACAGCAGTTTTATACGACATTACTGCTACGTGGAACATCCTGAGACGCAGTGTACTCCGGGTTGACATACCCTAGAAACTTTATCAAGGAGATACAACGTCTGCGGAGCGTCACACGTTGTCTGCCCCACGGTACACCGCGACATCTATGAGTCCTGTGATGCATGCAACAGGGCCCAACAGTTTCCAAATTCGGCACGCAATCGAAGCGAAGTGCCCAACAAATGTCTAGTGAAGTGGACGGCGTCAGCTTATGCGGAGGTCGAGGCAAGTTTCTGTTCATTGTGTTTAAATTGTCTTGTTTTCTGTGCAAGTAAATGGCACCCAAACATTTGTTTGAAGTTCACAGATGTCGGACAAAATGGTGCACAGACGGAGGTGTACTGTCGGATGACGGAGATGTGCTGGCCTCCATCTGGTTGAAACGTAAACCACAATACGATTTAGTGCTTGAGCGTCATCTCAATGCTTCCCTGTACAGGCTATATTTTAGGGATCTGGTAGTTGCTGGCTTCAGGTGACGACCACGAAAAATCAGTCTCTCGAAACACGACCAGTGCTAAAGCACCACATGCAGCTGGCACAAGTTCATGGACATCTTCACAACAGCGCTGGTCCAGAAAACGCTTGCTTGCGTGACATATATGAGAAGTGAACTGTGGGTCAGCACTGTAGCGGTAAGCCTATTTGCTCTTTAGTTGCTTATTGTTTCAAGTGTTTACGCCTTCGTTTGAAAATCAGGCGGGTTGAATTTGGTAATACGGAGCTCTAAATTGAAATGGGGAAGTGACTTCTGGCTAGTTGTAGCTTCTGAAGCGACGAATGTTGTTGAGCCACGCAAAATAATTGGTGATCTTAGATCATGCCCAGCCGAGGGCAGAGGAGTGGTATATGAACACCCCATTAGTTATCATAAATAGCACGGAAGCGAATTGATCCACCAGCACCAAATGTTGTGGCTGTTTGAACATTTTGCTTCGCGCACTGCTTGGATATTACGAGGCTGCCTCATGCTAAGTCCACAACATAGCTCAGGTGAAATAAACCAATGTTCAGAACAATGTACTGCTTAACGATCGACAGTGGAAATAATAACATGCGGGAAATTGAAGTATTCAATATTAAAGGCCAACATTCCATCCATGACTTGTCTAGTAATGCATTAGCATTTACTTTACGTCATGTTGCTTTTTCATAGGTTCGTTTTGTTGAGTATTGCAGTTCTTCAAAACAAATTCTAACTTAAGTAAATAACTATACCTAGTTAAGGTTATATTTCATTCAATGCGATAAATATCTCCAAACATGTGGAAGTGATCGCGGTAGTGCCACAGTTTAAGAAAGGCTCTTGTTGTATGCCTTTTAACCACAATCCTATAATCATGTCATCTTCACCTCAGGCTGCTGCAAATCCTTTGATTATCATTACCAGACACTTGTATTCGTACCTAGATAATAGCTATGTGCTTTCCATGCAAGAGTTGTATGTTATTCAACAGACACCAATGGTTTTGTTGGTGTAAATCTGCTCAACTACAGCGAAGCTTTTGATGTTGTGCATCATGCAATTATTTTAGCAAAGCTTCACTGTTTTTGGATCGATGGGCAACTTGTCATGCTAATATTGCCCGTTCTTTCTTACTAATCAAGTCACGCAAGTGTCTGTGAAGGGTTAGCTAAGCAGCCCAAGGCAAAGTAGGAGTGGTGTGTCTCAAAGATCTATGCTGGGATCGCTGCTCTTCCAATTTCAGTCAACCATATTGCCTTACCGTACCAGAACGGGCCATAACGTTCATACCAGGAATCAACCATCTTTTAGTGTAGAAAATTCATGGACAATTACCCCGTTGACATGAGCAGGTCAGTCGTGAACGGAAATTTCCGACCCGGTCGATTCGCAAAAGTTCCGATCGCGCGGCCCGTTTACATGAGCAAGGCAGCCACCTAATCGGACTTTTGCGATTTGACGGCTGACGCAATGTGGTGAAAAGTTCCGAATATTTGGCGCATTTTTGCGCTTCGGACGCACCTGCTTCGAGCAACGGCGTACACAGGCACAAGGTAGCATCAATGATCCACGTAGTTAGAGGTTGTTGGGAAGAGATATAGGGAATCTGTGAATTCGAAGGATTCACGTAGCCGATGACATGTTATCGATGACAACATAGACCTTTCTTTTTCGTGAATCAAATGGTGCATTGTTTTCAGGCCAGACTATGTTTTATAGTATAGGTTCCAGACTATGTAATGGTGCATTGTTCCAGACGTCCTTGTTCCAGACTGTGCAATAGTCAAATAAACAGGGTAAATCAGGTTCACCACGCAATCCAAGAGATAAATCAGCAAAACCCAAACGCAGTCACAAATCCGCAAGTGGAACACTGCGCCACATCGTAAAAAACGGGGGCACGCACTAATAACGTGACGTATCGGCGCCGCTTTCAGCTGTTACGTGTCTAATTTTTGTGTTTCATCACTAGGTTTGCAATTAGAATTAAAAACAAACGTTATTTTTTTCATAATTACACTAAATTTACTCAAAACTTAGCAGAGAATAGCTTCAAGAAGTGTCATGACCCGTGCAGCCGTACCGATATTTGTTCATGATTGGCGCTTATCGCAAACTTCCACCTACCGAAGCGTAAATTTTCGTTAAGCGTTCCGCATGTTTTGCTACGCAAAGGCCCGTTTACAAGAGCATTATTTTCGCAAGTTTTCCTAATCGCGTCGTATTCGGAAGTTTTGCTACTCATGTAAACGGGGTAACTAATCAGGGCCTACCGTCCTGTGGTGAGAGCTACTGTAGACTCTCCCAGTCACTGCCGTGTGAGTGACGTCTGGTACCGGCGGGCCGGGCCGAGGCCCTACCATCCTGTGATGGGAGCTGCTGTAGCCTTTCCCAGTCACTGCCGTGTGGGTGACATCTGGTACCGGCGGACCGGGCCGAAGCCCTACAGTCCTGTAGCGAGAGCTGCCGTCGCCTCTCCCAGCCAACTGCGTTTACTTTATTATAGATTTTCCCGCGCCTGATGTCGGAAAATATGTTATTCAGGAGGGTTCGCTTCGTGAGTGCGGACTTCAGATTGGGGAGATGTTTTCTCCACTGATGCGTTCCACACCGCGAAGCTGCAATATTGAAGGAAGACGGGACATCGAGCGAAGGCGAGATGCATACCTTGCTGAGGCTTTCGAGAACTTATTTAGCGCATTTTACTTCTGGCACCACCATTCTAGTCTTTGTATGCAATTTCTGTCTTCTGCTTTGGGATTTTCAATCCCGGTTAACATGAGTTAGTATGCCATATGCATGGGTTTAGCCGCGAAGGACAGGGGGTGTGGGAACCCCAACAAAGGTAAAAGATACGGCTACACGATCTTTGTCACCCGACTGCTGACCAACTTTGGTGAACATCATCGAAAAACCACCAATCGCGACGTTCAATTCTAAGTGATCGGAAAGCGGAAACCCTGTTAATGGATTTGCTTGATCTTGTATATATCATGCATCGCAATGGATGATCCTAACAAAAAATTGAACCGGATGGGGCATCCCACACAGATAACACGCCAAACTGACAATAGCATATTTATCTGAGACATGCCACTGGACTTGTATCTCGTTCATTGCCACCTATATCCCTCCCTCACTGTTAATCAACAGGTCTTCCATTCGGGGTGGGGGCGGGGGATACGTGTGGTGAAGCTTTGTTGAATATTACTAAGTTTGATTTGAGCTTAACATTTCAATAGCTTCAGGAGCGCAGTCAGGATTTTCTTGGGGAAGGGAGGGACGACGAACTAAAAGGGTGATGGAAGGAATACCACTTTCGGCGTGCGAAGGGCGCAGAAAATGTCTGGCCTTGCATTGTGAAAATCCCAGAATTCCTTATTTGATCTAGTCTAGCTTTGGTTGCAAAGTTGGTTGTTGGTTGTTGGTTGTTGGCCGCCCCGGTAGCTCAGTTGGTTGGAGCGCTGGCCTGCACTGGTCTCCCCTGTCCTGGCAACACAGGGTTCGGGTCGCTGCACGCGCTCGCATTTAGCCCTCGACTGGGAGGGTCAGTTGGCAGATGACCCGATAAGGCCGGGGACGAGCTACTGGGCGGCCGTGTCGGCGCATTGACGGCACGTTAAACTTTCGGTCAAAATTCTGCCGTTGAACTGGAATTCATGGATCTGGTGGTGGGGCCAGGGTTCACGCAACAAGCTCTGCTTAGCAATAGAACCCTGGTTCATAAAGCCACCCCAGCAATAACTCGGATTTTTTCTTGTTTTAAGTGGGAGGGGGTGCCCCCTGGCTCCGCCTCTGAATAGCTTCAGTTGTTTGCATTGACCATACTGACAGCATGAAAACTATTAGAAGACATGTAAAAGGTTGGAATGGCGGTGTCTGAGACAATACATGTAAATGGAGAAATTCAAGAATAAAATTGTGTGATGCTGTTATTGTAAACCACATTCGATATGGGCAGATGATGTGCAGCTATAAGCGACATACAGTTATTTTTCACTTAAAATTTACGAGAAATGTATGTGCATATATGCTACAAGCATTCTATGGGTACATTTCAATATAATAAAGAATTTAGAAATGTACTAGAAATGTAGAAATGTAGAAATATAATAAAGAAATAAAGGACAAGTCTTGTGAAGCTGCTCCACGAAGCCTGGAAATGACAACAACAAAAAACTGCAGGGCCTTCCAAGGATACCATATTGGAATAGGGTTAAAGGAACTTGTCCCAGATAAAGATACAGATACCGACATGTATTGGGGTAATCCACAACGAACTTGTGGCTATTACAACCTCGCGTTAATATGATAATACGATAACAGCGGGGCAGAAAAGGTAAACACAAATAACAGAACAGCTACACCGGTGGTCATACATGTCATAATAAAATACAACAGGGCGAACACACTTTACATGATGGGCGTGAGGGTCCGTTTCCTGTGGGTGCCCAGCCACTGCGGCATCCCAGGAAACGAAAAAGCTGACAAATTAGCTAAATTATTAATCATTACAAATTCCAAACATTAAAGAAATTCCACCACACTTTGACGCCATTAAATCATCAATACAGCAGAGAATTCGACATTTTTGGACACAAAACTGGACACAAAACTCAAACCATACACAATTACGACTTATCAAACCTACTGTTGAACCATAGACATCATCTTTAAAAAACATCGACAATTACTTTTGCCGAGAAGTTATGCCCCCTCAGATGCGACAGATCACCTAGAACTCTAAAACAATGCCTAGTCACTTCTGGGACGTGCGACTCCCAGCTGAGGGAGCGATCGAAAATAAGTACGACATTTTTGCTTTCCGAAATGGTGGTAGATCGGGATCGCCAAATTTCACCGTGATATGCGGGATGGTGCGCATATTTTGTGGGCTGCCCAAGAGTATCAGCTGAATCTTTGCAACGATAATTTGCAGTCCATTTGCTCGAAACCAGATGCCAAGGGAGGCCAAGACTGTTTCGATATGAGCGACGACGTTTTGAATGTCATATTTCTTACCACTGACCAACATTTGGGTGTCATCGGCATATTGCATAACTACTGCATCTTCAGCCAACAGACCGAGGTCGTTGGCGAAGACGCAGTAGAGGAAAGGCCCGAGAGATGATCCTTAAAAATCGCCGATGCTGTTGGGCAACCGGGCAGATTATTTTTTGACGACACCCAGACTGTCAGTGTGGCTGCGAGTCTGGGTGTGGTCCTGAAGGCAAGTCGAAAACCAGGATGTGTCGATGCTGTGGACGCTTCATTTTGACAGGAGTTTGGAGTGGTCTATCACATGAAAACATTTGCTCAAATCTAGTAGGCAAAGAATGGACGCCTTTCCATGATCACATGCGAATAGGATCTGACCAAATATGGAGGCCTGGACGATTTTCGTCGAATGACGTAAACGGAAACCGTGCTGAGGTGAATAATGGAGGTGGCTTTCGAACAGATACTTGTAGAGCCGCTGGTGCACGGCACACTCTGCAATTACGACAATGAGTGGGACGATGAAGATAGGACGGAAAAGCTGGTGGGATCACCGGATTTGAAAATGGAATGAACGAGGGGTGCTTCCAGGAATCAGGAACATCGGATTGGGTAATGCTGGAATTCACCAAATGCAGGAGCATCGCACCTATCGAGTCAAAGCACACCCGGAACACGTGGATGCTGATGCCGTCCTCGCCGCAGGTCGACGAGCCGTTCATCCCGAAGACGACGGCTCGTAGCTCCGATAGCGACAGCGGCATCAGAGTGAACGCACAGACACCGACACGCAGCAAGCGGCGGGAAATATTCGGTGCCGCTCCCATACTCCTAACGTCGTCAGCCACCGTGGGCCCACGCGGACAAAACATCGGTTAAGCCGTCGTGTCGGGCAGCTTACGAATGGTCTGCTTGCTGCCGACGAATGACCTGACATGGCGCCACATCGACCTCCACCCGTCCTCGCGGATGCGCCGCTCAACATCGTCGCGGCTATCACGCCTGATCGAAGACCGCACAGGTCGGTTGGCGTCCCTGTACTCCGAATACCGGTATCCATAGTCCGCCAGCGCACCACTGCGGCGACACCTTAAAGCTTTTGTTCCATCCGATACCACTTGTGCGTCAGGGTTCCTGATTTTGACAGTCTTGATGGGAACATGGGTGTCAATGATGGGTAAAAAGATGGCCAGAAAACAGTCCCAATTGCGCGTGGTACAGGGAGAATTCAAAGAGAACTCCAGTGAGTCCGGGAAAAAATAATGAAGAAATAATGAATACATAAAAAAACATTGGCGGCGAAAGCATCGGGAGCGAACAGTGGCACTGCTCGGTCTAGATCTAGGCACATCGACAGAAACACGGACAAATCTATGCGTACTGAAGTTAAACAATTTTGCGCGACGGTGCTTCACAATGGAACGACAGTTGGTGATAACCACGTCAAGAAGAAAGATAGTCGAATAGGTTGGCGAGGTCATATACTGAGATAACGAATGATCGGAAATAAAATCAGGTGGCGCAGGCTAACCTGGATCTGAGTCTGATCTACGCCAGTCACAGTTCAAATATCCTCAAATAAAAAAGTTTGGACCTCGAATAGTCCACAGTCAAACGTTGAAATTGTGCCTCCAAGTCTCCAAGGTCTGTTTTCAGGTCGGTCACATTCCGTCTCGGTGGACGGTATACCGTGCACATAATGAACTGGCGCTTACTGTCTGGCTCGACCAACGTCCATAACGTCTCCAGCTTGCTGTTGGGATGGTTGGCAGCCGTGGAGATCTTTAAAGTGAGGCGCTAATGCCGTCCCTGGTGGCCAGCGCCACTCCGCCGTACCCTTGCTTGTCGGGGCGATCTGCCCGGTACAGCTGGTATGTACCCAGGCAGCAGCAGCAGTCTGTTGGGCGCCGCAAGTTTGAGCCAGCTTTCAGCTTGTTTTTATTGGGTGGTTCACGACACACTTTATGCACGGTCACGGCTAATGGCGCCGTTCACACTTTCGCCGGTGGGCCGCAGGATTGGGAAATGTCCCGAGTGGTGCGAGTGTTGAGCCCAGAGCCTTGGTATCCAAAGCTCAACACCTTAACCGCACGGCCACTTCCGCCCCAGACAGCTTTCAGTCAGGCACATTGTGTTGTACTTATTATGATGCAGTATGCTAGAAAGTTCCAGTATTTTGGGCATAATGCTCTGGATATCAAACAAGCCAATGATGAGTCCTGAACCGGGAGCGGGCCGTAGGTGCCTCTCTCGGAGTCGGGCGCCTTCGCTCCCCCGCTTCCTAGCACCGGACGCGCGCCTGCCGCGCCGGCTCCGGCGCGGGTCACCGCCGAAGCTGGCTGATAGGCCGTCCGGCAGCGCTGACCCGGTGCCGGCGGGCATACAGTCACCCAGCAACGCGCCGCTGTTCCCAAGGTCACGCGGACGGGCGCGAGTTGAGTACTGCTGGAAGTAGGCAGATGGGGCGGGCGAACAGCAGGGGCGACAACCAGCACGAGCTGGTTGTAAGGTTAGGTTGTTGCACGAGGTGGTTAGGTTAGGTTAGGTTAGGTTTGGTGTGGTTAGGTTAGGTTAGGCTCAACAGCCAGCATCACAGCGGGCGGCAGCAAGTCGCGGTGACTGGGAGCACGCCGATGCGATTGAAGACGATGATGTCATCGTCGTCGTCCGTCAGAACTGGTAAGTCGTCGACGGACAGACTGGTCGCCGTCCAAGGGTGAGGGGTAGAGTAGCTCTTTGACAGTAACAAGTTCCCGTTCCACGCCTATTCTCTAGTGTGAATCACAGGACCTGACAACGTCTGGTGCGAAGCATTTTGGTGAGTCTGTAGAAACACAAGAAGTGGTCGTCTACTCATTCAAAGAATCTCTCTGCAATGCAGAAGAAAAAACTTCGATGGATATATAATAACAAATGTGTATACCGGGCGGTGAACGGACCTCGGCTTACGGACAACGAGCGGCAAAAGGGCCAGTAGTAACGGACAACGGGTGGCTAACGGGCCTTGGGTAACGGACAACGGGTGGCTAACGGGCCTTGGGTAACGGACAACGGGCGGCAAACGGGCCTTGGGTAACGGACAACGGGCGGCAAACGGGCCTTAGGTAACGGACAACGGGTGGCTAACGGGCCTTGGGTGATGGCACAGGGAAAACAGCGACTCCACGTCTGACTGCCACACACTCGATGACTCACTCCAGCCGCTCCTGGATTGTGGCGCAGTCAAGATAGTGCACGGAGCACACAACTCCCGGGCCGGTGCAAACTGAAAAATGACAACAGCTGTTGGTAGTGTGATATGCGGTAAGGACATCGTCCCATACCCACCGACCCTCCACTACCGATATCCCCGGGGTCAGTCCAGACCGGAGATGAGACAACAACTGTTGGCAGTGTGATACACGGCGAGAACATCGTCCCATACCCACCGACCCTCCACTATCGATATCCCCGGGTCAGTGCAGACGGGAGATGAGACAACAACTGTTGGTAGTGTGATATTCGGCGAGGACATCGTCCCATACCCACCGACCCTCCACTACAGACTTCTTCATCAGCTTCGTCGTTTTCTTTCTATCATTTAGTTTCGCATATCGCCTACATATAGTGATGATTATAATTCAACACGCCTTTAAGCTCGAGCCAATACGCCTTTGAGCGCGAACCAATGCGCCTTGGCGAGAGCTAATACGCCTTCGAGCGCGAGCCAATACGCCTTTGAGCTCGAGCAAGCATTCGCGGTGGTGGCGTGACTGTTCAAAAGGCTAGGAGCTGTGAAAAGAGTATCTAAAACAATGTGTTTGACGTCATTGATTTCCACCCATGTGTGCTCTTTCGTTGTGGTTTGTAATCATGCTTGCAATAACCGGACAGCATGTGAACAAACGATTTCGGGGTAGTAGCCGCTGCTTCAGCGAATCAATCCCAGATTTATTTTCGACATTCAATACTACTGACATGTGCGTGCGTTGCGCAAAAATAATGAACGAAAAAACAAACGAACGATATCTTTTCCCACAAAAACGGCTCGTCAACTAGAATCAACTGGCTCCAAGAACTACGAGGCCAACAGTTAAACTGTGCGCGCTTGATGAAAACAATACAAGATGAACTGTCGCCTACCGATATAATTTCACCAGCTTTCCTTCCGACGGGCTCTGCCATCCCCACTAGCATCCCGGGCCGTTCTTGTGCAAAGGTAAATAGTGCAGAGACAAGACGGTTGGCTAGGTTAGATTTAAAACAATCCTCAGCCTAGAAATTGCATTCGCTAAGGGTAAAAGGATAAATAAGATGTTAAGTAAGGTCATTCAAGATCTCGTGAGATGAAACTCATGCGCTATGAAACACCTCTGCATGATAGAGATGACGAAATCGGGTAAGACGTGGAAAAGTTTAACATTATGCGGCTGACAAGCTGGTAGTTGACTGACCGATGAGCTGTTGCCCACAGCAGGCAGCATCGCACCAAACGACCACAGAGGAACATTTATACTACAATCTGAGACAGAGTGCGGATAGTCGAAATTACGACTGGCTGTTGTAGCTTGCTTCCATAGATTGCCGGGTGTCCCAAGGGGTTCCAGCAGGAAGCTGGCCGAACACTTGTCAGAGCTACCCGACCCATGCCGGTGTGCTGGCTGTCGCAACTTGCTACCATAGGCTGACGGATGGTTCATGAGACAGTAGGAGTCAGGAGGTCCCAGGAGGAAGCTGGCTGTTGTAACTTGCTACCATAGGGTGTCAGATGTTCCAGGAGGCAGCAGGAGTCGGAAGGTCCCAGGAAGAAGCTGGTAGGATATTGGCAGTGTCAGAGCCATTCCGGTACACTAGCGGTACATAAAGCGTGGGCTCAATGTCAATTGCTGAACTGGAAGGGCAAGAAAGGGTAACCAGATAAGGTTTTATCAGTGGGTGTAGATATGATGAAATTATTTGTGTGGCATAAGGCACTCAGAGGCCCATTCCTGCCAACACGCGCCTGTACACTTGACGCAAAAGAAGACAATTATTGGTGTAGCAGCTGCCATGCCTTTTCTATGGAAGTCTAGATCAATGGTCCTACCAACAGACTTAACAAAGCAGGCCGCCCACGCGGAATATTCGCGCGTTCTAAAATGATGTCAAGATTTAAATTATGCTAGGATCGTGTTTGAATTTAATTGCATGCATCATGCATTGGCAATGGGATTGCAATACCAGTGATGCATGATACATAGTTAAATTTAAAGAAGTACGGCTCATTGATAATGTCCCAATGGACATTATCAATCTGACATACTTTTTATAGTCACATCTACAACATTATTATATCTGTGTCGTGACACTTCACGCTATAATGCAAATTAACGAGCTATTCAGCGCGTTGTTTTTATACTGCACATGCACAAATTACCAAGCTGTCGAATGGGATTGTAACAAGCGTTATAAAAGATTGCGACATAATGGAATTTATAGCACCCGAACACATTCAATGAAAATGTTAATTTATTCCATTCCGCATAGCCAAGTCATAGCCCATTGCAACTTCGCAAAATACCTCGATAAGGCAAATGCTATGGATTATGCATGGGTGGAGCATTAAATGCCGTTTAGGATGCAGGTGAATCTCGAACTTGAAAGATGGATCACCAACTTTCATGGTGCATCCGAAAGCTTTATCCAACACTTGGAAAGCCATACCCGATAATAATATTGAAACAAACACCTCAAGAGTTAAAAGGCAATGCAAACCCTTACAATACTGTAATGCTGGCCAGAAAATGTTTTCCTTCGCCCAGAATTTTAGAATATTTTCATAATTAATACGTCTTAGCAAAATATAATCTACAATATGGCTGGTGTTGCTGGTATGCAATTCAAATGAGAAGCGATAAGTTCGCTTCTGGATAAGTGCATACGGCGGCGCTACACCAAGAGAGCTGGCAATATAATCACTTCACCACTGACGGTGACGGGCCACAAGGTAGCTCCACCAAGCCACAGGTACTACAGAGTGAAATGTCGCCAGCCTACAAAGCTGGCATATAGAAGGCACCATACTGTGACAGAACAGCCGGTGCGTCAATCCGAAGAACCATGAATTCATCGCATTCAAAAGGAACAGGAAGACGTGCCGATGTGCCGATGTGCCGATGTCGACCGAGAACAGATCATGCGCATAGCGGCAGAATTTCTACAGGAATTCCAGGACGCGACTTCTAGGATGTATGCAAGGAGATGGGACAACCTTTGGGAATACTACGAATCAAGCTTCTCAAAATAAAGGCTACATTATATTCATCCTATCAATGTTGTTCATCTTTTTCCAAACTTCGACTCCGATATTCCCACTATTGTCATCCCTGAGATTAAAAAATGTATTATTCCGCATGGCCACATGGCATTCCATTTCATTCGCGTACATGGTCATTGTGCCCACCATGAAAAACATCTGTGCAATAAAGGTTCCACACGGATAAAGAAGACTCCATGGATATGTCTATATATGAATGAACGAAGGATGGGCGATATATATATATATATATATATATATATATATATATATATATATATATATATATATATATATATATATATGTGTGTGTGTGTGTGTGTGTATAGCTACACACTTCAATTCAAATTTACTTGGTAATACATTGAATTTCAAATACCCAAGTGTGTGTGTTGTATGTGTGAACGTGTAGGGTACGCATGCTGCAACGTACCTCTCTATATACCTCTCTTCACCTTCCCCTCTGCGTACACCACGCTCCACATTTGTCCATCACACGCGGAGGAATGCCGAATGGCCACGCCCATACTGGCCGCCGCCGCAACACGCCCGGTAATGCAGGCTGGGAGACGGCAGCTGGCAGACGAAGAGGCGTGGGCTAACTGGTCGCCGCCTCCAGCCAGCCGGCCACTGCATTGTTAACCAGTCGGCCGATGACGATCCCACGAGACTTCCGGCACTTGACCCTGCTGTCTCTCAGGACTTACCTGGCCTGTTGCCCTGCAGTCTCTGAGTAGGACTTACCTGGTCTGTGTTACCCTCTTGCCTCTGAGTAGGACTTACCTGGCCTGTGTTACCCTGTTGTCTCTGAGCAGGACATACCTGGACTGTTACCCTGTTGTCTCTGAGTAAGACTTACCTGGCCTGTTACCCTGCTGTCTCTGTGTAGGACTTACCTGGCCTGCGTTACCCTGCTGTCTCTGTGTATGACTTACCTGGCCTGTGTTACCCTGTTGTCCCTGAGCAGGACATACCTGGCCTGTGTTACCCTGCTGTCTCTGAGCAGGACTTACCTGGACTGTGTTACCCTGCTGTCTCTAAGCAGGACTTACCTGGCCTGTGTTACCCTGCTGTCTCTGAGTAAGACTTATCTGGCTTGTTACCATGCTGTCTCTGAGTAGGACTCACCGGGCCTGTGCTACCCTCCTGCCTCTGAGTAGGTCTCACCGGGCCTGTGTTACTCTGCTGTCTCTGTGCAGGACTTACCTGGCCTGTGTTACCCTGTTTCATTATATTCTTTAAAACAAATACAGTGAGTTAGCAGTGTGTGCACTTGAAACTGACTCGACTGGGAACAGTGGAATCAGGAGTACGTCCATAATGGAAGCTTTAGGCAGGTAGAGTCTGATAAAAGTCAAAGGTGGTGCCCAGCCAGGAGTTCACCGTGGAAAATGTTTCGCGGACGTATCTTCTAGCTTAATATCTATGCTTGTTATGCAACGCCCACAGGCCTGGCGTTCAATGTAGAGAACATTGAGTATGTATCCTCGCACGTCTCCGCAAGTTAGAGTCCATGCCACTAAATAATTATTGAGCGTGTGCTCAAAGGACCTCCAGGTCTGAAACATCTACAATCAGATGAAACAGGGGGCTGACTCGTGCTTTTTGGTTTTCACATGTTTCAGCAAAGTTTCTACGTTATCTCCTACTGCCATTAATGGCTTGACCATCGTGTCCACTGTCTAGAGTTGTAAGATTTCGCATGGGTTATCTATCTGCCTCCGACGTAGAAAGAGATATAGTGGGCATATCTGTGAACATATTCTTGCTCCACAATTGTGTAGAATACATGAAATGCTGCAGAGAACTCTGATGAAAACAGAATTTTAATGGAAACAAAAGCATAAGCGTGTCCCTAATTATTCGGTGGAGAACTCATACCTGGGAAATATTGATGGAGACGCGTCCCTCAGCTCCCAAGGGAAAAGAACGAGATCATGACATTTCGGGCATTCACGAAGATGTGCTTCTGAGGGTTCCAAAAACTTGCCAAGTGAGGATAGACATGACAAAAGGCGCCGAAAATTAACTGGGAGGGTGCCCAGCGCAGTTAGCACCGGACACGTTGAGGAGTAAAAAAGCCGCAGATGTTAAAGCCATCAAGTGACGCTCGACGAAGAAATACCGCCAACTTAGAAGCTAAGCATGTCAGAACAACTGTATTTTATTTTAGTATTTACCGCTCATCTACAGCCCGGTGCAGGCAACCCGTATACCTCCAAGAATCTGCTTATTGCTACGTCGGTGCGGCCCCGCCGACCGCCGCTGCCGCCGCTTCTGGCCGATTTCCGCCGCGACATAAGCGTGCGTTTCCGGCGAATGATGCTACCCCATTGGCGAACATCCGATGAATGGCCATACCCCATTGGCTCATACTTCGGTGAATGGTGCTACCCACCGGCTGAGCATCCGGTGAATGGTGATACCCCATCGGCTGAGCTTCCGATGAATGGTGATACTTCATCGGCTGAGCATCCGGTGAAAGGCGACGCCCCATTGACTAATGGCACACCGCCGCCACGCTATGGGTGCAAGCACAACATGGCAGAGCCGAGCCGAGCCCACCATCACACCAACTCCCGCCTTCCCCGCGGCACCACACCGCACACAGTCCCACTCCCGCCTCCCCGCGGCACCACACCGCGCACAGTCCCACTCCAGCCTCCCCACGGCACCACACCGCTCAGTCCCACTCCCACCTCCCCGCACACTCCAGCCTCCCCACGGCACCACACCGCTCAGTCCCACTCCCACCTCCCCGCACACTCCCGCCTCCCCGCGGCACCACACCGCTCACGGTCCCATGACGCGCCGATCGAGCGGCATGGGAGCGGCATGGGATGCCGTATTACTGACATGGCAACGGCAGTGGAACGTATTCTCACGGTACTCCAAGTAGACGTGGGTCGCTCTCTCGCGACCCATTGTGGAGGCG
The DNA here is from genome assembly GCA_034440615.1 of Ashinkailepas kermadecensis. Lineage (NCBI taxonomy): Eukaryota > Metazoa > Arthropoda > Thecostraca > Neolepadidae > Ashinkailepas > Ashinkailepas kermadecensis. The sequence goes on along the minus strand of JAOTOM010004897.1, from coordinate 406,359 downwards.
TGGGACATAGTCATGACAGACGTCTAGTAATTCCTTCTGACCTTCCGGGTAGTTGCAGAACACTGTCCAATTACACGTGGTCTGCTTCCTCCTGACCTTTGGGCAGGAGCGAAACATCAGTCTCATTAGGCGTTGATCGCAGCCTTCTCACCGACCGGGCAGACGTGGGCTGTTCGTTGTGGTGAAGACTGTTTTGAACAGGGGTGTAGACGTGTTCAAAACAGTGTGTGACCGGGGGAGGGGTGTCAACCTGCTATGATTCTTCCCTTGCACCACCTGTAGGTTGATGGCTAAAGCTCTCAAAGAAGCGTAATGGTGTGACGGCATGAGCCCGTGTCCCTTATTCGTGCCCATTACTTCGTGGAACATTCGCATCTGCATACATCTAGCAATACCAACACTTTGCTTCATTAACAAAAAACATTAAATAAAATAACGTTTCAGCGGTCTTCATGAGGCAGGATGCAGTCGTCATTGTTCAATGACCAATACCATGAATACATTTGCTGGTACTTGTGCTGTGCTGACCTTAACGCGTGGCTACAAGTGCGGTACGACTGGGATCACGTGGTAAAATGCGCGTCTCCAGGGCGGTCCAGGCACCGAGGTCCAACAATATCTGTACTAATTGGAGCACAAAGACGAGCAAACTTACTCCTACGGCGGCTAACTATAACAATGAAAACGGCCGAACAGCTTGTCTGTCCTCTGATAGGTAATGAAGCGTGTGAACGATCGACCTGCAGTCTAACTAGTGCTAACTATGTCAGCAGACACCGAGCAGCACCAGGGCAGGGACGGCTCCGCCACACACAGCGACCTACTGCCGAGTGCAGAGCCGGTACACATAGGTCTTCTGTGAATACAGCAGCAATTTCGTATTAGAGTAGTTAGTTATTGGAACAACTTGCTTGCTTCGGTTGTGGGAAGCTGTTCTTCAACATCTTTGAAGACCAAATTAAGTACACATTTAAATCAACTATATCGGTAGTATTTCCTTCTGTCCGAGCCCTCGTCGCGTCCCCTCGTGATCGCATGGTCTGTTGACTTTGTGTGTGTTTCGTCATCGCACATGAAGCATTCCACACGGTGTTGCGGGACTGTTCATTTTCCTTCTTGCTCTTCGAGCGTGTAGTGTCACGCGCCCATGTGGCTCCCGCTACAATGCACGTTTCGTTCTGTCTTGTCTTGTCCACAGGACAACAGCGAAGAACCTACATCCCAATGTGAGAATTTAGGGCAGAAAAGCTGGATATCCTATGACGCATAAATTGTACAGTTCACCCGAGCGTCGGTACCTGTCACATCTGTTATACTGGGGCCTTGGGATACGATGGGGTGGGTGGAGTGGAGGGGGTGCGGGGACGGCGGCTCCACCGTCACAAAATGTTTGAGGACATAGGGTTTTGAGGTCCATTACGCTCATGCACATCCATAGACACTAGGGGCGGTGCCAGGTAGGTATGCAAAATGGGTCGACAATCTAGAATGAGTTCTGCTTCAATCCGAAGCGATAGAACGAAGTGTGTGTGTGTGGAGGGGGGGGGGCAGTAGCCAGGTGGCCAGCCTTACAGGGAAAGGGGGTCTGCCACCTCCCATTACCGCGTACTAAACACGGAGGCCCCCGGACATTCGACCCGAAATTGGGGGGCTGGGGACCGGAGAGGCTGGATATTGGTGTTGAATGGAACAATGTCGAAAGCAGAATAAGGTCGAAAGTTGAATAGAATCGAACGGAATAACGCCAGAAATAGGAGGAACCGGAATAGCGTCGGATGGAATAAGGTCGAAAAGTAGCCTGTGACAGGAGGAACTGGACCGGTGTTGAATGGAGCAGTGTCGAAAGCGGAATAGGGTCGAATGGACCAATCAAAATTTGAATGGAGTCGAATGGAGGAACTGGAATAACGTCGAATTGAATAAACTCGAAAACTCAGCCCAGAGAAAACGATTGTGCAAGAAGGGTACAGAAGACTGTTCACTCGCCCAACGATGGTGCAGCCAACCTAACCTATCCTATCCTGTACATAAACTAGCCTATCCTCACTTAAACCTAACCTAGCCTATAACCTAAGCCAAACTTATACCTAAATAAATTAGCTGTCTGGGCTGTCCCCATGCTCACGTAAACACTCATAAAGACATTCAGTGTTCAGATTTAATAAGAGCCACATGGAGCCATCAGGGTCCAGCCTGTAAAGGAAAGATACCATTAGCCTGAAAAAAGATACTCAACACCCCAACCAATACTACAGCCTAAATTCCAAAGAAACCATCCCCAGCATCATACACACCTACCAATACCTATCGACCTACCTTGCTAGCCATATTCACTCGATCTCTCGTAACACATGAGTGAGTCGAGTGCTCAATCAATCATTTTCCAACTTCATCCATGCCTGCTCAAAGGAGCCTGCAGTGTACATGCACACCTACTAGCATAAATCTCACCCCATCTACCACCAATCACGGCTTTAAAAAACAAGATTCTGCAAACGAAAGAATGTGTGCACCCAATTTTTATAAACATTAAATAAGGGACCTTAGCATCAGCAGACAACCTACTCTATTGATCAACCGTCATTTGACTGAAGACCCGTTGGCGCTTAACTGTCCTACATCTTTACTTGTCGAACTTGAGTTAATTCTCTCTCTCCCCCCCCCTCTCTCTCTCTCTCGACACATGTGATACTCTATACAGAAGAGCATCATTCCAATTGACATTCAATCACTCCTCGGCGCCCTCGTTGCACAACCGTTTTTTTCTGGCTATGCTCGATGGACATTAATTATGGCGACAAACACTTACAAGGTAAGTAAGTATCTTTGCTTTAATGACTTTAAGGACTCAGATAATGCTCATTGCTTTCATGACATTCACTTTAAACTCTAGTATGCAACAGGTTTTATTCCAAGCATGTGCCCTTCGTTGCCTCTCCCGTGCATTATATCTGGAAGAAAACTGGTCATTTAGTTGCATTTCTGGGGGGGGGATAAACAGTGTGTCCGGTTCAACGAAAGAAAATTTGCTCAAGGAATTTGTATGCTTTGGGGCACGTTTGAAGTCGTCCTCATTACAAAAATGTCCGTTAAGCGTGACACCGCTTCCACACATAGGGCAGGAGGCTGTGGTGGTAGGCCAGGAGGCTGTGGCACAGTTAACAAGGTCCGAACACGCAGCTTTCCAGCTCCAGCGCGGGAGACTACCTTTAACCATTGCAGTCCCCTACGCCTTTGGAGCGACCGTAACATTGTCATAGGCAAGGCTGACGGAAAGAGCTAAAACTTGTGTACCATGGATCATGTATTATTGGCGCTGTGTGGTCTGGCTATTGAGTGCACGATATGTTGCACGCACTTGGTCCACACATTGCGCCGATCAATGATCACTACATCCAGCCAGTAAGTCGCGTTAGGTCATCACAGCTGCATCAACACCGCTCTACACCAAGCGGTCCGCGCTCCAGTCCCGCCAATCGTACCCCTCCCCACGCCATCCCCCCTCCAGCACGCACACACACATGCACACACAGCTCGTATAGGCGCCCATCACAGCCCCCACTGTCTGTTCCCGTAGCTGTCGAAGAGCAGACGGAAGCGGCCAGCGCGTGCGTTGATCAGCTGCCAGTGTTGGTGTTCGACAGAGCGCGGCTCGCACCGGTCCAGGTACATGACGCCGGCCAGGTGGTCCATCTCGTGCTGCACCACGCGCGCCGCCCACCCATCGGCCCGCCACCGGACCGGCTCTCCAGACGGAGACGTGCCTGCCGCAGACGGTACACCCGGTCACCAGACGTGCCTGCCGCAGACGGTACACCGGTCACCAGACGGTACACCCAGTCACCAGACGGTATACCCAGTCACCAGACGTGCCTGCCACAGACGGTACACTCGGTCACCAGACGTGCCTGCCACAGACGGTACACCCGGTCACCAGACGTGCCTGCCACAGACGGTACACCCGATCACCAGACGTGCCTGCCACAGACGGTACACCCGATCACCAGACGGTACACCCATCCACCAGACGGTACACCCATCCACCAGACGGTACACCCGGTCACCAGACGGTGCACTCAGTCACCAGACGGTACACCCAGTCACCAGACGGTACACCCAGTCACCAGACGGTACACCCAGTCACCAGACGGTACACCCAGTCACCAGACGGTACACCCATCCACCAGACGGTACACCCATCCACCAGACGGTACACCCATCCACCAGACGGTACACCCAGTCACCAGACGTGCCCGCCGCAGACGGTACACTCAGCCGCAGGAACTGCCGAACCGCAGGACGCCACAGTGGAGGATCACGGGGCGGGGTGGGAGAGGAGGGCGATGATACACTTATCCAGCGGAGGGACGGAGCGGCTACAACACACCCCGGCACCGGACCACAGTCACCTGCCGGTGCGGAGGAGCGAGCAGCGAGGCTGCGACGGCGTACCCACATACTTCAAACAATCCTCCCTTTGTGTCGTCCTGAACGTCCGCAGAGCACTCGGAACGCTACTCTTCCGGCTCCCTATTCAAACCGTGCATCCCGAGTGCCGTAGGTAGTGACTATGCACGAGAGCCGTATGGTGATGACCTAACACGTTGTCCACATCGAGGCTGCAGCGTATATAATTCGCACATCACATACTTAAATATTTGAAAGGGAACGGAAATTAGTTTGGCTGATAAATAGGTAACGTGATGTAGTTTCCTCCAGGCAAGGGCGTCGCCACCGGGGGGGCAGGGGGGGCAGTCGCCCCCCCTGCCGTGAAACAGGGGGGGCGCCGCCCCCCCTGAAATTTGAGGAGGCCCCTATCCGCAAATGCACAGCAAAAAAGGTGAGCAAGGAGGCCGACGGGACAGAATATCATGCTGTCAATGAGGCCTCAAAACTGACGAGGCCACCAGGAAATATAATCAGGTCTCTATAAGAGACGTAGAACAAAGATTGGGAGGAGGCCCCCAGGACGAAAAGGAGGCCCCATGACGAAAAGGAGGCCCCCATGACGAAAAGGAGGCCTCGAGACGTAGAACAGAGATTGGGAGGAGGCCCCCAGGACGAAAAGGAGGCCTCAAGACGAAGAACAGAGATTGGGAGGAGGCCCCCAGGACGAAAATGAGGCCCCCCGGGACGAAAAGGAGGCCCCGAGGACGAAAAAGAGGCCCCAAGACGTAGAACAGAGATTGGGAGGAGGCCCCCAGGACGAAAAGGAGGCCCCCGGGACGAAAAGGAGACCCCATGACGAAAAGGAGACCCCATGACGAAAAGGATGCACCCAAGGACGAAAAGGAGGCCCCAAGACGTAGAACAGAGATGGGAAGGAGGCCCCCCAGGACGAAAAGGAGGCCCCAGGACGAAAAGGAGGCACCAAGACGTAGAACAGAGATTGGGAGGAGGCCCCCAGGTCGAAAAGGAGACTCCAGGACGAAAAGGATGCACCCAAGGACGAAAAGAAGGCCCCAAGACGTAGAACAGAGATTGGGAGGAGGCCCCCAGGACGAAAAGGAGGCCCCCGGGACGAAAAGGAGGCCCCAGGACAAAAAGGAAGGCACCAAGACGTAGAACAGAGATTGGGAGGAGGCCCCCAGGACGAAAAGGAGGCCCCCAGGACGAAAAGGAGGCCCCCAAGACGAAAAGGAAGCTCCCAGGACGAAAAGGAGGCCCCCAGGACGTAAGACGCAGTCCATGCGCCCCTACACTCCAACAATCAACCAACCAACCCCAGGACGAAAAGGATGCACCAAAGGACGAAAAGGATCCCCCAAAGACGTAGAACAGATATTGGGATGAGGTCCCCAGGACGAAAAGGAGGCCCCTAAGACGTAGAACAGAGATTGTGAGGTGGCCCCCAGGACGAAAAGGATGCCCCATAACGCAAAGGAAGCCCCCAAGACGTAGAACAGAGATTGGGACGAGGCCCCCAGGACGAAAAGCAGGCCCCCGGGACGAAAAGGAGGCCCAAGGACGAAAAGGAAGCTCCCAGGACGAAAAGGAGGCCCCCCAGGACGAAAGACGCAGTCCATGCGCCCCCTACACTCCAACAATCAACCAACCAACCCCAGGACGAAAAGGATACACCAAAGGACGAAAAGGATGCCCAAAAGACGTAGAACAGATATTTGGATGAGGTCTCCAGGACGAAAAGGAGGCCCCCAGGACGAAAAGGAGGCCTCCAGGACGAAAAGGAGGCCCCTAAGACGTAGAACAGAGATTGTGAGGTGGCCCCCAGGACGAAAAGCAGGCCCCCAGGACGAAAAGGAGGCCACCAGGACGAAAAGGATGCCCTAAGACGTAGAACAGAGATTGTGAGGTAGCCCCCAGGACGAAAAGGAGGCCCCCAGGACGAAAAGGATGCCCCAAGGACGAAAAGGAGGCCACCAGGACGAAAAGGAGGCCCCTAAGACGTAGAACAGAGATTGTGAGGTGGCCCCCAGGACGAAAAGGAGGCCCCCAGGACGAAAAGGAGGCCTCCAGGACGAAAAGGAGGCCCCTAAGACGTAGAACAGAGATTGTGAGGTGGCCCCCAGGACGAAAAGGAGGCCCCCAGGACGAAAAGGAGGCCACCAGGACGAAAAGGATGCCCCTAAGACGTAGAACAGAGATTGTGAGGTGGCCCCCAGGACGAAAAGGAGGCCCCCAGGACGAAAAGGAGGCCACCAGGACGAAAAGGAGGCCCCCTAAGACGTAGAACAGAGATTGTGAGGTAGCCCCCAGGACGAAAAGGAGGCCCCCAGGACGAAAAGGATGCCCCATAGCGCAAGGATGCCCCAAGACGTAGAACAGAGATTGGGAGGAGGCCCCCAGGACTAAAAGGAGACCCCAGGACGAAAAGGAGGCCCCTAGAACGAAAAGGATGCACCCAAGGACGAAAAGTACGTAGGACTAGACGTAGAACAGAGAACAGAGATAGGAAGGTAGCCCCCAGGACGAAAAGGAGGCCCCAGGACGAAAAGGAAGCTCCCAGGACGAAAAGGAGGCCCCCAGGACGAAAGACACAGTCCATGCGTCCCTACACTCCAACAATCAACCAACCAACCCCAGGACGAAAAGGATGCAGCAAAGGACGAAAAGGATGCCCCAAAAACGTAAAACAGAGATTGGGATGAGGTCCCCAGGACGAAAAGGAGGCCCCCAGGACGAAAAGGAGGCCCTCAGGACGAAAAGAAGGCCCCTAAGACGTAGAACAGAGATTGTGAGGTGGCCCCCAGGACGAAAAGGAGGCCCCCCAGGACGAAAAGGAGGCTACCAGGACGAAAAGGAGGCCCCTGAGACGTAGAACAGAGATTGTGAGGTGGCCCCCCATGACGAAAAGGATGCCCCATAACGCAAGGATGCCCCAAGACGTAGAACAGAGATTGGGAGGAGGCCCCCAGGACTAAAAGGAGGCCCCAGGACGAAAAGGAGGCCCCTAGAACGAAAAGGATGCACCCAAGGATGAAAAGGGCGTAGGACTAGACGTAGAACAGAGAACAGAGATAGGAAGGTAGCCCCCAGGACGAAAAGGAGGCCCCAGGACGAAAAGGAGACCCCAGCACGAAAAGGAGGCCCTCAGGACTGAAAGGATGCCACCGAGACGGGCAAGAAGCCACCCAGGTTAGACGAAAAGGCTTCCGATTGGTGGCAGGATATTCTTAAGTTGAAAAATGAGGCCCCCAAGACGGAAGAGGATGCCCCTGCAATATAAAATTAAGACCTGATAGGGGAGACTTCTCCGGACGCAATAGGGGCCCCAAGACGGGTAAGAAGGTTTTCGCAGGAATGAGAGAAGGCCACCGAGACCAGCCAGATGAGGCCCATATTTTGGAAGAGGAGGAACCTGGAAGAGAATATCTAGGACTAGGACGCAAAAGCACCCTGCTAAGAGGATAATGAGGCTCCAGACACAGATAAGGAGGCCCCCATGACGTGAGAGGAGGCCCCCAATTTGAAAAAGGAGTCACCTAGGAGAGGGCAGGAGTCCCCAGAAATGAAGAGAGTGTCAAAAATGGCACGGAGGCAACCAGGATTGCAAAAGAGGCTCCAACACCGGAAAGGAGGCCCCAGAATATGAGAGGAGGCCCTAAGACGGAACAGGAATGAAGATATGAGATGAGGCTTCGGAGACGCAAAAGCAGGCCCCAAACGGGTGAGGTTCCACCGAGATAGAAAAGGATGATCCAGAGACGTGGCAGGAGGCACCAAATTCGGAAGAGAACGACACAAGATTGGAAACGAGACCCCATGATGAACGAGGAGGCCCCTAAAATAGGAGAGAAAGGCCATTGGATAAGAGAGATGGCTCCCAAGCGGAAAAGAGGGCTCGAAGACGGCTAAGAAGGTCCCCGGGAAATAACAAGGCCACTAAGATAGGAAAGGTTGCCAGTAATTTAGCAGAGGCGGCGCCTGGGAGAGAAGAGGAGTCCAACAGGAGATAAGAGACCACCCCTAAGATGGATAAAAAGATCGAATCCAGAGCGCAGAGCAGGAGAACGCAGAGCAGGAGGCCCCCAAGACGTGAGAGTAGGCCCCTAATTTGAAAAAGAAGGCCTCTTGAAGAGAAATGAGGCACCTGCCGGACTCGGGAAGGAGTAGGTCTCTACGACCAAATGAGGTCCCGAAGACCGGAAAGTGTTCCCAGGAAATGAGAGGAGGCCCTTAAGATGGGAGTGATAGCAGGTATGGAAGGAGGTGAGGTTTCCAAAATTGAAGATCCTCAAGACGGGTAAGGCTTTGCTAGGATAAAGGAGGAGGCACACGAGGCGTGGCAAGAGGCCCCTAATTTGGCAGAAAATGCCCCTCGAAGATGAGAGGAAGCCCCATGCCATGTTAAAGGGGCCCCAGAATGCAAGAGGAGGCCCTCCAAGACGGGAGAGGAGGACCATTGAATATGGAGGAGGGTAGGACACACAAGGAGACATCGAAAACCGGTAAAAAGGCTCCAGGAAATGAGACGACGCGACAGGAGGCCTATAATTTGCAAGAAGAAACCCCTAAGAAATAGTAAGAGTCGAGTCTGGGTATTTTAAAATCACGATATGGGCCCCAAAAGATCCGGCCGGGGCCCCCGCAAATTACGCTGAGCCTGGGGTACCAAAAATTCACGCGCGGACCACGAAAATCATGCCAGGGGCACGACAGGTCGTACCGTGCCCTAACAGTCTCATTGGGACCAAAACAAATGAAGCCGGAGCAACGAAGAACAATCCGGACATGAATAATCACTCTGGGCGCCCAACAATGACGCCAAAAGCATCCAAAACGCATTGGACCCCAAAATGTGTCCAGGCCGCTATAGCTCGCGCTAGGGATCCAAGAAAATGACGTCGGGGCCCAAAAGATCACATTGGACCCAAATAATTCGCGTCGCAGCCCTTGAAAATCACACTGGAGGCCCAGAAGGTCGCGCCGGGGCCTCAAAAGTTGTAGCTGCCCCCAAAATCAATTTTAACCGGAATGTCACTCTGGGACGGAAAAAAAAACTCCTTCAGTGGCCGCAGTGCTATATCAAAGGGGCAAATGCCCCCTCCATCCTGAGAGGGATAAGCTCCCAAGAATCGTGTCGGGGCCTCAAAAATCGCGCTGGGGCCACCAAAATTCGCGTCGGTCCACCAGAATTCGCGTATGGGTCTCCAAATAAATACGGCGAGCCCCGGAAAACTCGCTCCGAGGCCCGAAAAATTGCGACAGGAACTGCCAAAATCGCGTTGGAGCCACAGCTAAATACAACGCATCGCACAAACTCCAACCAGGCCCCCCAAATATCGCGCTTGGGACCCACAATTCCCATCGGTAGTCCCGTCGAGGCTCTACAAAATTGCCGTCTAGGGCCACACGTAAGCACAGCGTGACCACAAACACAAACACAAATCAAGCTGGAGCCCTCCAAAATAAGGATGGATTCCAACAACTAAATTCCCAGGTTAAAAAAATGGCTCTGGAGCACCGAACATATTATCAGATGCCTTCACAAATTGCGTACGGCACCGAAAAACAAACCGGATCTCGAACAATCGAGGTGGATACAAAAACATGGCGCCAAGTGCTCGAGAAATCAGGCCGGGATTCGGACTTTAAAAAAAAAACAGAAAAGCTTCACAAAATCGTATTGAGCCCAGAAAACTGGAGTTGGGTCTTCGGAACCACGCGCCTGGGTGCGATAAGCCACTCTGGGACCCAGAAATATCGTACCGAAGCCCCAAAATTGTACTTCGGCCCCACAAGTGTGCGTCAGAAGCCCAAAATAAACACATCGGGACCCTAAGAGCACAACGGGGGCCGAAAATACAACGGACCCTCCAAAGCGCACAGTCTCGCAAAAAGCGACAGGGCCTTAACACAAGCGTTGCAGCCATAAATATACATACCGGGAGGTCTAAAAAATACACCGAAAACTCTCAAGGCACACAGGGGTCATGATAACGCACAATAGCCTGAAAAGGTGGCTGGGGCCGCAAAAGGCAACATGGTTCCAAAACAAACAAAAAGACCCGCGCTAAATAAACACATCGGGATCTTCGAAAACGCCCTGACACGTCAAAATCCTCGGTGTACAAAAATTCAACAAACCCTAAAACGAGCAGGGGGTTCGAAAATGCTTTAGGCCCCTAACAAAAATGGATTGGAGCCATAATACACAATCATAGACCAAGAAAGACGCAACGGGTAAAAAAACGCCGAGGCTTGGCCTCGGTTCGGTATCCAATCTGGGAGGATAGCAGCAAAGATATGAAGTGCATCAAAGCTCAGCGGAAACCACATTTCATAGCTACCAGAAAATGTGGGAAGTAGGAAACTAATGATCGAATTTAATCAATCGACTTTTCGAATCGAACGCCCAGGCGAATCATTCCATCACGCCAAATATGGTGCAAGTCTATCATGTGGCAGCAATTAGGAAAACGCAGAAGGCCTAGCAGAAACCATAGCATCGCACGAAGTGTGGCGAATGCACCGAATACGAAAAATTGGTGTGCACGTGCACTCACGTTGCCGTCGTGGCGACCGGGTGCTATGAACTGCAATGCCTGAAATTGTAAAATTTTGTATTTTAAAGTGGTGGTTAATACATTTTACTTTGAAGTTATGGGCCTAATACATCTTCTAAACCCTGCTCGTTTTAGGGCTTTGTTGCGTTTTTTGTGCACCGAGTATTTTTTACGTGTCGGGGCGTTTTCGAAGATCCCAATGTGTTTATTTAGCTCCCGGACGTTTTGTACGTTTTGGAACCATGTTGCCTTTCGTGGCCCCAGCCTCTTTTCAAGGCCCTTGTGCGTTCTCATGGCCCCTGTGCACCTTGCGAGCTTGCAGTGTATTTTTCTTAGAGCTCCCGGTATGTTTATTTAGGGCTGCAACGCATGTTTTAAGGCCCTATCGCCTTTTGGGAGACTTTTGTGCGCTTTGGAGGCTAGTTGTACTTTCTGGCAACGTTGTACTCTTAGGGTCCCGCTGTTTATATTTGGGGCTTCTGACACACATTTGTGGGGCCCCAGTATGATTTCGGGGCTTTGGTGCGATTTTTCGGGGTCCCAGCGCGACTTATCGCGCCCAGGCACGTGGTTCCGGAGACCCAACGCCAGCTTTCTGGGCTCAACGCGATTTTTGTGGATCTTTTCTGTTTTTTTAATTAAAAGTCCGAATCCCAGCCTGATTTTTCGAACTTTAGACGCCATGTATCCCACCTCGATTTTTCGAGATCCGGTATGCATTTCGGAGTCATACGCAATTTTTGAAGGCATCTTGAAAAAAATGTTCGGTGCAACAGAGCCATTTTCCTGACCCTGACATTTATTTGCTGGAATCTCTCCTTTTTTGGAGGGCTCCAGCTTGATTTTTGTGGGATACCGATCCGGGTTTGTGGTATAGGTGTAATTTCAGCAGTGTGAGGTAGCTTATCAAGGGATACCAAAAGAAAACCTTAGAACTGAGTGGTGGAGTTAGGGTTGAAATCCGACCAATCAGAAACCATAGTGGTAGATTAGGCCCCTCCACAGGACAATTTAGTTGATGACTAATCATATTATTTCGAAATGTACCCTTTGACAAAATAGCGGTCGAAATCCAAGGACTTTTTAATGGGCGTAGGTGCCCTCCCCCCCCTGCAAATCCGTTTGCCCCCTCCTGCTTGACGCGAATATAGGTACTCCACTGGTCCCTCAATAAGTTTCCGAAACATACGCCCATGGGGAAAAGCCAACACTGAGGGGACAAATTACCCCTCATAAGCATGCAATACAACATCCATGCCCCATATGAAATGGGATGAATGATGTTTTTAAATGCATTTTCTTCCAACAAACTTCTTTTCTGTTATTACAGCCTGCATGCGATGCGCCCCTAAACCACAATAACTAACTAATTAACTAACAGCCTGCATGATTAGAGCTTCCCAGCTTCCATACCTTCTCAACGTCATTTACAAAACGGTACAGCACAGCGAAAACGATGGGCGTGACGGCGTGGAATTTGAAGGCTTGGAATATGTATGTACTGACATTGTTGCATTGTTGCATTGTCATTTATGCATTGGTGTTCAATGCTTGTTCTTGCCGTGAATTTATTCGCTGAGGATATATTTTAGCTCGTGTGACAGTTGCCTTGCAGCCAGCACCAAATGTTATAAAAATAAACAAATTCCTAAGATGACGCTAAACAAACTAATGCAATCCACTTCTCGTTGTCACCTTTACGAAATTGTCGTCCTTGGACTGAGAAATGGTCGTTCAAGCTTTGCTTATGACATCAAGCTGATGGGAATAAATAACAGTAGTGATGAATCTAGCTATATTCAGTTAGACTTGGAGGACTTAAAAGTGGGTTGATCAATGGCAGATATCTGTAAGATATGCTTAGCACCAGCCCCGCCAGCTCGCTGCAATCTAGAGGCCAGCGGGAAGATTCGAGAAAGCATTGAGACGATGGTTTGTTTTGGCACTTATGCATTTATCGAAATATTAATTATTTATACCCTGGTATGGCCCAGTTTTCAGCCAAAATGATTAGTGCTATTGCGTTTTGAGTAAATGATGCACCATGCCAAGAACAAACAAAAACCAATATGAAATCATGTTCCCCATCCTCGAACCATAGTATAAGAGCCTAAAAACAACATGAGACCCTAACACAATGGAGGCCCCCTTTCGGGTAACAGGAGGCCCCCTTTCGACTTTGCCCCCCCTGGAAGAATTTCGTGGCGACGCCACTGCCTCCAGGGAATGACAGCCGCTTCCTGTTTAAAGCATATCGTTCACTCGCGTTCAAAATACAGAACTGAAGAAAGCCAGAGCAAAATGAGAAGGTTCCAAAAATGTCGCGGTTAATAATACAAACCATTGATTGGCTAGATTACCTTAAACGATCCTGATCGTTCCCAGGCACATTCTATATTTCAATGTTTGCACTCTTTCAAGGTCGCCGTAGGTCAATGACCTAGTTGACTCGGGTTGGACGAAATTAATCCTATGTTTGCAGACAATTTACTTCCGGGGTCATTTTAAACGCCGTATTCGAACTAAGCACTTTTGTTTTCCCATCGAGTACCAAAATTACAGAAATAGAACATAGGTGATCCTGGGTTAAGGACCCAGGAAACCTCGTGTGATGTAAGTTGACCTTTGTGCAATAAATTATGCTGTAGGGTAGTTTTCTATGCTGGATTCAAATTCACTGGTTCTTTGTACCCTGAAAATGCATATACTATAGAAATTCGTCGGTGTGAAAAGTGTGCCGCTGAAAGTGGGCGACCTTATCCGGTAAAATATCGCGATGACATGATTTTCAGGTAATTTTTGGACAGTACGCACTGCCGCGCATCTTTCCAAATCCATTTGTATTTGCTTGATCGCTTTATCGTTCGTGGTTTTGAGATATGGTACATACAATAGCGTTCGAACGCAAAAAAAAACTATGTTTCTTTTCGCGTCTTGTGCGCGTGATCTTGACCTTGATTCACGTTTGATAATACCATTTATTTATTTGATAATACCATTTGATAATACCATTTATTATATAGCTCACCAGACTATTTATGCCAAGCTTTACCCGAAAATGCTATTTGGTTAGCAGCTAAGAGTCGAAAACCGGTAAAATAGACTTGTCAGTCAGCGACACCCTGACATTGGCCTCTGACATGGCCTGAAGAAAGGTCAACGGTAAGAAGAAGAACCTTGGGTTCTTTTACGACACATTCAATCGCTAGGTCATATATCGTCGCCAACCTCTCACGCCGATTGGTCGCGGGTGGACTCGGTAATACCGCCGGTTGCGAGATTCGAACCCACAATCTTGCGATCAAGAGTCCGACACTCTACCGAAGGAGCTACCGGGGCTCCAAGGGTCAACAGTAAAAGGGAAAGAATCATTTTACACCACTGAACAGATGAAGGACGGCGTTGCGCACCGGTAACACCGCGTTTTTTCATCTACAAGAGCTGGGTATCCCCTCACAAGGGGATTATCCCCCTCTCCGAAAGGAGGCGTCGGCCGACCAACGGCAGTCCGTGGGTTAACACGCGCACTGGAGGGGGGGGGGGGGAGAAATCCGCCCACCCATCCGGTTTTTCGTACATAACTGCAGATGTTACCGGTCGATATACGCGATTTTCTACGTACCTGCTTAGAAATGACCGGCGCGTCGTTTAAAGCAAGAAAAATGGAAATCGGCCGAACAATTTTCAAGTTAGGGGCCGTTAAAGTTTAAAAAAAAATGATTGCGCCAGACCACAAAAATCGGCGCTGATGCGCTTCCCGTATATTCGCAAAAGGGAAGTGTTCTTGGCAAAACTAGCGGCTTGTTTGATGTATATTGTTATGCTATATAGTTTCAAGGTCATGTAAGGTCACCGAGGTCAAGTCAGGTCAAGTTCATGACAGGTTAATGGAACCAAACTTGATCAACTGGAATGTTGTCATAAATGCACTATTGTTTGTCATTTGTACTGTTTGTCATTGCGTTTCCATACTTTATTCATTTACTTCACTCCTTTCTTCACGAAGCCGATTGCGCCGAGCTGCCCGACGGAGCAGTCGGGCGGGCGGCCCGGTTCCGGTAACTGGAACAGGTAACTGACCTGATAAAGTGCTGCTATATAGGTGACCTGAGGTCAAATGTTGGGTCTAGCATCTGCATTGCATCATTAGTAATGTCCAAAACATCATTGATGCCCATTTTGGAGCATTTAAACACAATCACAGCGATCCATAACAATGACAAGCCAAGCCACGCAAAACATATTTTTTTTTACAAATGTGACCTCATTTGACCTTGAAGATATTGACCTAAGGTCATGAAATTTGCACACAATAGAGTTCACTACCGTACCCATCGACCCTGCGAATTTTGTTCCTCCAGCTTTAATAGGAGCTGAGATCTTAGGGGAGGGGGTGGGGGGGCGGAATCCGCCCCCCTCCAGTGCGCGTAATTTTCAGAGGCCCTCCAGGGCGCGTGTTAACGCCGGTGACTGAGACGAAATGGCGGACAACACAGAAGGGGAGAGGATTGTTCCTCCAGTTGATATAGTTGAACTGATGTAGTATATGATCTAATTTATAGTTGAACTTTAGATACAGTTGACGTATTGTGACTTGATAGACATAAATGCCGTTATGACTCATGGTAAATGGCCTTTGTACATAATCGTTAGTCTCAGAAGTGAAAAGATGTTGAAAATGGCTAGAAATTATATTGAATTTTCGGCACTAAGCCATGATCAGAAGGGTTGTAGAGCAATGTATTTCTGGTCCAAACCTATATTTTCACTCCCGAAAATAACGGTTGTGCTCAAAAGATGTGTACATTATATGCGGGTTCCTTGATGGTTGATCGTGGGTTGTCCAGTAGAACCGACTTACCATCCAGCGACTATTCAACCCATGAGATAGGGGGCGCATGTTGTAGTGGTGTGGGACTCTGTGGAGTTCAGCACATACGATATGAACACGCTGAGAAGGCACGGGGAGACTGAGAGCAAGAGACTATCAAATCCATCTATAAAACGAGAGGACAGTGGTGTACTAGCTCGTATGTAACATACAAACAAGCTGACCAAGTCGAACCATAGTGTGAAGTGAAGTGTACAATTTAAGCGAGTGCCAGAATCTAGAACGCAAACAACGAGCAAGCCTATTACAATAACACCCGGCCGAGACCAACACCTTCCCTGAGCGAGGTCGAGTGTTGACGTTGGAAGCCTGACCGGAAACGACAACTCAGTCTGGCTTCATTCGCGCTCGTAATACAACAAATGCCAACACTTCGCTGGAACAATTCTGCCAAATTCAATCAGACGGGAGAACGAAATCTGACCGGCGAACTTCCCACACTCGCGAGTACTACCGAGTCAAAATTACATCGCAAGTGATCTGGATGGCGGCCAATTCATGAAACTACTCGCCCAGTCTATTTATCCATGTAACCGACTTCACTACTGAAGTGAAGCCCAAATACTATGAACTTGCGGCACCACCACCTTTTGTTGAAGCGTATCATCATGCCGTGCAACACTAGCATGCTACCATGCGGTGTAACACTATCATGTCACCATGTGGTGTAGCACTAGCATATCGCATTGTGGTGTAACACTCGCATGTTACCATGAGGTATAACACTAGATTGACACTAGGCAGCTATAAGCTGTTGTCGGTTGGTTATTTGAGTTTTACGGCGCATCGACCAGGTTTGGTCATTTTGCGCCCATATGAGCTGTTGTCCACGAAATACTCTTTCCCGCCATAAAATCCCACGTTCAATACCAAAATGTTTACCAGTTACGCCGAGAAGCAGCAATGCCGCTTTGGGGAGATGTGCCGATTAGTGCAGTATGCGGCAACAATATCGCGCAATCGCGACAACCCCATGTGTGCCATATCAAGAGTTGCAAAGTGTGGAGTAGTTTTGTCGCAAAGCAGATGCAGCTTCAGTATTGAATTGGAATATGCAGACACCGCGGCAGTTTCTGAGAAAGGACTATTGAGATAACGCACTTAGCGATTCACATCACAATTTGAAAAGCATACTTGTCTTCATTTCGCACCAGATCAGCCGTGGTGCTTATAAGTAGGCTCAGAGACCGAGCACAGCAGTCCTGAACGCACGGAGACCCACACGTCTTCACCCAGTCAGCCCACACCCCACGGCCAACACACCTTCACCCGGTGTGGTGTGTCTTATCTTTATATATTTATATATTCAGTATACTTGTATATTCAGTATATTCAGTATACGGCCACCACACCTTCACCCGGCCAGCCCACACACGGCGGCCAACACACCTTCACCCGGCCAGCCCACACACGGCGGCCAACACACCTTCACCCGGCCAGCCCATACACGGCGGCCAACACACCTTCACCCGGCCAGCCCACACCCGGCGGCCAACACACCTTCACCCGGCCAGCCCATACACGGCGGCCACACACCTTCACCCGGCCAGCCCATACACGGCGGCCACACACCTTCACCCGGCCAGCCCATACACGGCGGTCAACACATCTTCACCCGGCCAGCACATACACGGCGGCCACCACACCTTCACCCGGCCAGCCCACACACGGCGGCCAACACACCTTCACCCGGTCAGCCCACACACGGCGGCCAACACGCCTTCACCCGGCCAGCCCACACACGACGGCCACACACCTTCACCCGGCCAGCCCATACACGGCGGCCACCACACCTTCACCCGGCCAGCCCATACACGGCGGTCAACACATCTTCACCCGGCCAGCCCATACACGGCGGCCACCACACCTTCACCCGGCCAGCCCACACACGGCGGCCAACACACCTTCACCCGGCCAGCCCATACACGGCGGCCACACACCTTCACCCGGCCAGCCCACACACGACGGCCACACACCTTCACCCGGCCAGCCCATACACGGCGGCCACCACACCTTCACCCGGCCAGCCCACACACGACGGCCAACACACCTTCACCCGGCCAGCCCATACACGGCGGCCACACACCTTCACCCGGCCAGCCCATACACGGCGGCCACACACCTTCACCCGGCCAGCCCATACACGGCGGCCACACACCTTCACCCGGCCAGCCCATACACGGCGGCCACACACCTTCACCCGGCCAGCCCACACACGGCGGCCACCACACCTTCACCCGGCCAGCCCATACACGGCGGCCACCACACCTTCACCCGGCGGCCACACACCTTCACCCGGCCAGCCCATACACGGCGGCCACACACCTTCACCCGGCCAGCCCATACACGGCGGCCACACACCTTTACCCGGCCAGCCCATACACGGCGGCCACCACACCTTCACCCGGCCAGCCCATACACGGCGGCCACCACACCTTCACCCGGCCAGCCCACACACGGCGGCCAACACACCTTCACCCGGCCAGCCCATACACGGCGGCCACACACCTTTACCCGGCCAGCCCACACACGACGGCCACCACACCTTCACCCGAACAGCCCATACACGGCGGCCACACACCTTTACCCGGCCAGCCCACACACGACGGCCAACACACCTTCACCCGGTCAGCCCACACACGACGGCCAACACACCTTCACCCGGCCAGCCCACACACGACGGCCAACACACCTTCACCCGGCCAGCCCATACACGGCGGCCAACACACCTTCACCCGGCCAGCCCATACACGGCGGCCAACACACCTTCACCCGGCCAGCCCACACACGACGGCCAACACACCTTCACCCGGCCAGCCCATACACGGCGGCCAACACACCTTCACCCGGTCAGCCCACACACGACGGCCACCACACCTTCACCCGGCCAGCCCATACACGGCGGCCACACACCTTTACCCGGCCAGCCCACACACGACGGCCAACACACCTTCACCCGGCCAGCCCATACACGGCGGCCAACACATCTTCACCCGGCCAGCACATACACGGCGGCCAACACACCTTCACCCGGCCAGCCCATACACGGCGGCCAACACACCTTCACCCGGCCAGCCCACACCCGGCGGCCAACACACCTTCACCCGGCCAGCCCATACACGGCGGCCAACACACCTTCACCCGGCCAGCCCATACACGGCGGCCAACACACCTTCACCCGACCAGCCCATACACGGCGGCCAACACACCTTCACCCGGCCAGCCCATACACGGCGGCCAACACACCTTCACCCGGCCAGCCCATACACGGCGGCCAACACACCTTCACCCGGCCAGCCCATACACGGCGGCCAACACACCTTCACCCGGCCAGCCCATACACGGCGGCCAACACACCTTCACCCGGCCAGCCCATACACGGCGGCCAACACACCTTCACCCGGCGGCCAACACACCTTCACCCGGCCAGCCCACACCCGGCGGCCAACACACCTTCACCCGGCGGCCAACACACCTTCACCCGGTCAGCCCATACACGGCGGTCAACACATCTTCACCCGGCCAGCACATACACGGCGGTCAACACACCTTCACCCGGTCAGCCCATACACGGCGGCCACACACCTTCACCCGGTCAGCCCATACACGGCGGCCAACACACCTTCACCCGGTCAGCCCATACACGGCGGCCAACACACCTTCACCCGGCCAGCCCATACACGGCGGTCAACACATCTTCACCCGGCCAGCACATACACGACGGCCACCACACCTTCACCCGGCCAGCCCATACACGGCGGCCAACACACCTTCACCCGGCCAGCCAACACCCGGCGGCCAACACACCTTCACCCGGCGGCCAACACACCTTCACCCGGTCAGCCCATACACGGCGGTCAACACATCTTCACCCGGCCAGCACATACACGGCGGTCAACACACCTTCACCCGGTCAGCCCATACACGGCGGCCACACACCTTCACCCGGTCAGCCCATACACGGCGGCCAACACACCTTCACCCGGTCAGCCCATACACGGCGGCCAACACACCTTCACCCGGCCAGCCCATACACGGCGGTCAACACATCTTCACCCGGCCAGCACATACACGACGGCCACCACACCTTCACCCGGCCAGCCCATACACGGCGGCCAACACACCTTCACCCGGCCAGCCCATACACGGCGGTCAACACATCTTCACCCGGCCAGCACATACACGGCGGCCAACACACCTTCACCCGGCCAGCCCACACACCTTCACCCGGCCAGCCCACACACGACGGCCAACACACCTTCACCCGGCCAGCCCATACACGGCGGCCAACACATCTTCACCCGGCCAGCCCATACACGGACAATGTCTGCCGCGGCGGCAGATGACACCAGCGCTCCATCAGTGGAGCGCTGAGCTCCACTGGATCAGTGGAGCAGCTGAGACGATTTTTTTACTCGCCGCACATGTCGAAGGAATGTCAGCCGGCGTGCCCCTGTCCAGTGTTTGTTTGTTCCCTCAGCGTGAGCTGATAGCCGAGAATCAGCACCAGCCCCGGCTCGGTCGGAATTCGGCCCTCTCCAATCACGGCCGAGCAGGCGTGACAGCTAAACAGCGAATTCCGGCGGCAAGATGGACGCCCCGGGAGGAGCCCAGTCACCTGGTAATTTAGATGCCGTCAGACTCAGCTCAACCCTTCAATCCGCATTACGCTCCAACGAGCTTTCTTTCGGTGGGCGTACGCTGCGCTTGGCACCAAGCCAGAGTGAACGTGACAATTGGGATGGATGGGGACGGTTGCTTGGCCATCTTTACAGGATTGCACGGGCTGTCCGTGTTTTCAGAACTGGCAACGACTCATCGGATCTGCCATTTCTCAGCACGCCTTGCTTCGCTGGAATATCCATAAGCCAGCAGTCTACAAACTGCATTCCGTATTTTCATCTGCCATCAGTTACCCTTTGGACCCGTAAGGAAAAAATGTTCGTATGGTAAAGCATTATTGGTAACCCTAAACAGAGGCGTTCTTAGTAAGTAGCGCAAAGGTAGTCTCATTTAGCATGCACTATTACATCACTGTAAGTGAATATATAGCCTTCAGTCAATTATAAGCTTTGTCTATAGTTTATTTTTAGCACGAGAGTTAGGGACAACCAGAAACAACTGTCAGAGCTAATCAATAGCTCAAACCAATAATGCCGAATCGACGCTTGGAGCCAAGTACGAAGTACAATAACAGATAAAACTGTGCCTTCTTTATGGACATGGCCATTGGATCTAGAGGATTGCACGTTTCAGAATCTTGCGTTATCAAACATCACGACTGCTTGGTTTTTGTGGATGAAAATAGTTGGGCGTTCTTTTCAAATGACAACAAAGACGCTGTCCACTCAATGCTGTTCTGAATGCCAACCAAACCCAACTAACCGTGCATTATTCTGAAAGCCTCCGTCCAGATCACGCGAATACCAGGCTATTCCTGGCCAGCGAGCAATTGAACTGCACGTGAGCCGGGCAGTGTTGCAGCCCACCTTTGCCCGGGTGCGGCCACCCAGCCCAGTCAACACACCGCCTCTACACCATAATCCGCCGCCGTACGTCGGCGGCCGACCGGAAGCGCTGGTCGATCGGGGCGTGACCAGCGCGGCGCCACCGGCAGACAGCGGGGCAGACAGCGGGGCAGACAGCGCGGCGGACAGCGGGGCAGACAGCGGGGCAGACAGCGGGGCGGACAGCGGGGCAGACAGCGGGGCGGACAGCGGGGCAGACAGCGCGGCGGACAGCGGGGCAGACAGCGGGGCGGACAGCGGGGCAGACAGCGGGGCAGACAGCGGGGCGGACAGCGGGGCAGACAGCGCGGCGGACAGCGGGCAGACAGCGGGGCAGACAGCGGGGCGGACAGCGGGGCAGACAGCGGGGCGGACAGCGGGGCAGACAGCGGGGCAGACAGCGGGGCGGACAGCGGGGCGGACAGCGGGGCGGACAGCGGGGCAGACAGCGGGGCAGACAGCGGGGCGGACAGCGGGGCAGACAGCGCGGCGCCACCGGGGCAGACAGCGGGGCAGACAGCGGGGCGGACAGCGGGGCGGACAGCGGGGCAGACAGCGGGGCGGACAGCGGGGCAGACAGCGGGGCAGACAGCGGGGCAGACAGCGGGGCAGACAGCGGGGCAGACAGCGGGGCAGACAGCGGGGCGGACAGCGGGGCGGACAGCGGGGCGGACAGCGGGGCAGACAGCGCGGCGCCACCGGCAGACAGCGGGGCAGACAGCGGGGCAGACAGCGGGGCGGACAGCGGGGCGGACAGCGGGGCGGACAGCGGGGCAGACAGCGGGGCAGACAGCGGGGCGGACAGCGGGGCAGACAGCGGGGCAGACAGCGGGGCAGACAGCGGGGCAGACAGCGGGGCAGACAGCGGGGCGGACAGCGGGGCGGACAGCGGGGCAGACAGCGCGGCGCCACCGGCAGACAGCGGGGCAGACAGCGGGGCGGACAGCGGGGCGGACAGCGGGGCAGACAGCGGGGCAGACAGCGGGGCGGACAGCGGGGCAGACAGCGGGGCGGACAGCGGGGCAGACAGCGCGGCGGACAGCGGGGCAGACAGCGGGGCAGACAGCGGGGCAGACAGCGCGGCGGCCGGCGAGTGCTCCGGGAAGCAGGCGAGTCGGCTAGTCTGGACGGACGCGGGCCGTTCGACGAAGGCGCGCGTGGGCCGGCGTCAACTTGTGCGGCCGCCCACCCGGACAACGGCGGCAGCGGCGACGGCGGCGCCTGCCCACCGACCACCTCGTCTGGACAGACAGCGGCTGGGGCCTGGGAGTCGGCTTAGTATGTTCAGGCGTCGAATCACGCCGGGTGTCGTCGAATCACGCTGGGTGTCGTCGGGCGTGATCGCGGGCCGTCGCCCAGGCTCACACGGCTCACAGAAGCCACGCTCGTCCGGCGAGGCGAGCCGGCGCTCGGCGCGTCCGGTACGCGACACGCGTGACACGACGGGAAAAGCGGAGTTTGAACGGTCGATACCATCCTACCATCTGCATGTCTCTTTCTGCACTAGGAAAATGTGTAGGGGTGTCATTTATTCCAAAATACAGGAGAGATTTTGAAGAGAAAAACGGTAAAAACAACGAAATTTCAGCGTACACATGCGCAAGATGCAACTACTCGTGAAACAATAAGTCCACATTTTGGAACACAATGTGGGCGACATGTTCATCAGTTTCCTGAGGAATACGGCCATGTTTCAGGGTAACATAGAGTAGGCCCGATAGCTTGCCAATCGGCATCTTCCCAGTCTGTTCACTGTGAACTCCCAGTGCTCCGCGGTGGAGAATGGCTAGCAGGGGCAGGCATCACTATATCTAATGTATACTCACTGATGCAAAAATCGTAGGTGTAATGCTACACACCATAAATATTGGGTATATGAGTCAGGGTTGGAATTGTGTTTTGTAACCCTGGATGCGGAGAGGGAAATTCTGTGGTAATCGAAGACAGAGAGGACATCCGTCTTCAAACCTGCGACACCAGAATATCAGGTTTTACTTTCCAATAAATCTTGGGCACTATCACGGAGCAGTCCATCGTCAAACAACACAGCAACACCATTCAACTTCCAAATGTGAAAAATGAGGATAATTTTCTGGAGAGGATATTGCTCTGGATGACAACATCCAGAAACAGCATATTTTTCCAACCCTGATATGAGTGCTGGGGAGGACAGTACATCCACCGCATCTCCTAAACCAAAGCATGTAGTATAAGGCACGGGAGAAACGGCGTTGTCTTCCAAAATCCCACCAGCAAATTCAGAGTCAAATAAGCTAGCCAAGCACGCCATGGTCACTAATGGCTCACTGAACCACTTTACCTTCTTCCCGTGATAGTCCGTCAGCTGGCCTAATGGGAAGCAATTACTTTACCGGACCATAATTTTCGTCCGGAAGCCTCAAGAACACGGAGCTAACTGACAAGAGAGAAAATACAAAATATCTACTATGACTGATTTACTGGGCATTACGATGAGCTAACCAGGCTAATGGATGCCCGGAACTCATTTGCTTAGGGTGGTGAGAGAACCATGCAGTGGCTCCATAGTAGGTGCTTAGTGTGGTGAGCGAACCATGTAGTGTCTACGTCGAAAGTGTTCAGGGGGGGGGGGGGAACCATGCAGTATATCCAGCGAAGGTGTTTAGGGACCGGAGAGAACCATTCAGTGTCTCCATCGAAGGTGTTTAGGGAGGGGAAAGAACTATGCAGTATCTCGATCGAAGGTGCTTATGGACGGGAGGAACCATGCAGTTTCTCCATCGAAGGTGCTTAGGAAGGGGAGAGAACCGTACAGTTTCCCCATCGTAGGTGCTTAGGGAGGGGAGATAACCATGCGGTTTCTCCATCAATGGTGAATGCACTAGTGGTCCAAGGGGCATCGATGGCGCCGAGTTCCGAGGGTGACACGCCACTGGTCTGGTCCACTTTCGGCCGCGCCGTTAGATCGAAATCCCGTCTATTGACCTCCGGTTGTACACAATTAGCATGTATTTCTGACGGGTACACAGTGGAGTGAAATCAACCAAGAGACAAACCGAATAACAAGATGTTCGGTTTGGATTTGGCAAACTCCATGCTATGGGTTGGCTGAAATGTGTACGGGTAAAACTCCAATGGCCTAAAAGGCATTCCAAATGGCCGATGCCATTCGATGAAACTAAATATCAAGAAAGGAATTAATTGATTGGGTAATGACTACCACGTATGACTCACAAGGTAAGTTCCATGTTCGTTTCGTCAGCACATCGTTTTCCAAAGCAACCAACCAGTAGAGGAAGGACATGGCAGGTCGTTCATACACTCATATCCTGGACCCATGCTCATCCAGACATCGCATGGTTCACAATGTATTTGAGCGTCGACTCGCTATAACATTACAATAGAGATGATGTAGGTAAGTGTTGAATATACAAATACACATGTGATATACAAATGAAGACACAACTACACATTTCATTGGAACATAGGTATTTGTTTGATATTTCACAATTTTTAAGCGATATCTGACTGAATCCATCCGCTTTTGCTTTGGTGTTTTGACGCAGGCAACAATTTCGAAGATACAAACATGGCTTTCAGATTTCGTGGAGTATCAATTTGCCTGAAATTATACATATTTTGAATGGCATTTGTCTGAATGCATCTGACCTTATTTTGATCCCCATCTTGAAGGTCGAGCTTACCATGGGAAGCTAATCTCCGACTTTTTCATCATAGGCGGCCCTCGGGAAATCTATATGTACCGGAATACGAAAGAGACTCAATGCTGGGTATCCACGGGTACTAGCTACTCATGAAGATACTGGGATAACTATCCGTGTATGACCAAACACGAGGATAAATCCAGCTTCGCAGTAGACTATACAGCGTGGCTGCTGAAGGGTAAACGCGCTGGTTCAACATTCTCGTACACAGCCCAGGCATGTGTTCATATCAAATCGCTTAATGTCAACACATCTCATCGATACCATGTTTACTCCTGTCATCGGCAGTATAATGGTGGACAAGTTGAGTTCCAGCACACAGGTTCCGTCCGCTGCTTCAGAAGGACATGCGCCGACACGAAGCTTACCACGCGATGTCTGAAACTCCGTCGAAATCCTTGGAGATTTGTTTTCGGCACGCCTTACCAGGGCTTTGACATTTCATCTTACCCACGTGCCGATCGACGTCCCAAGATCGTTTCACCTGAACCCAGTCGATTCAGCTGCCATTTGAAATTCCACGAGTTTCCGGCGGAATAAAGCCGCACGATGGCAGTTCGGCTCCGCCGACGCCCACAGGTGGGGGCATACGCAGAACACCGTCACCACATCACATAACTCAGATAACATTACCACAGCGACACCAGCTCAATCGGACGAACACTGCCAGCAGATCTGTGGTGGCACCAACAAACAGTGAGGCTTTGTCGTTAAGTCTCCCGGAGGGGAGAGTGAGACGGACATCACCACACACCGTCCTCCCTACAGCATCCGCCATCACTACAGCATCCGCCAATCCACCATGGAGCCGACCACTACAGCCATCACTAAAGGCAGTCCACCAGGAAGCCGACCACTACAGCCATCACTAGAGGCAGTCCACCAGGGAGCCGACCACTACAGCCATCATTAGAGGCAGTCCACCACGGAGTCGACCACCACAGCCATCACTAGAGGCAGTCCACCAGGGAGCCGACCACTACAGCCATCACTAGAGGCAGTCCACCAGGGAGCCGACCACTACAGCCATCACTAGAGGCAGTCCACCAGGGAGCCGACCACTACAGCCATCACTAGAGGCAGTCCACCAGGGAGCCGACCACTACAGCCATCACTAGAGGCAGTCCACCAGGGAGCCGACCACTACAGCCATCACTAGAGGCAGTCCACCAGGGAGCCGACCACTACAGCCATCACTAGAGGCAGTCCACCAGGGAGCCGACCACTACAGCCATCACTAGAGGCAGTCCACCACGGAGCCGACCACTACAGCCATCACTAGTGGCAGTCCACCAGGGAGCCGACCACTACAGCCATCACTAGAGGCAGTCCACCAGGAAGCCGACCACTACAGCCATCACTAGAGGCAGTCCACCAGGGAGCCGACCACTACAGCCATCACTAGAGGCAGTAGAGGCAGGCAGAGTCGACCACTACACACACAGTCGGCAGCCCTGAGACATCGGTGGTAACCAGCTCACCATTGGCAGCCCTCAGGCGCGGCGGTGGTAACTAACGTACCGTCGGCAGCCTTCAGGCGCGGCGGTAGTAACTAGCTCAACATCGGCAGCCTTCAGACGCGGCGGCAGTAACTAGCTCACCATCGGTAGCCTTAACTCTCCCCGTCTTTCCGGTCATATCCTCACACCCCGTCTCGAGGGGGGGGGGGGTTGATACAACCCCCTCTAATCTCCAAACTAAGCGTCGCACGAAAACGAAAGAGGTGTCATCGGAAAGCGCTCGACAGGTAGGGCCAGACACCACCCCCAAAATTTTACCCCCCCCCCCCAAAAAGTGACGTCACATGTTTTCACGACTTACATCATGTTTTTGCTCTGGAGAGTTCATTTTGGGGAGATTGAAAAAAAATATTTGGAATCAGAAAAGGAAGGCGAAATCGACCATGACCAAAAAAATTGCCCACCCAAAAATCAAAATTATTTATTTTTTTAATTTCAAAGTTGAGTTTTCAATTTTCTTCATTTTTTTTATAATGGCTCTAATCTAACGGACCGAAAAACGTTGTTCGAAGACAACTTGCTCTCCTAAAAAAATGCTTACTTTAGCCAGAATCTTCGACTTTAGCTCTAATGGGCAAATACGCAAAACTAACAAGTAATAAAAAAACGGGGAAAATGGAAAAGTCCTCTGGTGCGTTTTGTTTCGTCCCTAAAGATAAGGAAACGTTGAAAGTTTCATTATAATATCTTTATCCGTTAACGCGTGACGACTGGTTGAACTTTTTTGGAGGTGACCTCACTTGACCTTGACTAACTCGTTGACCCTAGATGACATGACCTCAAAATTTTGACACAACATGCCAAATCAATGTGGCATGATTTGGCATCGCCGTTTTTCGCCGTTTTTTTTCACTATCCACGGAAATCTTAGGAGGGCGCCTATGAACCCCCACCCGAGACGGCGCGGGTTAAGGTGCGCGGTGGTAACTAGCTCACCGTCAGCAGCCCACCAGGGAGTCGATCACTACACACACAGTCGAAAGCCCTAAGGCGCGGCGGTGGTAACCAGCTCACCGTCGGCAGCCCTTAGGCGCGGCGGTGGTAACTAGCTCACCGTCGGCAGCCACCACAGCTCAACAATGTGGACGAACTGCGGCTAACACGCTGCGGAGTCATCAACAGCAGAGCCGACTTTGGCCGGCGCCAAGCCAGTGGCGAATACAGGGGAAGGGTCACCGTCCAGCATCAGCATCCTCTTGTTCCCGGCACAAGTGTGTGCCCGAGAGCAGTTCGAGTCCCTGAAGGTGGCCTGGACAAGGTCGGTGTCACAGACGGATCCCTAAGCACTGAGAACAGCTACTGCTTCAGTAGAAGGTGCCTGGAACTGCTACAGTACCTCAGCGCTGCCAACGAATATTCACTACTGCAATACAATGAAAAACCAAGTGTGCAATACGGCATCAAGGACATCAACCGAAACAATGATATGTGCATTTGATTACCCTTTGCTTCAAAAAGAGCAGATTACCCCTTGTGAGAATAAACTAATCTACCCTTCTGAGAGAACAAGAATGCATAAATGCATCTAACTAGCTTACCTGGTGTGGAGCGGAAGATGAAAATGGTTGAAAAACACTTGGCAGAATATTTCCCGTAACCTTTGATGCATTGTCAATATAGACAGCGTATCATAACCCCCACAGATCATAACCTCCACAGTTCATAACGTCCATAAATTAAATATACCCGAAGCGCTCGTAACCTCCACAGGTCATAACCTCCACAGCTCACAACCTCCACAACTACGAAGAGCTCATAACCTCCACAGCTCACAACCTCCACAAGTCCGCAGCGTTCATAACCTCCACAGGTCATAACCTCCACAACTCCAAGCGGTCGTAACCTCCACAGCTCACAACCTCCACAAGTCCGCAGCGTTCATAACCTCCACAGGTCATAACCTCCACAACTCCAAGCGGTCGTAACCTCCACAGCTCGTAACCTCCACAACTGCGAAGCGTTCATAACCTCCACAGCTCGCAACCTCAACAGATTCAAGAACTCCACTATTTTCTAGAAGCATCACTTCAGATAGCTATCGCTAGGTAGCAGCACGGTCTAGGTCTTATAACAACGGATATTGAATGAATGTCATGCGATTGAACGTTGAAGTATAGATCACAATATTTCTCACTAGATGGCAGGATGTGTCATTGAATATGCGTGTGGTGTGCGCACATTGTTAGTTTTCCAGACCTCGGGAACCGGCTGTCGTCCCGTGGGAAGCTGATATGCGGCGCAGTGGCGGATGCATAGCACGAACACACTGCTCAGACCGGTTTGTATCAGATTTCATGGCTAGCTTAAAATGTTCATTACATTGCGATTCTAACGCAATACTTGCATTTTTCGACTGGAATATGCCGGCTAGTCGTACCCTGGTAACGCCATTGATCAGCTGTCTGGGGAAGGGACGGAGAAAACGCAGCGTCTGTGGCGCGAAAGTGGACGGATTTCTCACTAGATGGCAGGATGTGTCATTGAATACGCGTGTGGTGTGCGCGCATTGTTAGCTTTCCAGAACTCGGGAACCGGCTGTCGTCCCGTGGGAAGCTGATATGCGGCGCAGTGGCGGATGCATAGCACGAACACACCGCTCAGACCTGTTTGTATCAGATTGCATGGCTAGCTTAAAATGTTCATTACATTGTGATTCTCACGCATACTTGCATTTTTCGACCGGAATATGCCGGCTAGTCGTACCCTGGTAATAGTCGTACCCTGGAGGGCTGCCCATTGCCATATCTCGAAAGAACGATCACCTGTCAGACCTCCCCTCCGGTCTGACACCTGATCCCCTCGCGCCGGTTCGGCGGTCGGAGGGTGCCATGTTCCGTGGCGTTTGTCGGTAGGACCGGGCTACCTGCAGGCATGCCATTGACCAGCACGGCGTTAACACGCGCACTGGAGGGGGGGCGAAATCCGCCCACCCGTCTGGTTTTTCGTACATAAATGCAGATTTTACCGGTCGATATACGTGATTTTCTGCGTATCTGCTTGAAATGACCGGCGCGTCGTTCAAGAAAATAGAAGAAAAAGAAAAATGGAAATCGGGCGAAAAGTTTTCGAGTTTCCGAACCGCCTTTCCGAACCCTCAAGGAAAAAATTACTCATGTATTACTCATGTGCGATTATATTTGCGTACATCTAAAGCACCTCGGATTAATCAGCTCAGCAGTGGTGAAATTCTGCAGAATGCAGCCACGCTTTATGTCTTGCTACACTTTATGCGATAAAGTGAAAAGCTCCGGGCTATTTTCGTATAGTATCATTTCATTTTGTGGTCGGAAATTGGAGCTGAAGTTCAGATAGTTCCTGTTTTAATTTTGTCTTGTAGTTATAGTGTCGGAACTTATGTGTGTGGTTCCGCAAAAAATTGACATAATCCAGTAACATGGCACTACACATAGGGTTATATTCCGATCATAATGCTCGATGTTTCGGCTTTCATGTAGCAGGATAACAGTCGTAGACAAGCTTACGCATGTACGCTAGATAGTTTTAAACACGGTGCGACAGCCCGGGGAATGTTTGTTAAGGGTGGATTGCGGTAAAATAGTGCGTGCACACAGTGGCTCTGACATGTCATTTTAATTTGGGTTGGGGGATAGCAAAGGCGATCGGGGATAGCAATTTATATGCAGAAATTCCATTTTATTTTCGGGTTTACATTGTCACGTATGCGGGGCCAGTTTTCATATATTACAGTGAGGCATTGGAAAAATAATAACTCATGTCAGTTGTTGAAGAAAACAATTAAATTTACATTTTGCACATGGTGTCACAAATCACACCTGGTGGCCAAGAGCGGGAGCTGGCCACAGCCGATCCGTGATTCCAACATCATTGGACACTGAAATTTAACCAGGGCGCGTAGCCCTCCAGTAGAGGTTGGCATTCCGAGGAAGAGCGTCAGGACCATCCCTGGGTTCGTTGAACCCTCATTGAACCATCTGCGGACAATTTTGCTCTACAAGAAGAATCAACCTAAATGCAACATTCAAGAGGAGGGGCTGAGACAACGCCCGAACCGATGTCTTTTTCATTCTAAGTTGGATTTGTTGCCTGTGGGAGGGCAAATCTTGCTGCTGCCACCCCCCCCCCACCCTCCTGGAATTTCGAGAGCTCTCCACCTATGTCCTCCAGTATTACATTTTAAGTCTATATGTATTCTTATATAGATGACTTAAATGAGCTCGCTGTGATCCAGGTAATTTGCACGTTCGTCCTGCATCATCTTTACAACTGAAGTTATATATAATCGATATCTTGACGTGCGAGCCACGTAACATCGATTTAGAAAACGACACGTAACTATTCAAAACACTCGTTACAATTTCTTGCCGTTTTTATTCGAGCTTTCACGACGCACAAACCCATTCCAAGTTATACGGGAAATTGCTCACCTGGATGTTTAGCCACAGCGAGAAGCGACCGAACGACACCCAGTCTTTGGGTTGAAAAACCAGCGCTCTACCCATGGGCTATCTTGTCTCCTTTTCGGGTCATATTCACTCGTATATTTCCAACACAGTTATGGCACAACATTGGTGAATACACACGACAGGCCACATTCGTCCTGCACGTCCGCTCCGCTTCGCGGTGGTGCCTGCTTGGTGCAGCCATGGTGCCTGATCGGTTCAGCCGTGGTTCCCGCTTGGTGCGGGCACGGGATCGGCTGCAGCCGATCCCAGCCTGGGCCCGGTATCGGCTGGGCACACGTTTCTGTGACACCGTATAGCCTAATCTATGCTCACCTCGGCTTCTAACTATCAGTGCAACATCACTGAGTAGCCAGTCTTAGGTTATGCTAAGCTTCACATCTCTAGCTTTAGTCATTGTAATCGTGGGAAGCCTAACTCGCAGTTCCGGAGAGTGTGGAGGGTCATTCGCGTGTCAACATGCATGTTAACAGTTATATGCAATGGAATAGAGAGAGGGAGGGGTCATTCGCCCCTCACCAGTTATTTTTAAATATTCCAAAGCCAAGAATCATTTGGATGTCATTCTTAGTTGACCTTAGAAAAATGGGCCTGGCGCAACGTAAAAAATCGATTACAAATATTGTTGGTTATTGACGTACAAAGCGAAACGCGTCGGACCAAATTGTGTGTGAAAAGTGACGATAAGGCATGCTTGGAAAATTTCGAAGAAGTACCTACATAACTCATTTTTATACACTATATCAACTATGTTGGTAATTTCTAGGTGTGGTATGCTCCCCATCAAACGTGGACATCAGTTATAAAAATGACTCCAGAATGCACGAAAATTAGCATTAAAAAAATAGTTCGCCTCATGTAACCTATAACGAATTGAAGAAGTGTTATAAATCATCAAACCAGTATTTCCTAAAACCCTCAGCCGCCATTCAAGATTAGTGTTCCTATCTTTGTAAATGTATTGTACGACCATATTGTTAGTGCTTCTTCGCTTTCTATGTCATGCTTATCCTTCTTGAACATTGTACGAACATGTCCTAGTATGATGCTGCATTTAGCTTGCGCATTGCCTGACCAGCACCTCTCAGAAATCCTCTGTTAGTTTGGAAGTTCGTCGTATTAGCGCTTTCGTTGCCAGCTAATTCCTTCTTTGTTTTCTAGCTCTTCCAAACAGATACTGATCCGTTAAGAAGCAGAATGGAAAATTCCAACCCTCACAAAATTAGTCAGTATGCGTTGTATTGCAAAGTGTGCAAGTTTTGCAGCAGCTGACATGTGTTCGCAGGCTTTGTTTCGTTTCTGCCGACCTCTGGCGATTGCATTCCCGTTCAGGAAGTAAAACATCACACCGTTCGATCCGCAGTCAATTATGCGAGGAAAAAACGCAGACTTCCTAAATCTGTTACTTCGAATTTTTGTCTGTCAATTCCCACGACTTCCGAATGGCCATAGAATACTCCTGAAAGCAATGAAAAGAAAATACATATACACTAAATGATTAAAAATAGATCCCCATCCCCAAAAAGATGACGGTATGCATAATCGTGATATGTCATACCATTGGTTAACATGACCTCCCAGCATGCTATGAAACAGGTCTGCCTAGGCCCACTTCGCCCTCATGTATTATCCATCACCGGTGTGTGACGTATAAGCTGTTCACTAAGCTGTAGATGGGATATCTTTCAACTCAAGGGTCATCTTTAGAAGCGGGCCCTCTGGATCGCCCAATCGAATCAAAAACTCCATAATTTGCAACACTGCATGGCCAGATTCTCATTTTTGGAAAGCTGTATGTTTTCAGCTTCATGTTTTCTCACCCAGAAACGGAGATCACGGGCCCAGCACACAGCATTGATTTCCAACATCCCCACCCAGTTCTGGGGTCTCCGCCCGTGCACTGAACTGCAAACTGTATATTGATGAATGCACGGAACAGTCGGGAGGGACGAAGTAAGAGCAGGGAAAGGCTACTCTGTAGACGTTTCTGGGTACAGAAACAGAGATAGGATAGCATCGACTACTTTAGCAGTTCTTTGCTAACGCCACTGTCATAAATCGTCTTTTATGTAGAGGATTCGAGAACTGTTTGTTGGGCGCGAGAGAGGCTGTGCTAAGCAAGCCATGATTTTATGTTGTTAACTGTGAAGAACATACCTGGGAAATCCATCGTCCCTCTTCTCCCCGAACAACTTTGGACTTCCCAAGCATAGACAGGCCTAGACAAAGGAAAAGGTGAGACATGTCCCCCCCCCCCCACCAAAGTTGTGAGGACCAATGAAGTGTAATATTATTAAGGTGTCAGGCCGATATCATTTGTACATCGCAGTAATGATTGTGTCTGGGCCCCGTGTTGGTCGGTATTTGTCACCTCTCCATGGCTGAGTGTTTGTTTTTTGCTGTTCCTACACTTATGCTTCTAAGCACCGGGTGTCGTATGTGCACTACGAGTCACCCGATGATCCGAGGAGGTGCGCCCGTGCGAATCAGTTTGTGTGAATTTGCTGCATTTCATTAGCTTTGCGTAGTTTGACGTTTTGGATCCCATGAACCAGCGAATCGCCAGTGGGAGGAAGAAATTTAGTCTCCGCAAATTATTTACCCTGCAGACCCTTCCCCAAACGTGTGAGCTTCGTTGGATTTGGCCCGTTGAGTTATGCCCAGCTCGCGAAAATCGTAGACGCATTGATATAAGTTTGATATGCAAGGTTCTTAGAGGAACAGAAATGGTTATGAGTTTGATTTAGGTTTTATTTAATTTAAGTCAATTTAAGCTCAGCACCACAGCCCTGGGTGAGAATATGGTGACACCACTGCCATAAACTAGCGAGCCATGATTCGTGGCATATGTCACCCCAATTTATGTATGGATATGACACCCCAATTTATGGTTAAATCAGCTTTCTCTCTTTCTGGTGACATCGCCAATGCCTCGGGAAGCGTCATTACTCGGTGTGATGGCAGGTATAGTATGAAAAGGTTACATTCCATCACGCACAGCAAGCCATTTCTTGGCTGCAGTACCCAGCCAATCTTACGAGGACAGTTATCACGCACAGGTCACATCGTAATGTAGCCTCTGCACAGAATGGCACACCACATTACCAGCTGCTCAGGAGGACGGAGCCAGCGAGGAATGGAGCGCAGAGCACAGGCCCGAACTGAGGCGAACACGACTCGAGAGCTGCCGGAGAAACTAAAATTTACATTTGCGGAGTTACACTAAAACTAAGAGAGCGCAGCACATAAATAAACTATACAATTACGCCAAAGCGCCATGCGCTTTCTCGTCGCAATATTTATATGGTAGTTCATATAGTTCCCGAGATCAAAACAGTTTGACGTCGCTCAGTATATGGTACCATTATTTTTGCTAGCTTGGAACAAATAATGTGTAATGATGTAAAGCACTAGATGCCCATACATGCACATGCAAAACATCCCATGGCGCAGCCAGAAGCCTGAGGAGGGGTGGGTATCATTTGTTCCTTGCGGCTGATCTTCGCAGTTAGTGCCACAAACTGGGACGTAGCTAAGGGGGTGGCTGGGCCGGTTGCCTTATCCTTGAGATTCTACGTGTCCCTGGCACTGCCGGAGGGCCCTGCTAGGGGCCCGTTCCTACTCCTCTACGTAGATAATTCCCTAGATCCCCAGTGTAGGACATTAAAGTGAGTTCCACCGAGTTCCGCGGATATTTTAACACACAGCGATAACCCAATGCCTTCAAATCGTGGATCCTATGCCCAAAGTTGAGCATTTTTGCGCTAAATCCGTAAATTTCAGTTGTAGTTTGGATGTGCTGGAGCCGCGCGGCACATCAGTCAGCTGACAGCCCTCCGCGGCGGCCTTCCGCTGTCGCCACGGTGCATGAGATGGGTGTCAAATTAGCGGAGAGCGAGGCTCTGCTCAATATGAGACGGACGGGTCGGGTGACGGTGACAGCCTTGTCACCCGACCTGCGCATGTGGAGTATCCAGGTCACTGACGCACACCGGTGAGCTTCGTCAATTTGAAGCCACGGGTAGAATAGAGAGCATTATCTGTGCGGCGCTACACAAGTGTCCATCGTGTTGATCTGAGTAATATCGTGTTTGGTTTAGGCGAAAGAAAAAACTCTTTGGGCATATTGAACAGGATGAGGGTATTATCAAGACGACAGTTGATATCTTAATTCGGCTTTTGGACTGTAAAAGAGGATCACAACTATCTGGTGATAAATTGAAATAGTGCAAATGATACCTGCATAACGTCATAAGACACGAGCTGATTGAATCAGGTTGGACGGCACATGGAACGATATGTCCCCAAGCACGAAGATTGGCTGAATGGCACGTTGATGGACATACATAAGTGCCAACGAGTGGGCCGTTCACTTCAGCGGGGCGGGGACGTCCTGTCCGTGAGTTCTTCGAACTGAAGTCAACAGACGCGAAGAGAAACGCGACCGTTAACTGACCAACTGTTTGGCGATCGCCCCCGAACGATTTTGGGGGCCCCAGCAGGATTTTTTTTGGAGTCTGGCGCAATTTTTCCGAACCCCGGCGGGATTCTTGGGGCCCCATAACTTCTCAGGAGGAGGGGCACCTCCCCCTATGCCCCCCTCGGTATGCCACTGATGACGTCCCACTCGTACTCAGCTGAGAGCCTTGTCGACTCGAACTGTAGTGAAGAGGACTAAGTCACACACGCACACACACACCACACACCAGACAATGTAAGTTGAATATAGTGTTGGCGATTTCGGTGGGATCAGTTGACAGGTAACGTGACTAATTAGATATGTAGGTCATGTGTGATTTGCATGTCCACATACACACCTGTGTGCACACATACATGCTAATGTTGACATGAGTAGTGTTGCACGATGTATGCGAAATATAGATGCGGCCTTGCACGAATTGTCTGCTAAATTTAGGTACGATATTGATGTTAGGATAATTCATTTCTACTATAGTACTGTTACTACTATACACTGTATTAGCCGAGCCTTGATAAGTACAGCAATATCCTATTCATAGCCGCGATCAGCAGCTGCTGGAATCGACATCCGTCCGTGTATCAATTCACAAACAACCCTAATGCGATGAATTATCCCCCCCCCCATTCTCACGGGCTACCAGTACTTGGTACGCCAAAATAGACAACATAATCGAACTCAGCGCACAGAAGAATCTCAGAAAACACTATATTGTCACATCTGGCAGGCGCTTCGAATTAAAAGCGACTTTGAAGGTGATCTGGCCCACTGTGTAATGCATTGATAGTAGCAACATCAAGAACAGTGGAAACCATAATTGACCATTTCTCTCTATAAACACACCTTTGTTCCTTGAAGTTATTGGTGCAGAACTACGGGGAGCAGTTGAGATTTGGTGAAGTGGTAGGGGAGGTCAATTAAGGGCGTTGCTAGGCAAACAATAGTTATTGATAGAAGTTGAAGTCTGTACCGCAAACGTTTTGTTCTTGCACATAAAGCGTAGCATGCACACATTTTATAAGTTACGGTTTTAAGTGCTATTGAAATTAATCATTTATGTGTGCTATCAATATATATTATTATCATGTATTAACAAAAATGACTTTGCATCCTACAATAAAGTTTTGTTCATGAATAAATGCTGACTTATAATATTAATGGCACAGATGTAACACATCGGCAAGGTAGTTTTAACGCCGTGGATGTTATAATGTCCCTTAGTGGACGCCGAGTCCCATCTGCTAGATATATTTTTCGTCAGGAAAAAGCTACCAAGACGTTTATATTTCATCCGGTATCTGGCAAGCACGATAGGGGAGGAGAGAGACGGCGGCCGGCAGACAAAGAAAGTGGTCTACCGAACAGGCATACAGAGGACATACACACATGACTCGTGACAGTACATTTGGAGGGAGCTCTTTGAGGTCCTGGCCTCCGGACACCACTCGCAACATGAAGGCGAAGCGGAGGACCTGGCGTCCAGGGCGAGCCGTGGGTGTCCGGGCTCCACCTTGTTTGTGTAGGTAAATCGTGAAGCCAAAAGCTTCGAAAACCAGAGGGAAGAAAAACCAGACTGCTTGTAGACCTTGAAGGTGAAAAAAAAACAAGAGCGATCCAAAGGGCAGCCATCATTTTTTTCCAACTTCGATCGGTCCCTGTCTGCCTATTGTATGATAATCCATATGTTTGGGTCAGACGAGAGCTGAGAGGAAATTGGCGTTTGACTTGACCAAATCCGACTTCAACTGGCCATCTCGTGACTAACGCTTGGCGTGCCGGCAACGTGTCGACTGGAAAAACGGCTGAGGTTAAAGGTGGCTCCTGACCGCTTTCTGTACCTGTTATGGATATGTCACACTTCGACCGCGTTCCAGGTGATATCGACAGGGGATAGCACACCATGGTCTCATCCTAAGGTTCTGTCCTAGGTGCGATCTATGGCTGGGATTATTTATTCTCCATTTTCAGGTTGATTTTTTTACAAAAGAAGGATAAAGATCATTTGTCTTTAAAAAAATTAACTAAAGAATTAAGTCTCTTGAAGGTAAAGAGCTTCTAATCTTTCTATAACTAGGCACCCGATTGTAAAATGTATGTCATATTGGTAAGTAGCATGTGCGAGTGCAGCTTCATACACTTCGATTTTACCGAACTGTTTGATTGTTATAAATATGGCCTCATGACCTAGCTTTGAGGACAAAGTGGAGAAAAATGGCTAGTGATTCAGGTCGAAGTTACCAAAAATGAAATGTGTGTTAATTAAATTCAGGTAAAGAAAATCATTGCTTGAATATCACAATGCTACATTGGGGCCCACTCATATTGTAGGAAACGTCTTCTTCGGGGATTGCCGAAGGAGATTGGCAGACACCCACAAAACATGAACATAATTGTTTCATGTTGATATGATGTCTGTGTCAGTCTACAGCTTTTACTTGTTATAAATAACATCATTGGCATCATTGCCACCATTACCATCACTATGATTATCCGACTCAAAAGAACTCTTGTAGATTCCAAATCGGTACAGATTTATACCCATCTAGAATCCTGTGCCAGTACCCGTGTGCTGCACCTGTGCGAACTTGCATGGTAACGGCAAACTGAGTTTTATGTGACGTGAAGCATGGTAGCATTCATTGGTGTCGATGTGTCGACAAAGAATTGTGGGGGAAAGGAGATTCAGACCAAGATAACCCACCTATATCCAAACCTGACTGGAATTGCGAATTGCAGTATTTTGGTTTCGGAAAGTTCATTTTGTGGGACTCTTCATGTATAAGTACACGGAACGTTGATAGCAGAGGCATTGGTCCCCCAACTTGAAATTGAGTAGCATAGGGGCCGATGTTAACCCTCACATTACGACGTTTCTGTGATAATGTCGTTCAAGAAGGGGTCAAGTCCACTCCATGATCCTCGGAACTAAGCATGCTAGGGCAAAAACGGCGTCCTAACGGCGTTGGAAAGTCTGTTCAACTTAAGGTTCGATAATGTTTTACAAACATCGTCAGGTTCCACATAGGGTTAGTTTTGTACCTTCTGAATTATGGCTGTGGAGAGGGCACTTCTTGAATAATCGAATATGGAAGGGATATTTTCTTTCAAATATATATCAGTAGTTAAGTTTGCACTTTTCAATAAATCTAGAGCACTTTGTCACCGAACAATCCATGGTCAAACAGTACCATGCAACCGCCAAATTAGAAAAATCAGATCATAATTGTCTGGAGAGGATAAAGTTATCGATGCCAAACATTCGAAAGCCGGTTGTTATTCCAACCCTGTATATCCAGACGAAAATCCCGACTGCCACATATTGGCGTCCGACACGGCTCACATCGTGGTGAACGAGGAATGTGTCACACCACGTGAAAGCCCAGAGTGTTGGCTACCCCTTGGGCACAATTTCCGTGCGATCGAGTCAATGTGCTGCACGTGAGCGACACCGATGTGATTGGAGAACGGGTTGCGCCGAAATACTCCGTCGTCAATTGGTTTAGCATGTAAAACGGGGATTTTTAAGTCGGAATATGATCAATTTTCGTGCGCCGAATCGGCTCGGTTTCAACCGGCATAGCTCGCAAACTAATGGACCGATGGACACCAAACCACTGCACATCCAAGACCACTGGACTGACACCACGGCACAGCCAAGACAATCTCGAAGCGTGACAGTGCACACATTTTTGCCGCACGTGGCACGTGCACCCGGAGGAAGGGTGTAAATAATAGGCGACCGTTTTCATCGTTTTTCACGATTGGATCTGGTACTGTGAAACGGATAAAAGTCACGGTACGCCGTTGTTTGCATTACCCAGGTCCATGTACTGGCTACACTTTTCCCTTTGACTATCGGCACCTACCGTGTGCCAGGGGTCAGCCATCGCGACGCGAGTGACAAGTGTCGTGACCAGCAAAACAGGCTCTGCTTTCCACCACATCAGCATCTCGGTTAGACAACATTTTGGATACAAAGTAGTATACACGCATAGCTTAAACGGTTGTGATTCATACGATACCTTTAAATTTTGCAAATCGAAGCAACTTTCCCTACAATCAAGGCTGCCCTGAAGCATTACCAAACATCATTTTCCGCCTTCTCAACCGGCTCATTGCATAGATGAATCAGTGGGTTTTCTTGAGCGAACTTCATTGGTTGAAAATTATACAGGTCGCACGTGCTACCACGCCAGTCAATCTACCGTGGGAAGGATTCTTTAATACAACGAAGAATGGCTCTTAGATGCTCCTGGGTTTTAGACATTGCATGTAAAGAAAGCATACGACCTTCAATATACCAGGAGGTGCTGAGTTGACATCAAAAGTAACGTTAAGGATTATACTTTATTAGGTACTCAACGTTTCGGCCAGGGGCCATCGTCAGGAGTGATATAAAAATGTCAAGTTAAGCAATTGAAAAAAAAAAAGCACGCGAGAAAAAAAGCGTGCAAAGACACGTGGAATGCAGAAAAGCCTCCTCAGTGGTGCAGACACTTAAAGAAACTCCAAACCAGAAACAAACTAGGTCAAGATAGAATCCTCTGAGGAAGCCCGAGCCGATGGTCCACATACATATCGATACATACACTCACGCACATATATAGACATAGATCCAATATAACGCGTAATACATAGAATATAATTTATGTTTATGTAATTTAAGTGATATACCAAGACGTCGTTTGCGTGTTTAGTTGCGGCCGTAGATTACGTATGTGTAGAGATTCGAGGACCTTTAGATCAGCGTTGTCCCTGGCTGTTGCTAGAATTTCTACTTTGAAGTTTGTGTTAGTGTCGCTGTGTTCCATGTTATAATGTTTGTCGATCATGTGTTCGCCTAAAGGTGTGTATGCTCTTCGAAGTCTGGCATCTCCCAAGTGCTCATTGTACCTATCCCTGATACTACGTTTGGTTTCACCGACATAAAATATTCCAAGACAGCGGTTGCACGTTATTTTATAAACTACGTTTTTTCGCGTGCATCTACCTTTGAGCCCGTTGATGCAGGTGTGGCACGTTCTTCTACCAGCAGGGCATGGCGGAATTTCCAGGGCTGAGCGGACCAGGTAAGATTTCAGCGTAGGTCCGCTAGTCCAGGCTACCCTAACATGGTTTAGATGAGACGAACGGATGGCTGCGTTTACCTGTCGACATAGTTGGTCATCGACAAATGGAAGTCTCATGTAAACATAGTTGGGATTACTACCCGCTCGATGCCGACGTTGCCCACTTATCCTACTCCTGTTGTGAGGGTGAACAGCACGAGCGGGAAGGATCCTACCGTGGGAAGGATTCTATATAAGTGATTATAACTTATGGTGTATGCAGGGCAGTACAGCTGTGTTATTGCGTGTATGAAAATGAAGTTAGGAAAGAGCAGGG
The DNA here is from genome assembly GCA_034440615.1 of Ashinkailepas kermadecensis. NCBI lineage: Eukaryota > Metazoa > Arthropoda > Thecostraca > Neolepadidae > Ashinkailepas > Ashinkailepas kermadecensis. Next base: position 365,466 of record JAOTOM010004897.1, on the reverse strand, counting down.
TTAGGTCAGATCAAATCAGGTCTGCTTTGGTAAGGCCATGCTAGGCTAGGGTATGTTAGGTTAAGGACGACTATATAAAGTAACCGCCCATATTAAGCAAAATAGAGCCACACATCGTTGTGATATATGTATGGCATGACCATTCTTCCGAGACAGAGTATATATAAAGAGCCATCTTACGCACAGAATTTGTAGTGTATATGTTTTATGTATCAGGCCGTACACCAATATTGATGAAGTATTTTAATCATCACCCAATCTCTGGTAGCGGTCATATTTACATACGAACATGAGAAGCAGGGTATGGAGTGTAGGGCAAAAGGGCAGCGTAGGTCAATTTAATGGACAGGGTAGGATTAAATGAGGTCTGCTAGGGTTAGGTCGGGTCAGGTCATATTAGGTTAGGTTTGGTTAGGTTTGGCTAAGTTAGGTTAGGCTAGGTTTCGTTAAGGTTCGGTTCGATTTGGTTAGATTTCGTTTAGGATTGGTTCGGTTTTATTAGGTTTGGTTAGGTTAGGATTGGTTAGGTTAGGTTAGGTTTGTTTAGGTTCGTTTAAGTTAGATTAGGTTTGGTTATGTTGGGTTATGTTTGGATAGGTTTGGCTAGGTTTGGTTAGGTCTGGTTAGGTCTGGCTAGGTTTGGTTAGGTTTTGTTTGGTTTGGTTAGGTTTGGTTAGGTTTAGTTAGGTTAGTTTAGGTTAGGCTAGGTTAGGCTAAGCTATGCTAGGCTAGGCCAGGTTAGGATGCCTACCCAATGATGAACGTAGTGGCTTGGATCGATTTTGAACAGACCAACATGGCAGTGGGGTTAGTGTGCATCTAGTAAATATATACAACGGACACCACAAAACTTGCACCGGGCCCGAAAGTTTGCGCCGGGGAACGCTAAAATCTCGCTGGTGTCAGATAAGTACAACGCGCCCTGTGAACTAACACCAAACCCCCCAAATGTCGCACATGGGACCCGAAATTCCTGTCGGTAGTCGCATAAATTCTGGTCGAGGCATCAATAATTCCTCGGGACTCCCACAAATTCGCGTCAATGTCCCCAAATAAGCACAGCGTGGCCCCAAAATCGCATCGGAAACCGACAAGAATCAAGCCAGAACCATCCAAAATAAACAGAGATTCCGAAAAAGATGTCCGAGCCAGGAACATACGCTCCTTGGTCAAAACATGCCACCAGATGCCTTAACAAATCGCATACGGCACCGAAAAACATACCGGAGCTCGACAAATCGCGGCGAGACACGAAAAATGCCATCGAGGGCCCGAAAAATGAAGCCGTGGCTCAGACTTTACATAATTCAGAATAAGTCACCAAAAACTGTGTCGAGCCCAGAAAACTGACGTCGGATTCTCCCGGAACCACGCGACTGGGCCCGAAAAGTCGAGACGGGATTCCGAGAAATTATACCGGGCCCCTAATATTGTGCTGGGGTCGCACAAATATGACCGAGGAACGCCAAATAAACACCGCGGGACCCTAAGAAACTGGAAGACGAAAATGCACCGGGCTCTTCAAAGCGTACCGAGTCTGGAAAAAGCGACATCCCTTAAAACACTCTTTGCTGCTCTAAATATACAAACGGGAGCTAAAAGAATCGAGGCACAACGGGGCCCTCAAAGCACAAAGAGGTTTGATACAGCATGGAGGCATCAAAAACTTCAAGTGCGAGAACGGTTCTCAGAATCTCAGAATCCACTGAGAGGATTACGCGCACGTGATGCGACCTGACAAGGTCACATGAGGATATGAAGTGTGATGATATGCTATGGCCCTAAAACATCGACATGATCCTAGAAATGGAACAAAAAGACCTGGCACTAAATGAACACTTCGGGGTCTGCGAAAACGCGCCAATACCTAAAAAATAGCATCGGTGCACAAAAAGCAACAAAGCTTTTTAAAAAGAGTCGAGGTCACAAAGATGTGCCGGTCCCCTAGCAAAATTGGCCGGAGCCTTAACACGCGCACTGGAGGGGGGGGGGGGCGAAATCCGCCCACGCCTCCGGTTTTTCGTACATAACTGCAGGTTTTACCGGTCGATATACGCGATGTTCTACGTACCTGCTTAGAAATGACCGGCGCGTCATTTAAAGCAAGAAAAATGAAAATCAGCCGAAACATTTTCAAGTTAGGGGCCGTTAAAGTAAACAAAAAATCCTTGCGCCAGACCACAAAATTCGGCGCTGATGCGCTTCCCGTATATTCGCAAAAGGGAAGTGTTCTTGGCAACACTAGCGACTTGTTTGATGTATATTGATATCCTATATAGTTTCAAGGTCATGTTAGATCACAGAGGTCAAGTCAGGTCAAGTTCATGACAGGTTAATGGAACCAAACTTGATCAACTGGAATGTTGTCGTAAATGCACTACTGTATGTCATTTGTACTGATTGTGATTGCGTTTCCATACTTTATTCATGTACTTCATTCCCTTCTTCACGAAGCCGATTGCGCCGAACTGCTCGACGGAGCAGTCGGGCGGGCGGCCCGGTTCCGGTAACTGGAACAGGTAACTGACCTCAAAACCCCATTACGTGAAACTTGTCCATTGCGAATGGCGACGTGGGCTTGGATGGCGACCAGGACCCATCCTCGCGCGTCAACAGGACGTAATACCCTCTTCGGGGGGATCGCGCCCGGGTACGGAGTCGCGCTCCCGGACAGTGCCGGCGTTCGCCCCCTCCGTTTGGGAGGGGGCGAACGCCGGCAGGAGCGGGACGGGGTGTGCGATGTGTTCCTGGTCACTTTAGCTCCGTCAGCTCAGGGCACCCAGAACAATGAAATGTGTGAAAATTGTTCGTAAAGAAACCAGCTGACCAGCGTACCGGTAGGCTGGGTTGCCTACGCCACGCGGGGGTGGAGCTTCCCGTTAGCACCCTCACAAGAGCACCTACGTTACGGGGCGACGGCTGGGGCTGGGTCAGGGCGAATAGGCTATTTGGCAGTCAGCAGCGACAGAGAGCCTCCATACGGACTAGCCTCGCAAGGTCTCTGATCCGATCGATGGAAACCGATGCTATCAAAGAGCCCTGACTTCTGGATCAAACATTGAATGAAAGCAAGCCTGTCGGTCGTGTTCGTCGGCGAGCCTGAGCGTTACATTGCCGCAATATCGGTTCAACAACGTTTTACTTAGACATGGAAGGCTGGGAGTATCAGAGGACTGGCTCCGGCAGCTGGCAGGGACCTGGTAATGCCGGGGACGCGGCACCGCGGCGGTCGTGTCCATCCATTGCCGGCACGTGTCTCCCGATTCAACTTCTGCGGTTAAGCTGAAATTCTCAGACTGATCGGTGGGGTGGGGGCAGAGTTCACGAAACAAACCCTGCTTAGAGAAGACCCTGGTCAAGTCATTGGTACGAAATTAGAAAACAAGGTTTTCCCATAATTCATACTAATGGCGGTAAGGCTTCACTCCTGATGATTATTCGTGTTTTTGATTTAACAAAATTGCATCAACGTTTAATTTTAACTCCAGCATTTAGTTGATAAATGTACTAAATGGAACTTTTTTTTACGTTGTTGCAACGGTAACATTTAAGATGACCTTGAAGTTGAAAAAGTATATCCAAAAGTTATTATATTTTAATGTGATTAAGCCATTTTGCAGGGTACTTCATCAATATCTGATGAAATGCCGTAGGATTCGCAATTTTGGTGCCATTTGCGAGTGTGCTACTCGTTTATTAGTATTCGTTGATGAAGCTAATGGTAATGTTATGCAATAAGCGGGTTGCAGCTTTGCGGTGCAAAATTATATGCTGTTGCATAGGATAACGTTCGCGGAAAGGCTCACGAAATGGCTGAAGGTCAAGGAGGCCGATAGAGCTCTGGGATAGGGAAATTTTCATCCGGCGCACTCTTCCAGGTGAGGGACGCTATTGTATCGGAGGAGCGCTATTGGCAGTACAATTCGATGGAAATGCCTAGCGAAGCGGCGTCAATTTATCGCAGACGGTTCTCTTTTGTTGAAAATGTCGAATGAGCATTCGTCGGGTCTGTTTAGAACAATATAAAGACACTCCTATGTTTCGAGAAAATGCCATTTTCATGCAAAATATCTGGGGAAAATCGCCTCTACGGGGTGAGGAATGACCCCATGGATATGAATGATGATGGCCTCTTTGAACTACTGGATCCGCCCATGAACATCTGTCGTACCCCTCCCCATTTGGATCCGCTGATGGCAGTCGCCACATGGAAAGATCACCCGTAGTTGTTGCCTTCTGTACCTCTAAAACAATATTCCATGTGCATCGAATGATAGCTTGTGTCCAGCCTGTTGTGCCCTTTCAAACATGTGGTTTGAAGTATATGATGTGGTGCATCGCCTTTCCGTCCTCCTCGATTTTCTAAGCCGATAGTTACACTATTTTCCCAAGCTTGAGGTCCAGCGCACAGTTGAGAACTTCGTGTCAACGTCTAGACAGTGGTCTAACTATTGAAGAAGCCGATGTTGTATTTCTATATTCACCCTCTCGAAGATGGATAAAGGGGGAGGACACTGTGGGCATGTAGCTCCTCCTCATGGAAGATGGCTCCCTCGGGGAAGGCTTGAGTGCTCCTCCACCTTCGCTGAACGGATTTTTCAGTTAGAGGCGCCCCTCGGCGAGGAATACGCACCCCACTTGGGAAGAAAAGATTCCCTCATGAGAGCAAAAGGGCTTTTCAGTGGTGCACGTATGCATCCGAGTAAGTTTTGCCATCACTTAGTCATCAGTGGTACCTCCGAAAGAGGGGCCTCTGTGCCTATAAATACTACCTTTAATATGAAACCTGTCTTGTCAATCAACTTGTCAAGGTTTTTTGGTGACATGGATATTGCTATGTAATATCGCATAAAACGTCTGAGTGATTGTACCTACATGAAATCAAGATGATCTCCATCAAGTTGAAGTGGAATATCTGGCTTAATTTCTACCCGATTGATAGAACATCAATGAACATCAGTGTTCTAATTATGAATGTAAGTACCATGAGAGAAGCATCCATTACCATCTGATGATGATTCCGCGAGAAGACACTAACTAAAAGTTGAGTTGCTTTATTTGTCATGACAAATAAGGGACTTATGGACATTTAATATTGCCATAATTCAATTTATAGCAATAAAAAGATCAAGCACTGTATATAACTAAAGTAGCAATCAAGCAGTATTATATAGCAACTTAGGTGATTAACAATTGCAATCATCAACTAAATGAACTTGACATTAGGTGACTGTTTATTTAGTTGAAAGGGTCCAATGGTATTTGAATGACTTTCAACATATAGTTCTGCCGTGCCATTTCCAACCTTTTCCGCCCACTGTAGCTTTGGTTTTGGTAATCCATCTCTTAATATGGCTTGCTTGCTTTTGCTTGAAGGTACAGGCGGATAATTTTCTTCAGGAGATTGTCTTCTGGAGTTCTCATTCGCCGGACGCGCAGCTCGGTTGAACTAACTGTAGGAGTCGGAGCCGTGACATTGATGCGCCAGAGCCTGCCAGCGGCGCTACATCAGGTCATGGGTGCCGTCTGTCACTGCAGGGGAGCTAGGGTTGCGCAGGAGTACCGACCGAAATGGGACATGGGCTTCACCGATGGGAGCAAACACCTGAATAAAATGTTGCCACTTCTCAGTCACAGATACAGATAAAAACACCATACTCCAATCAGCCCAATGAGAGCCCGTGGAAGAGCTCGAGCACCGCGGGCTGTTGCTCTGGCTGTTGATGTGGCCAATCAGAAGGCCTGGATCGCTCCTGTCTGCTGACTTCCGACCCAGCGCTGACCTCTGCTTCCCCAGCAGTGGGCTCTGGGTGCTCCGGGTTCTGTAGGCGAAGTTGGCCGTGGCGGCCGCTGGTTGACCGGCCGGGGCAGATGGAACCGTGACCGGCCGGTGCGGCTGACCTCGGACAAGGTCACGCGCGTCCCGGCGACCTCGGTCCCGGCGTCGGAGCGGGCGAACAGCAGGCTTGACGATCCGCATCACGGCCTGCAGCGCGATCAGCAACACGAGCAGCCGGAGCAGGTCACGGTGAATGGTGGGAGGTCGCAGAAACGGCACGTGGACTGGAAGGGCCACACCCGACTGGAGACAGCGAAAGGTGACTCGACACCGTCTGAGCTGGGGTGTGTGGACCACCCGACTCACTCGACTCGGATCCTTGGCTGGAGTCGCAATGTCTCGATGACACTGAGCACCGCAACCCACCGACCAGCCTTGGGTTGGTGGGTTAAGGGGCGGAACACTGGCACCTAGGGGTGCCGTCGGACGGAGATGAACCTGCTTGCTTTAAATTAACATAGCATAGCAAAACAAAACATTAAAACAACATAACATAGCAAATTAACATTAAAAATGGTTCCCCAAAGGTACAGTCGGTGACCGAAGTATGTTCAGGTAGACCTTCACTATGGCTGGTCACAAGGAACGTAGGCTGTGCCGCTCCACATCAATTACTAGTAGGCTGCGCCGCTTCACGGCTATGCGTTGCGTGACAGTCTACCAGGTTCAACACAGGCCAGCGTCCCAATAATTTGCTTGTGCGATTGTTACGTGTCCATTTGTCGTGCAGCCATAAAGTGGGAAATACTGGTCTACACTATAACCGCCCACATACCTCAGTCGGCCAAACAACACTGGCAGTTCAGCGAGCAGTCTGCCACTGGACTCCCGCCGGTAATCAACCATTGATCGCTATGGATTTCGAACTTCGGCAGCACAGAATGAACTCGAAAGGCTGGAGGGAGTTCGGTTGCAAAGGACGTAACGATAGGACAGGGGAGGATTATGATGTCAATGAAGCATCCTCTTGTCCTAAAATGATGATAGAATTTCCGACATTTACACTTAAAAAAAAATAACAAATTGAGTTCGAATTCTTCTGGGATGGCTTTATGGACCTGGATGCTATTGTTAGGTAGAGCTTGTTGCGTGAACCCCAACCGCACCACCCGATCCATGAATTCCACTTCTACGGAATAGATTTGGTCGAACGTTTAACGTGCCGCCATTGCACTGACGCGGCCACCCCGGTGGCCCGTTCTCGACCCTATCGGGTCAGTTGCCGACCCTCCCAGCCGGGGGCTAAACGCCAGCGCGTGAAGCGACTCGAACCCTGCCGCGCCAGGTCAGGGGAGACCAGTGCAGGCCAGCCCTCAAACCAATTGAGCCACCCCGGGGCGGTACTTGCTTGCTTAGTTCAGATTGATGGCCAAATCGATTACTTACTGAGTTAAATTACCCCATTGAGCGTACGGCCAGTGCACAATCAAGAGAAACACTTTAATGTGCGGCATTTTACACTCGGCATATTATACAGTTGCCAACATATCTATCTGGAATTACACTCGCATCTGGTGACTTCAAGCAACAACAACGCCAGCGTATAGCCGATTAATTAATGAAATCAAACTTGTTTCATTGAGAAACCCAATTCGTTGGCTGTTCGCGAAATGTTATATGCTATGCCTTAATATATTATTGCATCCATTGTGCACCACATGGCAAGCGACATATCCAGATTCTTGTGCTGAGTAAATGTCTCTTCAACCGGATGCCATCCAAGTATTTTACTATCAGAAGTTTTTAGTTGATATTGTCTCATTGCGAAATGAGACGGGGCTATGCGTCATTCTTGATGTGAAACCACCTTCATTTATTTGAGGACTGAACATCATTAATGCCATATTTGTATCTTAAATTGCAGCGTGATGAGAATAAATAGCTCCTGATGGGGCCAGTGAAATACAGTAAAATATTCCAGGACCAAGGTCAGTCCAGAATGTTCCGCCTAAACGACGTCCATCTGGAAAAGTTCAGTGTGACCGGCATTCCTGATTATTTTTGTGGTGAACCAACTTCATTGCCGTACTTTCGAGAAATGTCGGGAATAACGATAAACAAGCTTACACCAACCGGCATCGTTTGCCAGATCAAATGACATGGATACATCAACGGTGTGCATGTGCGTGTGTGTGTGTGTGTGTGTGTGTGTGTGTGTGTGTGTGTGTGTGTGTGTGTGTGTGTGTGTGTGTGTGTGTGTGTGTGTGTGTGTGTTAGAGGTGTGCCGGACCATAGAGGTCATTTGCGCAGCCTTTCAAGCGAATGGATTTTGCAAGCAAGCCTAAGGCAAGTGTACATTTAAGCTAAAGGAGTCTTACACTATAGTGTTACGTGTATGTGAAATTAAGGTGTTGAAGGAGGGGACTAGGCGGGGGACATCTCCCTCATCCTTAGTGTTTTTAGTTTCTTTACTCCTTCGCAAGACGATTTGTAGTTGGGGTGGGGAGAATTGACGAGAAAGTTGGCTTTGCCAGGGTGTCACCTTTAGCCCACTCTTGTCGAAGAGCACCGAGGGATCTTCACCATGCGGACAAGGAAGTAATTGTCCACACCACCCATCACGCCGACTGCCGCGTATTAGTTGTTAGAAGTGGGTAGCAGCCGCCGTTGGCTGAGGGTCGCCCAGCGAGCGGCCGCTTTCGTGGTTGTTGTGCGTGGCTAATTGTGCAATTTGTTTTAAGAAGAACATAGGTGTTTTAAATATGGCGATGCGCAGCCATGATCGTGAGATAATTTTCACTAACAATGATATACGCAACACAGGCTTGGTAGCATATGAAATGAGAACATCCTCAGCTGGAATTTTTTCCAGTAAAAGCGTTGTTTGATTCCGACCCGAATTAATCAGTTGATTATGACTATGAGTCACTAATCTTCTTTGTTCAAGATTTTCTTCATATCCCAGTTGGTTTGGTGTTTGGATAAAATATTTTCACCCAGCTTTGGCTGGCTATTTCGAGACTGGGATTGATGAATCGGAGAAGATAGTGTGTAGAGGACGAGCATCGTGATACGGTGCAGGGGCGGGGGACCGAGTGGTTGAGGTGCTGAGCTTTGGATACCGGAGACCCGGATTCAACACTCGCACCACTCAGGACACTTATATATATATATATATATATATATATATATATATATATATATATATATATATATATATATATATGGCCCTGAATCCTGGCACCGGAGGCCCGAAGCGGGGCATTTTCCAATCCAGCGGCCCGCCGGCAAAGCAGTGTGGTCGGCGACATTAGCCGTGACCGTGAATAAAGTGCGTCGCAAACCACCCAATAAGATGCGAAAATAACAAATGCTACAGTGCAGGGCGGGGCAGGACGTATTGACGCGTTTGATGCCTCGGTCACTTCCTCTCAAACCTCTAGCGCATGTCACAGAGTTCCGGCGTAGTTGACGGTGACCGATAAGTGTACTTCTCAAACTGGCAACACCAGGGTTTCCGATTATCGGCCAAGCAAACACCATCGGCCTGAGTTATTGGCTGCTGAAATGGATAAACACGTTGAACGCTTCGCCCCCCCCCCACCCGCTTCGCAGTCGGGCGTCGGCAGTACGTTGATGGCCGGGAGCTCAGCCGGTGGGACGTCGAACCCTTGATCGTAAGATCGTGGGTTCGAATCGCCCAACCGGAGGGATTACCGAGTCCGCCCGCGACCAATCGGCGTGAGCGTTGGGCGTCACCATTTGACACCATTTGATACCATTTGACACCATTTGACACCATTTGACACCATTTGACACCATTTGATACCATTTGACACCATTTAACCAGACAGTCGAATGCGTCGCAAATGTTCTGAGGTGCTCTCTGAGGTTCTGAGGTGCTCTCTGAGGCTCTGAGGTGCTCTCTGAGGCTCTGAGGTGCTCTCTGAGGCTCTGAGGTGCTCTCTGAGGCTCTGAGGTGCTCTCTGAGGCTCTGAGGTGCTCTCTGAGGCTCTGAGGTGCTCTCTGAGGCTCTGAGGTGATCTCCTGCGCAGTCGATGACTCTGGGCCGGGGGTGGCCGACGCCGCAGCTATTCCGGAGGCTGTTCGGGCACGCAGCTCGCGCCAACTCGCACGAACTGGTGGCTGACGTCGGCGACTACCTGCTGCGTACACCGGCATGTACCGGGAACTTCCAACTTCCGGTACATAATCACGCGGCAGATGCATCATGTTCGACATGTGTATTATCAGGAAGAGCTAGACGCCACCAGACATGGACACAACTCCACAGGCTGCTGGAAGGATGCTCGAAAGTGGTGCGATTCACTGAGCGGTGACGCTGGTGTCAGCTGTAGCGGCGGTAGTATCACTGAGGACTAGCTACGGTACCCGTGGTCGTCCTTCGGACTGTTGGTAACGTCCATGGTCATAGTACGAGACATCGACTTGTACGGACGGCGTTGATGGCGATTCGAAACTCGTGCGCTTGCTTAGTAGTAGTCGCCGTAGCCGTAGCCGCCGTCCCGGCCGTAGTCCTCGGGGTACGTCACGGTACCGCCGTAGCGCTGGTCGTAGCCGTTCCAGTAGTTGTTGTAGCTACGGCCGGGACCGCCGTAGCCAGCGCGTTCGTAGCTGAAACACACAGTTTTGTTTGGACGACTTGCGACACTGCATTGTGTATAAACCGGTGCGCGTTTTCCGAGGCATTCTCAGCACCAGTGGTCACGAAAACTATGTTTTCCCCAGTACTTGAGTGAAGAAGGCCGTGAATAATAAACCCTTAACTGGTGCACATAAGCCCACGTCACGTGCAGTTGCGCGGTATAGATCTGCTTACATGAGGATTGTAAATGGGAGAGGTATGGTGGTGACAATTGGTTACATTTATGCTCTTCACTTGCTATTTCCCACTGAATAGTAATTCTTCCAAGCCTGCCGTTTTCTTCTACTATTGTGCATTTTAAAGGGAAGCTCTTCTGATAGACATCTTTCTCGACGGTAATGGAATTTGGTGTCGGGAAGATTTCTGATAGGCCTGATGTAGTCACATTTATATGAGACAAAGGAAGATGTCCATGATATATGAGACAAAGCAAGATGTCTATGAGATCAGATGAAGTGTTTCTTCAAGGTAGGAATTCAGTGGCACTGACAGACTCAGTAAAGACAGCAGACACCGGAGACAGTAACGTCCTGCAGCATGCACAACACTGTGGCAGCTCTGACACCGGAGACAGTAACGTCCTGCAACATGCACACCACTGACAGCTCCGACACCGAAGACAGTGACGTCCTACAGCATGCACACCACTGACAGCTCTGACACGTCAGTCACACCACTGACAGCTCTGACACCTCGGTCACACCACTGTGACAGCTCTGACACGTCGGTCACGTTTCGACGGAGCTGCTCTGTTCTGGTTCACGACAAGCGGCTATTGCCGCTTTGTGCTGGCCAATGATGGCTTTTTCATATTGTCTGGTCACTGGTAAGTGACGATTAGTAGCTGGTCACTGGTAAGTGAGGATTAGTAGCTGGTCACTGGTAAGTGAGGATTAGTAGCTGGTCACTGGTAAGTGACGATTAGTAGCTGGTCACTGGTAAGCGACAATTAGTAACTGGTCACTGGTAAGCGACAATTGGTCACTGTTCACCAGTCACTAGAAGTCGATCACTCTTGATCACTAGTTACCGTGGACCCATTACGACCCACCGTGAACCCATTACGCTGACTGGCACTGTTTTGGTCGAGTCAGGTGCAAACCAGCAGCAAAAGAAACACGTCAAAATAATTGCATTCACTCGGCTTTTCATCAGGTCCGCTGTGCATGAGAACCAGCAGGTGCTCGACTCAATGCCACATCGAGATTCTGACCTCCACCGTGGTCCCACTGCGCACGACATTGTGCGTGTTCTCCCACGAGCGGGGCAAAGCACGGCACGCCATGCTTCTGTAACGAGACAGTACAGCCGAGCGGCTGACTATCGACGTATATCAGTGGAATGGCGACATATGTCAGTAGAATGCCGACATATATAAGTAGAATGTCGACATATGTCAGTAGAATGTCGACATATGTATAAGTAGAATGTCGAAATGCATCAGCGGAATGTCGACATATATAAGTAGTATGTTGAAATGTATCCATGAAATGTCGACATATATAGGTAGAATGTCGACATACATCAGTAGAATGCCGACATATTTCAGTAGAATGTCGACATACATCAGTAGAATGCCCACATATATCGGTAGAGCGCCGACATACATCGCTAGAATGCTTCTGTCTGTTTAGATGTGTCATTTTGGATTGCACCACCGGTGACTGAAGCGGCTGCATTAATATCGAATAGTGTTGGGCAAATGTTTGTGCGACTATGTATGCACATTGTCTCTACCTTTTCTCGTCACTAATACAACTTACACTCAGAACAGCCTTATGCTGAGGATAATGTTTTACACCTGCATGCAGCTAGTTACGAACTGACTCTTGGCTGTGGACTTACCCGTTGTAGGATCGCAAGCCGTAGTCGCCGTAGCCACCGTAGCCGTCGGAACCGCCGTATCTCGGGTAGCCGCGGTCGTAGCCTCCGTCTCCGAAGCCGCGATAGCCGTCGTAGCCTCCGTCGCGGAAGCCGCGGTAGCCGTCGTAGCCTCCGTCGCCGAGCCTGGCCTCCTGCGCCACTTGATCTGCCTCGCTGCTCTTCGAGAGAGCAGCGGCCACAAGAGCGGCGAGAACCAGGCCGGCGAACGCCACGGAGCGGGACATGCTGAAGGAGGTGCTGCACGACGGGAGAGATGTGTCGGTGTGTGCCGGCCTCAGCACCGAACGCCGTTCTTATAGTCGCCGGCGCGTGCAACGCTGGGCCGCCTCGTGGCCTCATGGCGATCACCTCTGCTCGTTTTCTCACGTCACTAGTTCGACAAGCCACACCGAACGACCGAATAAGACCGCGGGGTCGGCTCCACGTGCGCTGACGCGTGACCTCTCTGACCTCTTCCCGAAGCGGCGCGTTAGCCGGCGGTCGGCAGCACGCACGGCAAGACTCCGCCAGTCAGACATAAGCGTGATCAGGTGCTTTGCCGGCGCCAGGAGCTCACCACGAGCACGCACCCACGCCGCGAGGTCACGGCGGAAGCGATGCTAATTGGCTGCCGGCTGGCAGTGAAAACCAATTGGAAGGGCATCTGGCATCTGGAAGGCGACTGGTATCTCGGAAATGATTCGGACTAGAGATTTGCCAAACCACAGCGACACACACCGGGATGGATGTGTTGGATTACTGGTGTGTATAGAGGGGAAACGGGGTCATGGCCTCTCCCAAAATGGTGATTTGTTCGGAACTTTTGTACTGAGATGACATTTTCTTGAGATCCAAGTGTATTTCATGAGAACAATATGGTCCTAGCGAACCCACCGAATGCTAATCGTTCAAATCCAGTTTGTTTGATTTGTCAAAATTGGAAATAAAAATATGAAAATTTTACCCGCCCCAAACCGGTCAAAAACCGGCCTTCTGGATCCGCCAGTGTGTTGGGCACACCAACTCCAAACCCTTCGAACATCTCTGGAGAAAAAAATTCCACTGGAAGCCCTTCGAACATCCCTGGAGCATCACATCCCACCAAAATCCCTCCGAACATCCTTGAAGCAAAGCGTCCGATCGGAAACCAACGTGCAGCCCTTATAGTATTGTCAGACAAAATAACACACACATGCGGTGTCGAATGGTAACTTTTCTCCTGATGAACAGGGGATGAGCTTTTTCCGTTTTCCGGGAGCATTCCGACCCCCACCCCGTGGTGAGAACCCGACAATTTACGATCAGATTACATCGAAAAATAAAGTAAGCGAATGGTCGTGACGGAGTGTTTGTCTAGTCACGCACTTAAAATGTTCAAAATGCACAGGGGTGGGATAAGAAAGGGAAAATTCCACAATTTCATGTTTTTTGTTCCCCTCGGTTCTTGAGAATGCAATTATGTTTGGCTTAGACCTTCCTCAATACGTACTTAGTTTGTTCGTGCACACCCATTCCACCACTTCAGCATGTAAACAGCACATGCAAGTGTAAAACGTGTATTGGCGCTAAATGACCAATGACATCGATGTGTCCTGAGGCTCAAATAACTAACGAACTGTAAAAGGGTGTGGTTAGCAACTACAAAATGGCAGGTATTTGTGTCCAATCCATCTAACATTTATGTTTGGAAAACCAACTTCAGATTTCCTCTTGTGATAACTCAAGCGACTCGTCGTGGTCTAAGCAATCAATTATTCGTTTAGTATCCAATTTACAAAAAAAAACACAAGAAACAGGAAGGGTGGATTCCGCACCGGATGTCTGGAGGTTCTGCATATTTTTTCCTTAGTATGACGTAGTAGTGCCGTTTAGGAACAAGCCAATTTGCTCTTCATGTATATTTTACTCGTTATTAGCGTATCAGCAGGGAGGGACAGAGGGAGAGGGAGGAGAGAGAGAGAGAGAGAGAGAGAGAGAGAGAGAGAGAGAGAGAGGGAGAGGAGAGAGGGAGAGAGAGTGGAGGCAGGGACGATAAATGAGGGCTTGTGCTGTTTGTTTCGTGTCCCACTAGAACTTCTGATGCGCGGCTTGAGTGCCTAATATACCCGATACCTTATATGAACATCTCTACAGATGTGGACTATTTTCAATGGCGCCGTCAAGCACAACTTGGGGATGCGCATTTGGTACACATATAACAAGAATTTTGGGACCTCACCGCATTATCCAGTGCATGCAAGTTATTAAGCTGTCCCAATGAATGAATATGTAGATAAAAACCAGAATTACATCACGTCAAGGAATGAAAAAGAATGCCACTTACTCATTGCGGGGATAGGACTTCTGACGGAGACCATCCTTTTGCAGCCCCCTAAAAACAAGCTCTTCCAAGGGGCAGTACATGCGTCACCTTTGGACCGTGATTCCTATTTCAAACGCTTGGTCTCCTTTGACGTATTCGGAGGCATTATTTTTTTTTTTCATTCTAAAAGGCTAGTCACTCAACAAATGTCCTGGGGTTACAATCATGTCAGTACGAGGAGCTGCATCCTCATTGTGCCCACTCCTAGATATGCCATTGGCATATGCTCAATACTCATTCATGTTGCAGCCACAGAGGCGTGTGTCTGGTGGCATTTTGTATTGCTTAGGAAAGCTGAAAGTGTCGGCGAGGGAGGCCAAGCTGTGGCTTAAAACATTTCCCCCCTCTTACCCCCCCCCCCACTGCGAGTACGGCAATGTGCCACCGCTATTCTGCAACCATTTGGTGGCCATTTGATGGTGGAACACATGCAAACTTGTCTCGCACTGTTTTATGATACAACCTGGCTACAAACTCTGTCCGGAAGATCTCACATAGACTGTACACTGATCAGTGATGTTCAATGCAAAGCCACGCATTTTCTTCCGACATCTTCAATTGCAACAAATGTCAAAGTTTCTCATCGTGGGCTGGAACAATAATGTCAACGGGCGTCAGAATTGAAGGTCCGCTTATGAATCTTTCCTGATGATCACACTATAAACAGCTCCAATTACCATTCTACACTCCCATTCATGCGCTACAAACTGCCACCTCAGGATTGCCTACTGTGAGAACCCCTTGCTACAAGCGCCCACCAGTCATGCAAGTCTACAGTAGTCCGAATCGCAATGTCAAGGTCGCCACGTGACCTCCGTGTTGCACACGGAGCTGCTGCTGTAAGAGCGGTGTCAGGTGTTGAGAACGGAGCGTACCGACACCTCTCTCGCACCGTTCACCACCTCCTCCAGCGTGTCCTGAGCTGCAGAGGTCGTCTGCCTGGTTCTCGCCGCTCTTGTCGCCGCTGTCCTCTCGAAGTCAGGAAGCCACCGATCAGCTACCGAACAGCAAAGCCACCGATCAGGAGGCGCAGGAGGTCAGGCTTTCCGGCTTCGGCTTCGGCTACGGCGGCTTCGAAGCCGGAGGCTACGGCCGCGGTTACCCGGGATTCGACGGCTACGTCGGCTACGACGGCTACGGCGGGTGAAACGGCAGGCTCAGATGTTATATGTGTGTGGAGGAGGCGGGGGAATGTGACCCCGCTCTAATTGTCACAATTAGGAAGGACAATTTTCACCTGAAAAATGACTGCTACACTTCGTCAGAGTGTGACAGTGACTTCAGCGTACGCAGCTCAGGTTTTTGGTTGCTCTCAAAGTTAGCGAACAGTCATTCACACCTGCAATACTGAAAATATCAGACTACTGCCCTCGTCAAGTATATTGGATGACAAACAACATTTCGAACAGTGTTCCTCCTCTTCAGAAGCCCTTCTCCTGCTCTTCAGACGAGCCTGAATGTGCTAACAGTTCTGCTAAGCCGTACGTGTCAGAGTCCTTTAGTGTTGTAGGAATCGAAACCGGGTCTCTGTACCGGGTCCGCTTATGATTTATTCTCAGATATCCAAAGCAACTGAGTCTACTCTGCTCTTCAACTTCGCATGCATGGGCTACGGCGGCCCCGGCCGTAGCTACAACTACTGAAATGGCTACGATCAACGCTACGGCGGTACTATGATGCATCCCAAAGACTACGGCTGGTACGGGGGTGGGGGTTGGCGCTGTTTACCGGTATGCGAGCACAAACTGAAGAAACAAAGTATTATTGCTGTCCATGCTGACAACAAAATGTGTTGGAGAATATAATGTGCCATAATCAACCTCGCCAGTTGACCTCACCTGTTCACCTCGCCTTTTCCCCTCACCTGTTTACATCACCTGTTCACATCACCTGTTCACCTCACCTGTTTACCTCACCTGTTCACCTCACCTGTTCACCTCACCTGTTCACATCACCTGTTCACCTCACCTGTCGCACACAGACAGACCAGTCAGCTACCATCCTGCATGACGTCACAAATGGTCCAGCTGATGTGTTCTCATGGCGTGCCTTAGAACAATGAACGGGTCCATGGCCGTTCCATTTGTCGTGGACCGTTCCATCCATGTCGCCGGCGGTGTGAGCATCACACGAGACGCGATCACGTGGCCACGTGCAGCACGTGCCGGCCTGCGGCCACCCGCAATACACCGGACGCCGCGTGGCCCCGTTGGCAAGATACGCCGCAAAAAGACCAAACTAGGCGGTTTTATCGGGCACGATCCGAGGCAAGGTGTTCAAGTGCTGCGCCAGTCGCAACACGTCACATGCATGCTAATGCCAATCGCATTAGCACAATGCAAATCGCGACAGCCATCTACGTATGTTGGCCATGACGGGGGATTTGTTGGCGACGGGCAGGCTGACGGGGCCGGGCAGGCTGACGGGGACGGGCAGGCTGACGGGGACGGGCAGGCTGACCGACATCAGCGCACACCGCGTCGGCCGTTGTGGTGGTGGTCAAGCTTGGCGGTGTTAGCGTTAATCAAAGTGCATGCACGTGTATGTCCGTGTCTGTCCTGTCCGGCAGTCTCCGGCACGGACGGCCGCCGTCTCCCCACAGCCGCCGATCTCCGCCAGCCATCTCCGCGTGTCTCAGACGGTGTGGTCCCAGGTCCCGGCCAAACCGGCGAGGTGGAGAATGCAGCGCGCACGGCGTACACCCACTGCACACACTCGAACACAACGAACGTACTCGTGCAGATGGTGGTCCAACCGTCCAGAAGACTTCTGGCTCGAGTATGCGTGACTTGAAATATGAGGAGGGAGGCTGTGGCGAAAGGAATGTCTGCGCCTGCACGTGGCATGCTGCACGTGGCATGTTGCACGTGGCATACTGCACGTGGCATGCTGCACGTGGCATGCTGCACGTGGTATGCTGCACGTGGCATACTGCACGTGGTATGCTGCACGTGGCATACTGCACGTGGTATGCTGCACGCTACCAGGAGTGGTGACAAGCGTGCTCCTATGCGAACCGGATTCCCTTCCATAATGTGCCGGCGCTCCGAGCTTCGACATGGGCCGCGGCCTTGGCCTATTGTGAGGTGCGCAACCCCTCGTGCACGATCGGGTTGTGCACGTATTGCCACCCACCTCTCTAAATGGAACATGTTTGACTGGTTTTTGTGCCAGCCATCCGCAAAATGTGATGGTGCAATTATATGGAGTTTTCGCTGATAACTGGAGCATATGCACCAACTCCGCAGTTATCGTTCGAATCGGAAGTGTAGAGGTGGATTAAGAGCACGCTGTTCGAAGCCACCGCTGAGTACATCAAACCGTAAAAAAAATGTTCACCTCATTTCGAAGCATCCATATTCCTGTCGTTTCTGACTTGCCAGAAACGACATTGCCAGACATCCAGGTATTTTTCGACCAGGCGATGTCGAAAAATACCAGCTGGATTCACTAGCAAGAAACGCATTCATTTCCTTCGTTGCTTCATTTGTCTTTAACTTCCCGTGACTGTTGCTTTATCCAGATATGTGTCTGCCGGTCCGCATCTGTGCTGGTGGGCTGTGAGAGCTTGTCTTACATATTATGTAAGACAGATTTTCACTTCTGACCCAGGTCAAAACATGAAAAAGTGAAAGGGTCAAAAGTCCAATAGGAAAAAGAAAGCGAGGATAAAAGTAAAAACGACCAAAAAATATATATGCTGAGCGGTGCCTTTGCAGCTGAGTGCGGTGCCTTTGCAGCTGGGCCGACTTCCTTCCAGTCGTTGTGGCCGGACGGTCACTTTGGCAGGTTGGCAGGTTGGCAGGTTGGCAGGTTGGCAGGTTGGCAGGTTGGCAGGATGGCAGGGTGGCAGGTTGGCAGTTTGGCAGGTTTGCAGGTTGGCAGGTTGGCAGGTTGGCAGGTTGGCAGGTTGGCAGGTTGGAAGGTTGGCAGGTTGGCAGGTTGGCAGGTTGGCAGGTTGGAAGGTTGGCAGTTTGGCAGGTTTGCAGGTTGGCAGGTTGGCAGGGAGGCAGGTTGGCAGGTTGGCAGGTTGGAAGGTTGGCAGGTTGGCAGGTTGGCAGGTTGGCAGGTTGGCAGGTTGGCAGGGTGGCAGGTTGGCAGTTTGAAGGTTGGCAGCTTGCAGGGTGGCAGTTTGGCAGGTTGGCAGGTTGGCAGGTTGGCAGGTTGGCAGGTTGGCAGGTTGGCAGGTTGGAAGGTTGGCAGGTTGGCAGGTTGGCAGGCCGGTTGTCGGTATGCCACTGTTGACAGCAGCCAGTCAGCTCTGTCGTACTGCGGCGATTACCTTACGATGACGACGCAGAAGTCCCACAAGCCAGCTCAAAATAACAACTGTGGAACGTGCGCATATTTCACTGAACACCGTGGTGTTTCAATGCTTCACGAGGTGACAATTTAAATGTTTGTCACAGAGCTCGTGAATTGCAATGGAAACGGTTCAGCCACGTAAATAGCAGACATTTCATGCAATGCGTATGCCGATACACTGGAATTGTTTTTCCCTGCGTATTCGTAAACAGCAAGTTCATAACAGCAGCACGTCTTGCACATATCGGTATTCGATGTGTTTTGCACACCGTTGATGACGGGTGCAAAATGACCACAGCAGTCAACGCGCCCTAAAGCCCAAATAACTAACTAACTAACACACCGTTGATGAGGCGTGAGAAGGAAAGGAGAATGTGAAGTCCTCCACGGACCAAATGTTCCTCAGCAGTAGTCGCCAGAGCCGTAGCCGCCGTCCTGGCCGTAGTCCGTGGAATACGTCACGGCACGGCCGTAACCCTCGCCGTGGCCGTTCCAGTATTTGTTGTAGCTACGGCCTGGGCCGCCGTAGCCACTGCGTGCATTGCTGCAAAGACATTGATGGATTGGTTGTCAGACCAGCTGGCGTTGGTCCTGAATTATTGATGGTGCACTGGATGGCACGATAGTTTGAGACAGGAGTCCGGGTGCGACTCCCAGCTTCGTAGACGTTTCTATGCCAACATTTCAGGAGTGCGTCAATATCATGTAGGACAATTATCTATGCTGCGTTTAATCACGAGTTGCGTCATCCAGTCAGAGCCCGGTATATGACTCGATTTTCACTTCTGGCCGCAGGTCAGAACGTGAAAAAAGTGAACAGGTCAAAAGTCCAATAGGAAAATGTAATCCAGAATAAAAGTAGGAGGGACGAAACGTCAAATGAATAGAAAGGCTAATGGGAAAAAGTAGAAATGGCAAACGGTCGGAGGGAACTAACTCCAAGGGAAGAACGTTACGAGGATAAGAAGTCAAAATGCAACGAAGTCAACTTGGAAAAAGTGAAAAAGAATGAAGTAAAATAACATTCAAAAAAGAAAAAGCAAAAAAACAAGACAAGGAGTCATATCGAAATAAGCGAGGAGGTTCTCAGAGCTATGGACCACTGAACATTGAGTGGTTCCTCGGGAGATGAAGGACCTCACTGAGCCGCAGGGCAGTGCACAGCTGAAGGGGTCCTCGATAGCCGACAGAGAACTCAACAGTCCAACAGTCCTTGGAGATCACAGGCCCAACAAAGCTGAAGTAACCACTGCATGAGAAGTACACCATGTTTGATGCTACTTACTGCGCCAGATTTAGGAAGGGATCTTCTGCTGGTCATTTTGTCGTGCTAATTCTTTCGCATTTACTTTTATCCGGTTGAGTTTTATCCCTGGTTAACTTTTCGGCAGGTCACCGTTTGTACTTTTGACTTCTTTGCCTCTTGGCTTCCATCGCTGTTGAATTTTCTCACATTTAAATTCTTGTTCTTTTGAACTTCATCTACTTTGACGTTTATTTTGATCTATATCATTTGACTTTTCATTTTACTTTATTCCCTTTCATTTTTCCCCATTTGACTTTCGTCTTTTGACTTTTTGTCTGCGCACTTCCGCAGCAAAGGAGGTCTAAGTTCGACGTACTTACCAGGCATGCATTTTCATTTTTCTTGCAATTAAGGTGAAACATCCAGCATTTAGTAATTTTATTGTTTCCTTTATGTCCGTCAATGGCTACGAGATCCCATTCCTGCATCGCTGCAATCAGCTTCGTTTGTTCGACGAGATCGGTTCATAATCATGGACTTGCAAGCGACACCGATAGAAAATGTCCTTGAAGTGCATTGAATGGACGTTCAGGTGCCCACATGAGAAAAAATCGGCAGCAGATCATGCAATTGGCTACGAACACATTCTCTATCGCCTGCGAATTACAGTACAAGACAAGAAGTATTGCTGTTAACGTGATAATCGATGTTGAGAAATACACCACTGGACCTGGTGGGCAAATCGTGACGACAAAACCCGAACAGCCAACTCACTCTCTGTAGCCGCCGTAGCCGCCGTAGCCGCCGCGTCCCGTGTAACCGCGGCCGTAGCCGAAGTCGAAGCCGCCGTAGCCGAAGCCGAAGCCACCGTAGCCTAAGTCGAAGCCGCCGTAGCTGAAGCCGAATCCGCCAAGCCTTGCCTCCTGCACCTCTTGACCGACCTTGCTACCCATCGAGGGGACAACGGCCACAAGGGCGGCGAGAACCAGGCAGGCGAACGCCACAGAACAGGACATGCTGAAGACGGTGCTGGGCGGTGGGAGAGGGGTGCTGGTGTTTGCTGGTCTCGATGCCAGACACCGCTCTTTTACCCGCCAGTGCATACAACGCCTGGATCACCAGGGGTTACCCGGGGTGACCTCGGGTTCCTGTTCTCGCCTACTTTGGGTGTTGAGTAGCTGGGAATCTGGATGCTGGGTTTTAGCAACTCTGAATCTCGGGTGGCAGCCAAGTGTTGTACCTCATACTCGACCCCATGCGCTTTTTCATGCAGATCAGTACGGATGGGTGAAACACACGCCGCGGATTTTGTGGGCCCACAGAATGCTTGTCGCCGTGATTCGTCTTGTTGTTTCTTATCCGGACTGTTCGTAGTCGGGAGTCTTCATTTCGATGATGTGATGCATTTTGCTTTAATTTGATACGTTCGGATGCATCTATGTCCATATGCAGTGGCTTCGGCACGGGTTTTGCACTGGCAGGGTCCAACGTGCCCGAAGAGGAACTGGTTGGGTCCAGCCACTTCAGCCAATATTGCGGATCTCGATTTATTGCGGGAGATTCGTAACCACCCTCTCCGTCCACACCCCGAGGAGGAGGGTGTGTTCATGTATATGTTCATTATAGTGATGCAAATTATTTCAAGGTACGAATTTGAACCTTATGTTTTCAGAGCATGCTGTTAATATATTGAAATGATATCATCCAGTTTTCCGTATCATGACATGGCCGCAATTCCATGACAAATCAACAGGGTAAGAATAAATACCTTGCGACACTCCCTCCAATGTTGCTCAAATTTTACATGCAGAATAATCTTCGGCCCTAATTTCGATTTCAACATTCACAAGGCCACAGATCATATCAGTCACGTGATATGGGTCGTCAAAATTAATTGATGTGAGACACATTCCACAGTACCAATAATCATGAATTATACCTTTATGATTGAAGCGTCTAAAATAACGAACCTATATATCAGTGACTCTGTTTCCATGGGCAGGTGGATTACAGACGGATCGGATCAGGCTCAGCGGCATGCTGGTAATCGGCAGAATAACGAGCGTTCCCATGACTAATCCGCCACAGATCCGCTCAGCGGTGATCACCAAAATAGTGGATCACCGCCGGATTAGTGGAGACATTTCTCGCGCAGCCGATACAATTGCTGACGCAATAGCTGGGCTTTCAATGTTCCAATATACGGCGCTGCTGCGTCATTTATGGGGTGAATTTGGGGTAGCTTGACATTCAGGAGCTGTAAGGTGAAGATGGAGGACGTTAATGTGCTGCAAATGTTTGTTGCGGTATTGTTTTGTGTCATAGTTTCTGCGGTTCAAGTTTTCGCTGTTCAACAGGCGTATATCCGGAGCTTGGAGGATCTGCGGCGAATTAGAAGTAACCGTCGAGCCGCAGCGAGGCGTCGTCGGTTACAGAAGCGGAGGCTGATTCAAGCTGCTTCAATTCTAATCAAAAGGGAACGGCATGCACCTCGGTTTTGGATGAGGCCTCGCCTTGGTCTGTGGTTTGAGAAGGAGGTGATGAATTGGTGGTAGAAATGACAGATGGATATAACATTTTAGGATGACAAAAGCTTCCTTTCTGAAGATTTGTGACCTGCTAAGAAACCACATGAGCCCTGAGCTAAATGCAGTGCGTGAACCCATACCGCTGGAAGCACGGGTGGCTATGTGCATTTACCATCTCGCCAGCTGCTTTGAGTATCGTGTTACAGCAAATCAGTTTGGACGTGGTAAGACCTCGGTAAGTCAAACTATGTGCTGGAGTTGTTCAGATGCTTGAGTTCAAACATGTTCAGATGCTTGAGTCAGATCCGGGTCCTGTAGGATGTATTGTTTGATCTTGTTTGTTCATAGATCTTTTATGATCTTTTGTTGTGATGATATAATACCACTTCTGGATGGGCCAGGTATGCTGATTTTTCCCATTTCCAGGATCTCAGCCAGTCCATCCAAAGTAGGTAGTATGAGATGCAAAAGTGTTGCCTTTGCCAAACCATTATCCACTCTATTGCCATCATGCCATATGTCATTGTATTAGCCTGTCAAATAATTACATTTCTGAAGCTTGGTAAAGCCCTCTTGATGCAGGGGAAGACCATTTAAATTTGTTTACCTCATATTGAAGGTTGCTGAAAAAGAAAATGACAGTGCATGATTTAATGCAAGTGGCAAGCCATTAAAAATAATAATGTTATGTCACCTCCAAAGACAAATTTCTGGCTCCTACAATTGTCTGCAAATATTTTCATCATAAGAAAAGACGGCTTGCTTTTTGGTATTCTAAGGAGTGCTGATCAACGGATTTGGTGGACAACTGGTTCAGTGTCCAGAGTGCAACCAAGAAGGGCCCTTGTGCTCATAGTTGCACTGATCTTATATGTCTTCATGTCTCAATTTCCTATGCAACAAATCCTGAGAGGTTTGACAGTTTGTGGTGTAATTCCTCTGAGCACAGAAGTCAATAGGTAAATTTGTGCTCCAAGGTAATTTTTGAATTCTTGCCATTTCCTCTTCCAATGCAATGTTTATGAACATGGCAACATGATACAACCACTCATTTCCTCTGCAAGTGCTTGCTTTTCAGTTGGAAGGCAAAATAACATCAAAAAGAGGCTTTGAGTTGGGTAATATAGCATACAAATGTTGCTAGAAATGTAGTGTAACATACCATAACCTAGCCTAACCACTGATGCTTTCTCTTACACCATACATTACACTGTGGAGCATGGTTTTAAGAATACAAAATAATACTTTTTTTCTCTAAAAATTGTTCAAGTTCAAAAATTTAAGCTAGCCTAGCCTAGCCTGTTTTTTTTTAAAGAAAAAGAGTGAAGAAAGATGTATTGAAAAATGTGGAATTATCCTAAGTAAAAACATGACCTAACAAAACCTAACTAATTTGCATGTTTTATGGATGTACAATGTTTGTAAAACTTGTCTTGTGAATGCCTGGAAGGAAATTATTGGTGTTGCCAAACAATGCCAATATGCATGAATTTCTACAATAATATCTACCATGCAAATCCTGTTGGACTGGAGGAATTCATTGCTTCCATGCAACTTTTGTATTGAGTGAAGGAAAGCAATGTCACATAATGGCCTCAAAAACATTTCATCTACCAACAAGCTCCAGTTGGTGTCAAGGATGGGATTGTTTTATGCAATTCTGGATTTAGAGGTTAAAAATGCTTAGCTCTCAAATACAGAAATTTTCCTTGCTTCACCTTTGAACATACTGTTGTATGTCAAGGTATTGCAGCATCAATGTCAGGTTTACAACTTAAGAATTGTAGCCAGAGGATGCAAAGGTGTACCAAAAAGGGCCAGGAGTGTAAGGTTTAGCTCCAATGTTGTGGCCATTTATTATCAGCACGGAAGCCTCTGCTTAAGAACCAACAGCTGCTGTTTAAAACCAACAGGCTGGTGGTTTTATGAGATAGTGTAAATTTTAAATCATCTGATTGTCAAGTGGCACTGTCAAGCTTTCAAACAATACATGAAGCAGTAATGTTCTGGGAAGGCTAATGTTCTGAATGACATATATCCAGGACAATGCTGTTCCAGCTCCAGTTGTTGGAGCTGCTACTGACAATTGCTAGCTTCTCATTCATCTTGCTTTTCTTGTATTCTATGTGAAATATTAATGCATGTGCTCCTAATATCCTCACATGGCAAAAGTCAATGCAGGTCATGAAATCATGCCATTTCTTGCATATGGCATACAGCAAACTAATATTTAGTGTGCTCACTGATAGCATTACTTATTGACCTCCATGCTTCCAAAGTATATCACAATGGAACATTGTGTTCAAATTCCGAAATATTGGTGGAAAATAGCAACAGGAAAAGTATGCACACCTAAAGTCATACCTTTTGTTTTTATTTGCATCTTCACATGTTCATAACGATTCCATCCTAATGGTTCATGACATGTGAAATACAGATAATATAATCATCTCAGTAGCATATTTGTGTAGACCTTGGCATTACACAGACATGAAATGTATTGTGAAATGCTGTGCAAGATTATATCCATGTATTTTCCAGTCTTAATTACATATTTGGTGTCAGGGTGAGAATATTTGTATTCACATCCGACACCCAACTGGCAACTAATTCGGACACACTGCTATAGAAGCTCTAGGTACCGACTAACTATTGGATATTACCCTTCACAAAAACTGCATTACACCATCCTAGCCTTTGGGGGCAAGCAGTACAGGAATAATGTGTGTAATGTTTGTTTCAGATGTACAGGCACTTGAAAATCTTCGTCAAGGCCGTCACTGATAGCATGGCAGACTACATCTGCATGCCTGGAAAAGTCGAAGCGAAAGAAATTGCTCGAAGATGGCAGGAGCGGTTTTGCTTTCCGCAAGCATACGGTGCTATTGATGGAACCCATGTCCCCGTCACTGCTCCCTTTGAGGGATACAGAGATTACGTGAATAGAAAGGGATGACCGTCCATCATCCTTCAGGCTGTTTGTGATGACAGATACCTGTGAGTCCTGCACCCCTGATGTATGTTTGACTCGACTCTGTTTAATCTCGAAGCTGCATCTAGCAACTCGGAACTAATTGCCATAGCTCCTCACAATCATTTTCGAAAAGCTCCATCCCTCAGGACACAGTTAATACGAAGACTGGTGGTAGGTTTCCAAGCAAAGGCAAATCGAACTAAGTGACAAGGTGTGTTGGGGCCCAACTTGATTGTAGGAAGGAAGTGATTGATTGAAGGAAGTATTGTCTGCTTATTGAAAGAGAGGTCGTTTTACTCGCATTTTGGATGCAATCACATGACGTCCATTGTTGCGTGGTTTTCCATAGGAATGTTTTTTTTAGTTTCAGAAGCATTCACTGTGGCTCCCCTGGGAGCTGGCATGACGCAGCAGTGCTGAAAACCTCTGGGATCTTCATACAAAACCACTTGCTTCCCAAGGTCAGGAACTTGCATGAGTGTAATCCTGCTGTTAATTAGAGTGCAGTTGCATATGCGACAACTGTGACTGGTGTGACCTCAACATTTTGTCTGTGACGTGTGGAAAGAAAAGACCTTTAAGATTCTGGGTTCTGGATTTGTATCCAGAATATTTTCCGGAAGGTTCCGTTACGGGCGGCTTGGCTGTATTTTGTGTTGCGTATTCACCGGCCTGCCTTCGAGAACGTCGCAAGCGTAATGCTGAGGTTTTTTCAGCCACTTAGCGACGTATTTGATGGCGAGAAGCATGTCAAGATTTTTCGTAGTAGGTATTTTCTGATGTGGCCATCATCCGAACAAAATATTCAACATATTGCGAACGCAGGTACATTCATGTCTATCGGTACTGCCGTTTTGTTCTTGTTGCTCATTTAATAGTGTGTCCTTGTGTGCGCTCTTTGCAGGAATCCATTGTTCTGGAGGGTCACGCCATCAACTTGATGATTCTCGGCGATCCGGCGTATCCACTCCTACCTTGGCTTATGAAGGGGTATCCGACTTACTGCCGGACAGCTGAAACCCAGGAAGATCAGCTGGTGTCTCTTCAACGAGAATCGTTCAACGTGTACCTGAGTTCAGGCCGCATGGTCATCGAATGTGCTTTTCGACGCCTAAAGGGTCGCTGGCGCAGGCTGCAGAAACGTATTGACCAGGATGTGGAGTGGGCCCAGCTACTAGTGTCAGCCTGCTGCATCCTTCATAACTTTTGCGAGATGCAGAGGGAGCGTTTTATGATCAGTGGATGCCTGGCGCCGAGACTCGGCGCGAATTCCCGCAACCTGGTGTGTCTTCATCGCGTGCATCGTCGCAGGGCTCTGCAAGCAGCATGAGGGATGCAATTTGCCGACACTTGGGAAATCAATGTCCATTGCGGGAAGCCCTCCTACGTCTGTGATTGACGAGTGCAAAAGTATTTGATTGTCGGAGACTGGAGCACGCCCGCGCCGACCATCTGTCATATCAGCTCTTTTGCACTTTGCACCGTTGCAAGTACCGGCTACTGTTCCGCGCGCTCGGTCGCTGGCTTCACCACCTTTTGTTCTGCTCGCTTCACCGCAGGGTGTACTGTTCTGTTCAACACCCTCAACTGCTGTTTTCGGTGCCACGCTCTGCAACTGACTTTCTAGTCAGTTGTGGCGCGCGAACAAACTGTGATTGAATTGTCCTGTTAGTTGCACCCCACTGCTTATACTGCCAGGCGTCGCGCAACGGGCGGTGTTGTCAGCTGTTCGCACGCTCTGCCACTAGATGTACCGACGTCCTTGCCACATGCTCCTCCACGAGCTGCATGTTTCCTTACCACAAGCTCTACTCCTGACGGCTTTCATTTCTGCACGTCTATGCTGTTGCCTGGTTTTCGTTCTGCTCCCCGTTGGCTGTACGATTTTCTGTTTCGTGCTCTTTACCATCGGATGCCGTTTTTCTATGCCACTTGTGTTGCTACTTCTATGCCCGCAGACTACGACCGTCAGTTTTCCACGCTCTGTCGCTGGCTGCAGTGTGCTATGGCGCGGGTTACAGTGTTTATGTTGTGCGCCCTCGATGCTGGCTGTGTTGCTATGTGGCGCCCCCTAACCACTGAGCACGCATCTTGGACTGTGCTGTGCTACTCCGTGCTCCCCTCCCACTGTTGTAACCACCGCCAAACTCGCTCACCGAGCCGTTTGCTGTGCAGCGCGCTCCAGCATCAAGTCTCCAATCGCGAAGGTTCATTTTCGTAAATATATAACTGTTGGTTTCATCAAGGCATTTTTCCAAATATCCTAAATGCTTCATTTCGTTCCGTGAATGCTCATATTGTGCTTATCATAATACGTGGAGTTTTTGATGTTATTGGGGCAGGCAGGCAAGCCCCCATTAGTTTAAAAAATTTGATATCAGGGCCAAAGTGGCGTACGGAAGGCGTGGTCTAAAAAATTACAGCTGACGTTCGGACCACTTGCCTTCATTCATTCATTCCTAAAAAGTTCCGCAGCTGCGCACCGAAACGGCGCGCCCCGTATTAACTTTATAGTGCTCTGGTGATGGGCGACGGTGAGACGAAACCGTTGTTCCTTGCGAGCGGCTGGACTCCACTCATCAGCCCTGAAAACGCACCCTCCCAAACTGAAAGTGGTGAACGTAAGCATCAACGAATGGTTGTATACATATGTTGTTTTCGATGGGATCTGCCACATCCAATGTTACGACGATATTCCGGTCACCATTATGCGGTGTCACCTACGTGCGTCTGCATTACATGGCCACAGAAATCGTGTCACGAGCACAAATGTATTTGGCAATACGGTGCTGTCGCTGCTGCTACAACCGCAAGCAGCAGACAGCGATGCAGTACCTGAAAACCGACGCCAAATCCCATATAATATCGACTACGCGCTCGAGCTGACCAGCCGACCGCTCGAAGACGCCGACGGTCACTGTGATGCCACTGTGGCCGCCAGAAGACGCCGACTGATTTCGAGCGCGGCCTCCTCTCGCTAAGCGTCTCGCTGCTGAGCAGCCTCCTCCCTCAACGCGGTCTCCTTCCAGAGGGAGATCAACGATTCCCACTGGGAGCCGTTGCTGCCTTGGCGCTGCTGGCGCCTGTGCACAGCACGTGGGGTGGCACTAAGGCCATCACTTGCACGATCGCTGCCCCCCGCCCCACTGGTTGTTGACCGCCGGTGACGGGGCGTGCTGCCGGCCGGTGGCGTCCAGACACCAGCGCTAGTGGTCGAGAGGCCATCTTGGTCGCGACCTCGGAGCGAACTGGCAGCCGCTGGTGCCCAAACACCAGAGCTGGTCGTGGATGGGTTGGACCCACCACTGTTGCTACGCTCACGGCTGTGGCCTGAACTGTCCGTGCTAGCAGCTCGGGAGGGTCCAGGACGTGGAGTTGGTCCCGGCGCAGGTGCGTTATACTCGAGCAGGCTATCGATCTCGGCTACCTCACACAACGTTGAAACGTCATGGCCAACAGTCGACAACGGCTGGCTGCCATCACGGAACGTGACGACATCGCTGGCTGTCCTTGGAGTCGTGTTTGTTGACTCCTCTTCTGCAACGACACAATAAGTTTGAACGACAGTAATTGCAAATTTGGGAGGTGACTGGGCACGCCCGAATTTGGCAGAAAAAGGTTGAGCAAAGAAGGAACACACCACTAGGTGTTCACATACACGTCGCAACTAGCACGACGATATTTGTCATGTACTTATGAATCACTCCATCGGCGCGGGTCAGATTCCAGTCAATTTGCATGCCAACGCAATTATTTTCTTAAAAATGAAGCATGTATTAAAAAAGCATCACGGGCAGACCTCCTCAAGATACTTAGCTAAAATCTGACCTAGTCGATACCCTCGGCAAGTGTTCAAACGAAGTCGGCACAGCTCCGCGAGGTCGTGATGGCCAGCGGCTCCAGGACGAGACCACGCGATATGAGAAAGACCTGCGTGATAGGGTGACCGGCTCACCGCCTGAGTGCTGGGGTCGTTCCCGACCTTGAAAACGCTAATTCCGTCGCGACGCGTGACCAGGTCACGAACACCATCCAAGTCCAGCGCCTCCAGAGACAACATGTGATCTCAACCCCGCACCCCAGAGACAACATGACCGAAAAGTCAGACATTTTGCACGCGGTTAAGGTGATAGGCGGCAGCCACGCTTGAAACTGAGCCAGGCTGCGGGGAAAACATGGGCCTGAATGAGGAGTTTGCGGATCCCAGGCGTGAGTTGGTGACAAATTACATAATTCGATACGTCATTAGCATAAGGTACCAAATGAGCATGAGGCATGTAGGATCAGGGTTGGATTTGAACTTTGTAATTTTGGATGTGGAGGGCATCAAATATGGAGAGGATATTTGTATTCAAACATGTAACAGAATCTTAGCTTGCACTTCTTAATGAATGTTGAACACTTTATAACAGTGCAGCTCATCGTCAAACAACACCATTCAACCCCTAAATGATAAAAATAAGAGGATAATTTTGAGGAGAGGGTAATTGTGCTTGAAGTCGTAGATCAAACTTCAATCTTATGTCTCCTACCTTCTGGTATGGAATTGCCAAACGTGACCTCAAATGTCATGGCTTCAGCATTTGCTGAAGGCCTGGTGCCCAGGAGATCCTCCAGGTCTTGGTGGAGCATTGGCTCTAGTGCCCCACCACCTGATGCAGCGAGTCTCTGGCGGCGCTGGTTGAATCTCGACCGCAAGTTTTTCAGTTTGACCTTGCACTGGTTTGCAGTCCTTTCCACGCGTCTATCTGTTAATCGCGTCGACAGGTCACTGTACACCTGCAAAAGATTAATGAAAATGACTGGATAAGTTTTGTACCACAGGGACATGAACAGTAGCTACCTGCTGTAGAACAGTGTTCATCATTGCACCATTAAAACAAGCATGGCACAATCCATGCTTATACAGTGGCAACAGTTGTCCAACATATGCACCAAAATGGACATCATTGACAATTCTTAGAACAAAATAGACCAGACAGGGGCACATATTAGCTGAAGCCTATGAGTTGTCCCTACTTTCAACTGAAGTTCCTCACAAACAACAGGCTGCTTCCTTCCACGGGTTCAGCCGCCCGGACAGGATAGTCAGATGACAACATAAGACAGATGGTCTCCCCTTCCATGGACAGGTCAGTCAAATGACATATGACTTAGCATATGATGGCATATGGCCTGGGACAGGTCATTGACGCATGCAGAACATATAGCAGTCTTCTTCAGCTTCTTGGGACAAGCTTGTACAAGGTTGCTGTGCTGCCTCAGAGTACCCATACAGGGTTGATGGTGGTGCAGCTAGTTAAATCTCCAAGTTTAACTGTATGACTGTATGACATGCATGACTGAAGGAGTATAAATGTAAATCAATTATCATAATGTTGCCAGTTCTACATAATTTTGCAGAGCTAACTTTGCCAGCCAGCAAAGTTAGCTCATTTGTCTAGGGTCTGGGATTGGTATGAACATGAGTTTTAGTGGGAGCATCCATTGGAATTCAAATGCATGAATACCGGCTGCACAACCAGCTGATGACAACATGGGGCACATCAAACCAAATTTGTGTGCCATTAAACTATGCTTCCAACTTCTGACCATAGATGGTGACTATGGAGGAAATAAAGCATGATCAGTAAAATCGGAAAAATATCGCTGGTATGCAGCCCAAATGCAGTTTTTCATGATCAATGACAAAAGGAGTTATCCAGCCAATTTATCATGTTGTTGCAAGAAACCCAAATAAAATGCATCCATATGTAGTCAATTCTTACATTTTTGTGGCGGTGCCTCTTGCCATCCAACATTTGGAACAGACGCATTTCAGTTGCCACTTCCAGCAGGATGCGCACCTCCTCCTCCGACCAGTCGGCTGAACGTTTGGATGACATTACATTGGAGGATGTGACAAATCTGCCAACTGTGAACCACAGCCCAGCAACAGGTGATCAGTTACATGATGTTGATTTCATTGACAGTGATGTTGTTTTGAATTATGTCAGGAAAATAAAGCCAAACAAGGAAGCAGGACCTGATGGAATTTATGCTAGGGTATTGCGGGAAGCTGAAAAAAATTGGCAATTCCACTCAGTATAATATTTTGTAGATCAGTTTCGCAAAATGAAATTCCAACCGATTGGAAAAGGGCAAATGTAGTTCCTATTTTCAAGAAAGGAGAAAGAGGAAAGTTGAAAACTATAGGCAAGTAAACCTCACATCACTAGTCTGCAAGGTACTTGAATCAATTATCAAGGATAAAATAGTTAGTTTTCTGGAAGGAAACAGAGTGATTCAAGATACTGAACAAGGGTTTAGAAAAGGGCGATCGTGTCTCACAAATCTCTTGGACTTTTTAAGTTTGCTACAGAACAATTTGATAAGGAAATCAGGTTGATGTAGCATATCTTGACTTTAGCAAGGCCTTTGACAAGGTACCTCATAAACGGTTAATGATGCAGCTGCAGGCCCATGGTATTGTGGGTAACATCCTAAAATGGATAGGGTTGTGGCTTTCAGATAGACAGCAGAGAGTGATGCTAAATGGTACAAAATCATCATGGCAAAACGTTCTTAGTGGAGTCCCCCAAGGGTCAGTACTGGGACCACTATTGTTCATTATGTTTGTAAATAACATTGAAAGTGGCCTAAGCAGTAAGGTTTTGAAATTTGCAGATGATTTGAAGGTCTTTAGGGCAATAACAGGGCACAATGAGCAGGTCTTGCTGCAGAAAGACTTAGACGAGCTTGTGAAGTGGTCCGAAAAATGGCAAATGAAATTTAATTTTGATAAGTGCAAAATCATGCATGTAGGTAGGCAGCATATCAAGCTCCATACTTGATGGGTGGCCAAGTACTATCTGTGACTCAGCAGGAGAATGACTTAGGTGTTATTTTTAACACAAAATTGGGGGCATCAGAACGACCAAGAAGCCAGGAAGAAGGCACTAAGAATGCTTGGGGCAATAAATAGGAATGTATCATACAAAAGTGAGGAAGTCATCAGGAAGCTTTATTATGCATATGTCAGGCCACATCTGGAATATTGTGTCCAAGCTTGGTCCCCTAGTTAGAAAAAGATTGTTGGCTTTTAGAGAGAGTACAAAAGGCAACAAAAATGGTGAATGGTATGGGCAACCTGGCATATGAGGAAAGATTGAAGAAATTGAATATGTTTCAACTTAGATATAGAAGGCTGAGAGGAGATCTCATCGAGGTCTTTAAATTTGTTCATGGTCAGGAACAGGGTTATCTCAGGGAACTGTTTGAATTTAACAGAAATGATGCAATTAGCGGTCATCAATTCAAAATTAAAGTTAATCACAGCGGGACAAGGTTAAGACAGTCCTTCTTCACCAACAGGGTAGTAGAACACTGGAACCAGCTGCCAGAAATCATTGTCAGTTGCACCACACTGAACATCTTTAAGAACAGCATAGACAATCATTATTAGAATAGGGGCTTGTTTTTCTGTATTCCAGGGAGAGTTGATCAACACATTTGATGAACAACTGGTTCAGTGTACAGAGTGCAACCAAGAAGGGCCCTTGTGGCTCATAGTTGCACTGATCTTTTATGTCTTTTATGTCTTTATGACATGGCTCCTGAAAATAGGATTGCATTGTGAGACAACCAAGAAATAGAGAGGTCATGTTAAACACAAGACAGGATTGCAGGAATAAATATATATCATATTTTGCTACATGCATATTAGGTTTTAAGGAGTTCTAATGCAACTGTGGTCAGAATTGGCAAGGTGGAATCACTGGCATCATAAACAGAGCTTGTGATTTGATCATGGTTAAAATCAGCTGGCACTAATACACATGTTACAAATGGAAGGGCCTAAACCCAATGAAAATGCTGCACTTGGGTGCATCACGTTGTTTCATGTTCTATATTATTAAATGCACAAGATGGCACATAATTGCAAGTGCTGCTTCTACAGTCCATGACAGGTACCAATGTAGCTTAACAAGATAAGCTGAGTGACTGAGGAAGTAGAAAATGAATACAAGTACTCTCCCCTATCCCATACAAAAAGGACACCCTTCAATTTATCTTCAGAATTGGCCCACTGTCTGTGCAAAGTTGGGACAGGGGCTCAGCAAAGTCCAGGGTGCAGAAGCTTCTCCAACTTCATAGGACACCACATACCTGGCACCATCATAGTTTGTCAGTCTTAATTGCTTGTAAAGTTTTGGAGATACATATAATACATAATCTTTGTTCTGATAGCTCAACACATTTCATTCTGAATCACTCCACATCACAGGAATCATTTTATGCCATGCCAGAAATTGACTCATGTCCAGTGAGCAAATACCAAACAGGCTAAACGACCAGCAACTGTGGGTCAACAGTACAGTAGGGTTAGTGCAGCATGAGCTTGAGGTATGCAGGTTAAAAAGTGGTGATGAATGCAGACAGTTTGAGGGTCCAGACATACAATTTTCAATGTTTAAGTCATTAAATTGCCCCATCACTTGTCCCATATGTCATAAAGTCATGGTGTTCAGACTTAAGAGCCACAATGGCCCATCCAGGTTAAGTCTGCAAAGGATGATACCATATACCCTGAAAAAGAAACACTCCTCGCCCCAACTGACACCATATCCCTAATTCCGAAGGACCCATCTGCCATCATCTTGCACTCTCATTAATGCCTATCTACCTTACCTATCCAGCCCTATTCACTTGATCCCAAGTAACACATGTGGCTAGAGTGCACTACCATTAATTTTCAGACACCATCCATGCCCACCCAAAGGAGCCTTTACAGTGGCCACCCACCTAGCAAAATCTCACCCCACCCACTAAGGGCCCAGAAACATGGTTTTGCAGCCTAAAAAACGTTATCCACAATTTTTTAAAACTAACATTCCATTAGGGACTCCCCACAACATCCACCGGTAGCATATTCCACTGATCAATAATCCTTTGACTAAATACTTTTATTGCTTAACTGTCCTACACCATGATTTGTCTAACCTGAATTCATGACCCCTATGTGACAGTCTAAATAGATTCCATTTATTCAATAGATAGTGTAATTCCAGGTAAAGGGATTACCTATGATGTGCTCTGCTATACAATACCAGTTTATAGCTTAGATATTTGTATCGTTATCGTTGATATCGGTATCCCCAAATTGGGTACCTCTTAGAACACGCAAAACGGGTAGCTATATGTACGTCATTGTCTCAAAACTGGGCTTTAAGGATCAAAGTATTTTAAACAGCATTTAAATACCATGGCAATTTCAACATCCCACTGTATTCGTTTCGACATCTCACACCTAAGAAGAAATCATTATTTTAGCACTGCATATCTAAACCATCTTGAGAAATGTGGCATTGGAAAGAATCCAAGAA
The DNA here is from genome assembly GCA_034440615.1 of Ashinkailepas kermadecensis. Lineage (NCBI taxonomy): Eukaryota > Metazoa > Arthropoda > Thecostraca > Neolepadidae > Ashinkailepas > Ashinkailepas kermadecensis. The sequence continues at coordinate 330,378 of JAOTOM010004897.1, read as the reverse complement.
TACACAAACAACTTAATGCACAAATTTACCATTGTCATTTTTGCATCAAAAGGCAAATTTCTGCAATTTTTCACTGTAATGCATACCTCTGCCCAGGTACACAGGTATGGGTGCAAAATGACCTTAGCGGTTGACATACCCCTGAGTACAGAACATCAGGTTATCAATGGTTGGGCTATTTTATTACATTGAAATGAAATATTGAATGATTCTGGATAAGTATATAAATGCACAGCTTTCTGTGGATAACGAGTTCCACAAGAATTGCCTTGGAGCTTGGAACATAAGCTTCAATCTGATAGTGAAATAATTTTAAAATTCCCTTTGATACCTTGCTAGGTAGGTAGGGGAGGTCTGGGGGAATATCTGAACATGTTTCCTGGACACCTACCTTTGGATGTCTCCAGTCATGTTCAGCACAAATAACAAAAAAGGTGGTATTCAGAAATTATGGACCTTTCTCTGCCAAAATACAAAGGTCTGATAACATAGTTCTATGGATTCTTTATGTGTGGAGCTAGCAAAGTCAGCAGGCACCATTTATAGGCTTCCAAGGGCAGAACCCTGGGTTCTTTTACAAGGCATTCAACCTCTAGGTCATGCAGCGTCGCCAACCGTTGGCTTAAGAAAACCATAAAGAAGTGACCCCAATATTTGTTTTGCCATTCGACCAGTATTTTTTAGTGACTACTAATAACTTGTACCACAACAGCTACAGTGAAGTAATCCTGCAAAACGACATTTTCATGTTTGGAATACAGCACACCACTATGAAATAATTGTCTGTTTTAAAGTTGCTCTTTGCAAGTGGTTAGAGGATTTTCATCAAAAGGAACTGTTTGAATATGGATAGCTTGTTCATTTTTGTGCTCAGTTAATACAGTACAATTCCTGGTTCGGCCATACAGAAGCAGCAGTAGAGCTATTCGTTGCATGATGTCTTAAGTGTTTGGAACCCCCTCTTAACCTACATACCTAGTTAACTACCTATTTCAGGTAAAAATACCAATTTCTACATCTACTTAGAACTATGCAGTATCATAATTAGTATATCCATAATCATAATCAGTACCAACTAAGCTTCACCATGATCAACAATCTGCATGTACTTAAGTTTTTTCACATCGAAGAAAGCAAGTCGGGAGCCGAAGCTCGGTAGGTACCTAATTATCACACCTTCATATGCCAAAGAAATATAAACAGAGCAAGACTGTCCTCCCAGTATTGTGCTTCTTTCCAACTCACCTTCAATGGAAAAGAAGCTTCTTCTTCCGACGCTTGAGCAGGTAACAACGTAAACAACTTGAATCAAGGCCCTTTACATAAGGCTTGAGGACTTGAATGATCTCTTCAGCAATCCACACGGTAAACGGAGGCCTCGTGCTGGTATATGACCTCGGTCTCACGCTTTGTCAGGACGCAAGGCCAAAACCAAGGACGCAAAGGCCGAGGACGTGGGAAGTTGTTCCAGGTTGGCGGGTGGGAAAAAGATATAGGTATATTCAAATAATAAACCAATATACGCCGGATGTATTTTTTTCCAACGTACGAACTATAACATAGAAATATATTGAAATAATTTGTAAAACAGTTAACAATCCCTATTTTTTAAAAACGGCAAAAAATTATATCAGTCCTGATCGCGATCAAACCCGCTGAGCTCGAACGCATAGTGGATTAGTAACAGGATCACAAACCGGATTACCAACAGGATTACGGGTGTTCCCATGACTGGCCTGATCGCGATTAGTGACTTGATCGCGATCAAGGTCGATTAGGGGTGCCCATGGGAACAGGGTCAGTGTTGGAGGGCGGCGGTGCGACGCACGCGGTATGCCAGCGCCCACGACGCATAATAACGGCTGCCAAACGCACCACGCGATAACCTTGTATCGGGCAGCCCAACTACCTGACGAACATCTCATCATGACTGAGTCATCCGATGGATTGTCGCACTCGTGGTCTGCATAGACAACACCAGACTACTGAGTCATTATTGCTGACAACGTGTGGCTCAAGTACACCGACTGCAGGCGTGCCAGAACATTCCTACAAATAGGGTGCAAAACGTTTCGGTGAGAACAGAGCTTTCCTGCACATGCCTAGACGAGTAGGGACTAGGCTGCCTAAGCTTTGCTATGTGCATGTAGCTACGTACCCTGAACTAGGGCTGATGTAGGGATGGAATATATTTTGGGGATGGCGTGTAAGCACTAGTATAATTTTCTAAAGTTATCCGAAAACGTGAAGTGACCTTGTGGTTTCTCCTTGACGTTTTTTTTTCACCCATCCCCATAGGCACTAATGTTAAATTTATAAAAGCTAGGTGATACTCAGCCACTTTTGTGTGGGACTCAAGTACAAGCTGTTAACACTGAAACTCTACCCATGGGTGTAGATGCATATTCAACTAGAAAACGAGCATCCCCGTCTTCCACATTGATTAGCGAAGTCAACTTCATACCCTTTTGGAATGCGTTTGGCTCCCATGCATCCTGGGATCCGGACTCCGAGCCGATCCCGGTTGGTCGGTCTCTGCATTACAGAACATCCCGGTCGGCCTCGGCCTCTGTCCGGCGAATTAAGCCTACAAATGCGTCCTTCCCCTCTCTGCCAAACGTTCAATGTGATGAAAAGGTTCAAAGGAACACAATGGAGCATTAAAACAAGGAAATGCTTTAACAGGTTTTGGATGAAATTAACATTTTTTTCCACAATTGTGTTCACGATGCACAGACCTTGCTCCATAATCAGCAAGATCAGCACAACTCATACAATTATTCCGCTGATGATGATATTGGTCAGCTAAATGTGGGTTCAGGGTGTCAAAAATTGCAGTTGTCCACCACACAGGTAAAGTACATTGTAAACAAGTTCCCTTTCGCCTGGCAGTGATAGACTAGCGTTTGTCTCCCTTGTGCGATAACTGGTACTGCATTCAAATTGCCCCACCAAACCGCCAAGTTCTCATATGCAACAGCAGTTAATGCCATTGTATTAACCGGGCTGGCTATTAAACAATACGGCGACACTTCTCCAACAGTTTCTTCAAAACCATCGAAAGCAAACTCCAGCGCGTTCCTTGTTAAGTTCGTGCCTCCACATCAACAGGCACCAGCAACAGTCAATCGTTCAGCGTCTGCACGTCTGCTCACCTCTGTCTTTCGTCCACGTCTGACCTCCTCGACTCCCCTGTGACGACTGTCAGTCGCGTCTGGGCCGAGCCGCGAGCGCCAGAGGGGTGCCAGTCGCTCACAGGAGAGGGGAAACGCCACGGCCTGCCGACATCACCTATTGCACCACGCCGCGAAGGGAGGGTTCCGGTCATCGCACTCCAGACCAGCCCCCTGCCCCACATGTGCCGCATGGTACAATGGTGACACCCGACTGTCATGTCGCAATGACACAGTCTCTGCTGGCCGACCACCGGCACGCTGTTTGGGAACGGGTGTCGACTAAGCATACCACATCTCACGACAGACGCGGTTGGGACGCGAGTGCTGACGTCAGCGTCGGTAGGCGGGCGACGATTTCCGCTCGGAGCGTTCACGGCAGGACTCGAATAGTCTGGACACATGGGAGCCAAATGTGTTTAGAAAGAGGGGTCCGAAGTTAACTTCGTTGCAACATGATCCGTATCAATCCTTGTTCCGAGACACACAAAAACTATAATTTTGATAACGGCAAACAGGTATAAACGATGGCGGTAACTTCTACGAAGTTTTGTTAGCGGCGGTTCCCTCACGTGAGAAAATAAAACCAGAAATGATACGACAGTGTCATATTTTAGTCATCCATATATTAGATCAATGTCTCGTACTATGGTACACCTTATTTTCTCATCATCTGTTTCACGTCATTTTCCCAGTGACTATTTGGTACCCCGCACTTGCACCTACACTAGGTAGGGACATCGCCAAAACATTGGTGGGAAGGGACAGCACACTTATACGGAGCTTTCAATTATCATTAAAAGTGTACTGCAAATGCAGATTTTTTTACATTAGTCTTGATCTCAGCATTAACAACACTGTAACTTATGGGTGCCGTCAATGGGCCCTGAGTAGTGAGTATTTTGAGTGACAATAAAAACATGCGAGTTTTTACCGTGCTTATCTGTCTAAACGGTCTCCTTCAGACTACACTTTCTACGTCCATAAGTATTCTCCCAGCATTGTCAAAAATATTCGAGAAAACCGTCAATAGACATACCTACTGCCTTAACTTATCCAACATTCTCTACTTACAGATAAACAGAGTGGGTATCGTCGTAACCATAACAGAAAAGTAGCTACTGCACCTGACGCACAACCTGTGTAAATCACTGAACTCTGGACTTGACTTTGCTGCCATCTATCTCGATATCTCTCGCTATTTTGATAAGATATGGAACAAAGTGCTCATCTTCAAATGAAAAAATCAATTTGGACGTACTGACTCACTCCATGAATGATTGCAATCATATCTACTAAACAGGAGACAACGAGTACGGATCGGTTACGCTTGTTCAACGATCCGAATGATAAATGCGGTAGGTCCACAACGTCCTATCCTAGAACCATTATTATTACTAATACATCTTGATGAAGTTTCAAAACGTACAACACATCAACTTCTCTTATTCGCGGCTGACACTTCGCTGTATGCCTCTCACACGACAGCGCGCCAACACCAATATTTGGGGGCGATAGCATACCAATACATGACACACATACCAATCTTGGATTCATCTTGCACCAAGATCTCCATTTTCACGAGCATATGTATATAATTTCAAAAAGTCAACGGATCACTCGGTCCACTGTATCCTATTGCACAATATATACCGAGACAGATCTCAGATCAGAGATACACCACATACATCAGACCTCTCTTTGACTACTGTGGAGTTATTTACGATAGACAAATTACAATCCAAGACGCAACACGATTAGAGACTCTACAAGCCAGAGCAGGACGACTAGTAACCGCGACAACCTTTATATAATTTATTGACAAAATTCGACTCGAAATAGGGTGGACCTCACTATATACCGGACGACGCATACACAAGCTGATACTTTATCATAAACTAAGTGAATAAGAACAAAGCACGCCATACTGTATCAGTACTACCATACCTCAAGCATGAGATAGGTATTTATCAAGATAGGTAGCGAAATTCGTAACGCCAACTATCGCACAGTAGCTCCAAACCATACATCATCCTTTACAAAATCGTTCTTCCCAGCTACTGGACGTCTCTGGAACAGTCTAGGCGAAAGCACACGCTGCCTCCCCACATCTCCTTCAAATAAGTGATTAGGAGGAATTCGGTGTGCCCAGTCCACCAAAATTATACTCTTTTGGATCAAGGAAAGGAGACTACCCCCACACCAGACTTAGGATTGATATGCCTCATCTAAACTCCCATCTATTCGGAATTCAAAAACGCGCATCTCCTGAATGTTCTTATGGATACCAAAACGAAAATGTTCGGCACCAAACTCTAGGTTGTCCAAGTCACATTGGGCCCCGAAATATACAATTCAACAACATTTCACAACACCTCTGCCATAATTTTTTTCAGGATTCCAGCCACTAACCAAAATAGTCTCCTGCTACATGTGGACGGATTGAGTAATAACGACGGTCGGGTGGTGGCTTGCCATTTTCATAACTGTTTACTCGAAACATACAGATTTTGCCAAAAGGTGAGTGGCTGAGCCCCCACTCCCACTCCCACTGTTCGCTCAATTATGGGCTGAGAGGCCCTCCTAGGTTCCGCGGCCGCTTAAAAACAATTACTTCTGAGTCTGGCCATGAGTGCATTGCATGAAAACATGGAAGTCTTGATATTACCATCCGGAGTACTCTGCACCCCCGCTTTTGGTGATGTTATATTTCAGCCGTCGAAACTCGTCGTCGTCGAAACAGCAAAACTTTTGCTTATTTAACCCACGTTCATTTGTCATTAGGCACGGAAGAGAAACACTGTGCAATATCATATATGACTTGCACGATTGTCGACAACACATACTGTAGCCTAGACCAGTCCAGGATACATTAGGCACTGAACAGACACACTGTGCGACGTCATACATGACCTACATGATTGTCACCAAGACATCCTGTAGCCTAGACCAGTCCAGGCTACATTAGGCACGGAACGGACACACTGTGCGATGTCATACATAACTTGCACGATTGTCACAAACACTTCAGACCAGTCCAGGCTACATTAGGCACGGAGCAGGCACACTGTGTTGTGGCATACATGACTTGCACGATTGTCACAAACACTTCAGACCAGTCCAGGCTACATTAGGCACGGAGCAGGCACACTGTGTTGTGGCATACATGACTTGCACGATTGTCACAAACACATCAGACCAGTCCAGGCTACATTAGGCACGGAGCAGGCACACTGTGTGGTGGCATACATGACTTGCACGATTGTCACAAACACATCAGACCAGTCCAGGCTACATTATGCAAGGAGCAGACACACTGTGTGGTGGTATACATGACTTGCACGATTGTCACAAACACACCCGGTTGCCTAGACCAGTCCAGGCTACATTAGGCACGGAGCAGGCACACTGTGTGGTGGCATACATGACTTGCACGATTGTCACAAGAACACCCTGCAGCATAGACCAGTCCAGACTGCATCAGGCACAAAACAGGCACACTGTGTGACATCATACATGGCTGATGTGACAGACCAGCTGGAATGGCTTTGCTCACCTAGGTGTGTGTCCTATTTCAACTTGTGTCTCATTCATAGTATGTTGACCTCCTACAAACCCTCTGTACTGCGCTATACCCTGACACACAACTGTGAACATGTGGTCCGGGGCACAAGGCAGTCACATCACCTATCTCTGCCCAGATTCAGAAACAATCATGGAAATCGGCAAGATATGTATCGTGCGACGCAACTATACAATCAGCATGCCATAGGACAATCAGCATGCCATAGGACAATCAGCATGCCACAGGACAATCAGCATGCCACAGGACAATCAGCATGCCATAGGTGATTGTCTCGCCAACATGTCACAGCGACTGTTTAAGACCAAAATCAGTGGCGTCATCTGTTATTCTTGGTGTGTATTGTGTGATGTTGAGTGTTTATGTATGTATGTATGTATGTGTGTATGTATGTATGTATGTATGTATGTATGTATGTGTGTGTGTGTGTGTGTGTGTGTATGTGTGTATTTGGGTTTGTCACAAGCACAGGTGCATGCGAATGCGAATTATGTGTAACAATCATGCGTAAAACTGCAAGATGTATTAGATTATTCAGCTTGGCAATCAGATAACCCCAAAACAATTACTCAGCATTGCAATCAGAAAACTCCAAAAAACTTTATGAAATAACGGCACTTCATTTTGCTTTTCAAATCACTTCCAAATAGCTATATTAAACAGCATAAACATTACCCATTTTATTTAAATGCTTTTTATTTACAAGCCACCCTCTATGCTGAACCAGATGGCGACAAGAGGGAAAAAATGTTTGTTCATTGTTTAAATGTTTGAAAAAAATATACTGTGAAAACACATGTGATTCGGTACGTAACTGAAATGAAATTAATACCTAAATACAAATGCACTGACTGCAAAAACACATTGATTTACATCTATTTTCTTTCTTTCTTTTCTTTTTCTCTCGTGACACCCCAGTCTGGGTCCTGATCAGAAAAAGGTGACAAAAAATCGGAACGGTATCGGAACTAGTTCATTTAGGTTAAACAGAAGACTAGTCAAGGTAAGGTAGGCATTTAAGAAACATTACAGCGACCGGAGACATATATCAAGGGCAGACCAGTTTTCTCAACTATTTAAAACAGGGACTGGGAGATGAATTTTCTGAATGTGAAAACACCCTAAGACAATGTGATTATATATTTCCAAGCAAACTTAGAGCAGATGTGCACAGGGGGTTTTCCATAATACACTTAAATGTTAGGTCTGTCAAGAACAAATTTGATGACTTAGACAACTTCTTAGCTACAACAGGAATCAACTGGTCAGCTGTATATTTATCAGAAACATGGCTTAGCAAAGATACAGAAAAGTTCTTCAAAATGAGCAATTACAAAATGTATGCAGCAAGTCGAAGGTAAGGAGAAGGAGGGGGGTCTGCAATTTACATTCACAATAGTTTGGAATCGAGAGAAAGAAAAGATATTGTAGATCAACTTGATGAAGCTGCTGCTGTTTAAATCAAACTTGAGTCTGAAAATAGTACTAGATCAATAATTAGTTTCCAGATTTATCGTCCCCCAACTTTCCCCCACAATAATTTTCTTGAAAGCACTGAAAAAATGCTACAAATGATAGAGAATGAGAGGAAGCTTACAATTATAACAGGAGATTTCAACTACAATCTTCTAAATATACAAAATGACAGAAATGTGGAGAGATTCTGTTGTTATTGCGGTTTAGGGGCGCATCAACTGCCTAGGTTATACAGCGCCCAATGTGGAGAGATTCTCAAACCAACTATTGTCATATAGTTTTCTGCCCTCAATCACAAATGCTACTCGGGTACAAAATACTACTAGTTCTGTATTGGACAATATCTTCACAAACGATTTTTCATGCATTTCCTCATCAGGTATACTGATAGAAGACCTTTCGGATCATTTTCCAGTGTTTGTAACAATAACTGCCCAGGCAAAAAAAGAAGTCAAATTATCCAAAAGAAATACTTGATTACAATCAAATCCATCTTTTAAATGAGTATTTAGCATCAAGATTGAATAATTTCCATCAACACAATGATCCAAACATAGCATGCAGTGATTTGCTCTCAGCATATAATGATGGCATGCAGATTATTACAACGAAAATTATCCCAAGCAGGAAGAAAACCCCGATGAAAGCCTGGATTAGCTCTGGAATATTATGTTCCATAAATCGAAAAAACAGACTATATAAGAAGTTTATTAAAAATCAAAATGCACACAATGAAGTTCAATACAAACAATTCAGGAACATCCTCATCAAGATAATCAGAGAAGCAAAAAAGCTATACTATTCAAATGCCCTTCACTGTAGTAAATCAAATGGAAAGAAAACTTGGCAAATATTACATGATCTGATAAATAAACACAAAACAAAACAAAAAATCCCAGAATCCATGTTAGATGAAGAAGATAATGAATATCAAACAGAACAAATTCCTAATACCTTCAACAATTTCTTTTCAACCATTGGCAGCAAATTAGAAAAGAAGACTACTGCTTCTAACAAAGATCCGATTGAATACATTGCAGGGCATGACTATGCTATTTGGGAAAAAGACATGTACACTAATGAAATCCAAGTTGAAACAATTATAAAGTCACTGAACTCTGTTGGAGGAGGGGCTGATGGCATTAGTACAAAAACTCTCTTACTGACTTACATAATTATCCTGAAGCAAATCACCCACTTCTTTAACCTCTGCCTGAGAAGTGGAGTTTTTCCTAAACAACTAAAACAAGCCATAATTATCCCCATATTTAAGGCAGGAGAACTGAACAAATTCACAAATTATAGGCCAATTTCTATGCTACCAGTATTTTCAAAAATCCTTGAACAGATGGTATATTCTCATCTCATGTCTTATCTGGAACTGAATAATATACTCAGTACACTACAATTTGGATTTAGAAAAAAGCATAGCACCTACATGCCAATTGCTCACATTTATGATGAAATTACAAAATCTTTGGAAAAGAAAGAAATTACTTGTGGTCTCTATATTGAATTGAAAAAAGCCTTTGATACTGTGAGCATGGACATTCTACTAAAAAAATCCAACATATTAGAATCTCAGGAACTCTACTCATGATATTACATTCATATTTAAAAGATCGTTATCAGCAAACAAAAATAAATGATATAATCTCTGATGCAGAGTACATTACAATGGGAGTTCCACAGGGCTCCATACTTGGTCCTTTACTCTTCCTTATTATATACATTAATGATTTGGGTAATTCTTTAGATGGAACATTCTACTTATTTGCTGATGATGCTGCTGTCATGATAAAAGCTACAAATATAAAGGAACTACAAAGTAAACTCAATGCCATTGCTACAGCAATAACTGAATGGTTTCAAACTAATAGATTATCACTGAATGTCAAGAAAACAAATTACCAAATTTATTCCAGTATGCCTAGTGCTGACTTAAACATAGCCATAAATTATCAAAAGGTTCACAGGAAACAGGAAATCAAATATATTGGTGTAATAGTTGATGAAAAATTAACATGGAAATATCACATGGCATATGTTGCTGCAAAAACTAGCAGAAATCTAGGAATAATGGGAAGAGCAAAATACTTTATCACAAGTCGTGAATAAAAAAACTTATATAATACTTTGATTCTTCCCTATTTAAATTATTGTGCTTTAATATGGGGAAACAATTTTCCAACACGATTAGACAGAATTGTTAAAATACACAAAAAAATGGCTGTAAGAATCGTAGATAAACAGCACTATGCATACCCTACAAATGAATTGTTTGTCAAATATAACATTCTGAAGTTCCCTCATATTGTGCAGGAACAGAGCATATTACTACTTCACAGATTTTTTAATCAAACATTACCAATCACTATAATGAATATGTTCCAATACTCATCACCAAGTAATTTAAGGCATGTTGATCATTTCCATGTACCTTTTTCATCGAAATCCTATAGACTTCATTCCATACCATTTATAGCACCAAGAACTTGGAATAGTATGATTGGTACAAAATGTCCTTCCTGTAATCATGTGCCTATTAAGAAAGAAGATGTCAAAAAAGTTATCAGAGTTGATTTCATTAGCTCATATATCACAAATTAACTGGTGAGCAAAAATTAACCATGATCAATTGCACACTACAAAATGTGTGCATGTGTGTGTATGTTTATGCATGTGCATGTTAGTATATGTGTATGTATGTATATTTATATAGATATGTGAGTACATATGTGTCTATGTATGTGAAGTATGTGTAGGTGTACATGTTTCATGTGAGTGCATATGCAGGTTTGTGTGCTTGTGCATGTGTATGTACATGATCCAACTTCTCCATTTTCCCCCTCATAACACATTTCACTTTGTGGCCCCAGGAGTTCCTTGGTGTTACTAGCTTGCTACCTAGCTGAGGTGCTCCTGGGGCTACTTCTACTAATAACTGGTGGTGGCCTATCTGCAAACAAAAAGACAAAAAAAAAGATGCAGCCAGTTGTAGTGAACAGCAGACAAATGACATATGTATTGGCATCCTGAGGCATTCCTAAGCTGGCTGTCCTAAGTTTTGAATAGCTGGCGATGGGAAAGCCCAATATCAATTGAGCCTGTAATAGTGCGTGTAGCCAAATATGATAGGCTGCTGCATACGAAACAGGGGTCGACATCAGGGGAAAAAAATACACGCAAGCGTGTTTGTGTTCATGTGTAAGCTTTAGCTTGTACTCTACATGATATGTATTATGTGCTCTGCAATAACTATGGTCGAAGAATAGCCCTCATTTTATGGAGCGACCTGGCCACGGGTAATGCAATGTAATACAATACTTGCATGATTACCACCAACACATCCTTCAGCCTACCCCCAGTCCAGGCTACATTTACACGGCGGCGCTGAGATGTTCAGACGCAAAATTCGTTTCGGTTCAGACGAACTTTTGAGGGATGTGCATCAAATTGGCGGCTATTATAATGTAAATTAAAATATATATTAAAATATATTTTTTAATATATTTTAATATACTATTAAAATATAGATTATAATAAGCCATCTAGCACATTCGACTGAAGAATGATTTTACTCTTCAGCACCATGAAGCTACACCTTAGTAAATTTCAAGGCTTTGCTGTTCAGTTTCCAAGAGAGACGCAGATGGACTGCAGTCGAATCCAGGCTGTTGATGCCCCGATCCAGTGATCCACCATGGATGACCCAGTGGCATTGTGACCTGGCTCGTTCTGGATGACCTAGTGCCCTTGCAATATGACTCAACATGGATGGCCAAACTATTTATCGCCCCCGAGATGACACAATGACCTGACCCACCCAACATGACTCGGTGAGTTGCCCGAGGTAACTGATGACCTGACCCACCCAACATGACTCGGTGAGTTGCCCGAGGTAACTGATGACCTGACATGATGTCGGCAGTGTTCAGCCGGTCACTGTCGGACGCGATACGCACCTCACTGAGGGGTGGCGTACAGACGCTGCTGCTCGCTCTGGTCGAGAACCGCCACCGGGATCGCACGGTCAACGCGGAAAAAGCTAGGAAAATGGCCATGGTATGTCGCCACCGTCGCGATGGCTCGCACGGGCCCAATGCAATGCATCCTATCAGTGACCTATCACCAGCGTCGCTTCATCAAGCTGGGCGCAGTTAGCGGCTTGGTTGTTTGGCGCTGTTCAAACGCTGAGCATATTTAAGGGATGCAATTCAGATTCTACCTGTTTTGCATTGATGTGTGTAATGTTTGTAGCTTTCCTTCCCAAGGAGTTATACAATTTAATCCACTTGTTTTTATGCCTGCAGAGCAGCCACATAGTACTGCGCAACCAGTCCCACCAGCTGGACCAGCCGCACATATGGCAACACATCACCAGTCGCACCACCTGGCCGTGTTTACAGGAGTTGCGCATATGGTAACACATCACCAGTCGCACCAGCTGGCCGTGTTTACAGGACCTGCACATATGGTAACACATCGCCAGTCACACCAGCTGGCCGTGTTTACAGGAGCTGCATATATGGCAACACATCACCAGTCGCACCAGCTGGCCGTGTTTACAGGAGCTGCATATATGGCAACACATCACCAGTCGCACCAGCTGGCCGTGTTTACAGGAGCTGCACAGATTGCAACACATCACCAGTCACACCAGCTGGCCGTGTTTACAGGAGCTGCATATATGGCAACACATCACCAGCCACACCAGCTGGCCGTGTTTACAGGAGCTGCACATATGGCAACACATCACCAGTCACACCAGCTGGCCATGTTTACAGGAGCTGCACATATGGCAACACATCACCAGTCACACCAGCTGGCCGTGTTTACAGGAGCAGCACAGATAGTACGTACCACGACACGGCTCTCATCAGCTGGCCGTGTGCGCAGGAGCTGCACAGAGGACACCATGGCACCAGTCACCAGCTGGAAGCGGTGAGACTGGTGGAGCTGATGTCTTCTCCTGCCTCCTTCGGTCAGCTTCGTCAGGTCGTCCTCGAGTACGATCGGCTGTCCCCAGAGTCGCTCGAAGACGACCTGAAGACCCTCGGAGACGACGAGCTGACGACGGCTCTGGCAGCCACAGGTCAGCTGTCCCTCGAGTACGATCGGCTGTCCCCAGAGTCGCTCGAAGACGACCTGAAGACCCTCGGAGACGACGAGCTGACGACGGCTCTGGCAGCCACAGGTCAGCTGTCCCTCGAGTACGATCGGCTGTCCCCAGAGTCGCTCGAAGACGACCTGAAGACCCTGGGAGACGACGAGCTGACGACGGCTCTGGCAGCCACAGGTCAGCTGTCCCTCGAGTACGATCGGCTGTCCCCAGAGTCGCTCGAAGACGACCTTAAGACCCTGGGAGACGACGAGCTGACGACGGCTCTGGCAGCCACAGGTCAGGCTGGTGTTTAAGAACATGAATCTGATGGAGGTGATGTTGTCTTTATTTCCCTAGGATTTGGTGACGAGAGCGCTCCCCACCTCACCCCGGTTCTGTCGGTGTTGATGACGCTAGCAATGCTGTGACAAAGCCCCAGTCTGATTTACGGTGGAATACTGTACCCGTAAGCTGTATATACGACGGAGCCTACTCGAGCCTCACTATTGCGCTTACTTGACCTGACTAATCGAACTGACAAATGCACGGATGGAGCTCGGCTACCTGGGCTGTGTTGGTGTGTAGGTGCTCTATCTATATCTTCATAGACATGGTGCAGCTGCATTGGAATTGCATCATCAGGTGCTATATTTGGGGCATATGCAAATTGCTCTCCTTCGCAAAGAATGTCCTCCCATGGAACACCCTAGCAAATAGCACTGTGCAATTAATCTTCAAACTGGAAGTTATTGCGTCGGAATGGACATTGCTACACATATGCTGTGCTGTACAGGGAAGCACAAATTTTCCTCATGTGCGTTTAACCTTGCACTACTTTGTTCCAGTGAAGAGTATCAAGAATCATCAGGCATTCCTGGCCGATCAGCTTCACTTCGCCATCAACGACCTTAGTCTACTGGACGAGACGCTCATCAGAATCATCGTGACCCGGGCTGAGGTCGGTTGTAGGTCAACATGAATCTCCTCCCGCAACCTCAACCGGAATGGGCCCAGCTGCAGCCAGTGGACATGCTCTCGGTTGAGGCACGGGAGCGACCGGTAGAGTTTTGTCCTGCAGTCAGCTGTTGGCGGTAGTATGGCTGTAGTGCTTTTTGGCGCAAGTTTGCAATGTGGTGACATGATCTGTTGATGAGCTTACGCGTAACAGTGTCGATGTTATTATTGAGTTATTTATTTGCTTTCTGTCGTGAGAGCCGAACGAACCCTAATGTGCAGCAGCTATTGGAAGATGAAGAAGATATGTTGGGAGCTATGCTTTCTGATCCTGACTCCGACCGGGAAGCTGACGAACAGTGGATGACGATGGCTTGCTGCTTCAGTAGCTCAAAAATAATTTATTCCAAGAGCGGATGAGTCCAAAAATCTGCTTAGCTAGGGGTACTCAAGAGTACGATTTATTCGAGTTTCCCCCGGAGGAGCGCCTTCCATCCACCAGGGAGGGCACACGCAGCCCCTTTATCCGCCCCTGGTTCATGCATGCATTTAAATCGAAATATGGATACATACCAGCAAGCATGCCTCCTCAGATGCTTGCAAATTAACACCCATGACTGAAACTACAATGCACCCACCAAATGTAAAACGCCCAGCACCGATTCCTAGTTGCATATTGAATGCTCCCGAAGTGTACTGTTGACACTGTAGTGTACGTGGTGGAGCGGAACATAGTTGACTGCTCATATCCATCACCTACCCCATCCAAGGACTGTGCTACTTACTCAAATAAGATTCAAAAATGTTTTGAAGGTACAGGCACTGTTGCGGCACATTTTCGTATTCCGATTTGCGTTTCCTCATCCGCCGACGGATCGGATTAGGATTTTCTCATCCATCGGAGATTTGATGATAATAAACCAATTTTGGATGACGCACGAGAACGACCGGTAGAGAAAATGGACACTCAACCTATTCCGTTTGAGGGCTTGAGAACGGACCCATGCCCATCAGCTCAGTTGGAGGTCACTGTAAAAAGTTAGTTGGATGTGGAGGAATTAAATACAAGATGCAATATATATATAGCTACAAGCTATAAGAACCTGCATACGAATATCACACTCGAACACCAACACTCACACAAAGTGGTCCGACAAAGCCCAGCAACAGACATACTGTCAGTTGGGTTCGTCAAATTTAATGTCAGCTTATGGCATTTGTGTCAAGATTCTGATCAAAGGATGTACTATCGTCTGAAAGAGAATCCAAGGATTGGAATTTCACTGGTTTGTTTCTTGGACGGCTTGGCTTGTAAATACTACTTTTCGTAAGAACTGTATTTTCACTTCATTTCTGAGCGGAAGTGCGAGGACTTATGGGCATTGCATTCGGGATTTCCGAAGTGGGCATCGTCAGCGACCTCAAGACAGGCTCCTTAGTAGCTACCTACCATCCAGCACAGAATCAGAAACCTCTGTCCATTGTGGTACGGTGTGGACGAGTGACGTGAGGTCTTCTCCACAGATAGACCTACCGGCAGTGAAGCAGATCTACCGTCAGAAGTACGGGCGCACGCTGGAGGAGGTTGTGAGGCGCGATACGGTCGGCGACTACAGGAACGTTCTGCTCAAGCTGCTGGCCGCCGGAGATCCTTCGTCCAGCGCGGAGGGCGGTCTCGGGTGGGCGGACAGTGCCAACTTTGACCTCTACGGCCGCGAACCATGGAAGCTATAGAAGCAGGACGCATGTCACTGGGAGATATAGTCCATACCTGAAAATCGTAGAACTTGGTTGAAGAGGGGTGCACAGAGCACATTGTGATCCCCACCGCCAGGGGCCGTGAATAGGAGTGGTAGAAACTGAACCTGATGAATGTCACATGTTGTTAAATCTGCTGGCGCGATTTTTGGTGCTGAAGGTAAGAGCCATTGGCAGGGATACGCTCTACAGATGGCTTCAATGCCATCTGTAGAGTGTAGCCGTAGACAGAAGTAAAGCTTATCTCTAGAATGAGTTACAATCCGCATTTAATAAAGTGCAGTGTTCTACCCCCGAATCAAATTACACCGAATTGGTATCAAGGGTAGAATTGCCACATTTCTCACGAACTTTCTTGCTAACAGAACATTCACTGACCGCTGCGGCAACATCCACTCTCGGCCCCACAAACTTGACCAAGGCCTCCCACAAGGCAGCGTTTTATCTCGCACCCTCTTCCTTATCATGATGAATGACGCTCTCACTGACCGCCACAAAATTGCTCCCTGTCCAAAATGTTCCATTTACGCCGACGATCTGGCCATTTGGTGCACACACCCATCGGCAGATCAAGCAAATCACCTCATGCAGCGTGTCATGGAACAAATTTATTCCTGGTGCTCCCTTTGGGGACTGCAGATCTCCCACGCGAAATCTATCAATACTTTTATCCCGGCTCCACACGTACATTCCACCTCTTACACCGCTACGCTATCGAGACCAAATTATCCCTCACCAAGCCACCTTCACCTATTTTGGCATCGTCCTAGACAAAGCAGTCTATTTCGGCCCCCATATTGCTTGTCTCAAACAGCGCTGCGCTAAACGCCTAAATATCCTGCGCCGCATTTCCGGTCGGGACTGGGGTGCAGACAGGGTTACCCTCACCAAAATGTATATTGCTCTGATTCGCTCAATCCTGGAATACAATGCGTTTATCTTTGATCGTATATCTCCATCACATATAAAGCACAGCACTTCAACGCATACATAATCACGTTTTTCGCCCCATCACCGGAGCACACTACACCACGCCCATCACTGGTCTCCGGGCTGAGGCCCACCTCCCTAATGTACAACACCGTAGAACACTCCAACTAGTTAGATATCACTTTCGGACCACAGCACAGCACAATCACCCCGCCACTCTCGCACTCTCTACCCCCCCCCTCTCGGCGTACCTATAACAGAAAAAACACAATATTGTCATATATACTGAACCATGTCTTTACACTCGCACTGAAATTCCCCGAGTTAACCCGCCGGCAAATTGCCACCCTTACTCCAATTTTGGCACATGAAACACCCCAAGCTCGAGTATATCTTTGCCAAAACAAAAATTACTTTCTCCATCGAAACTCAACTGACATTTTTCGAACACCAAGCGACCCACCAACAACACACATACTTGACATGCTTGGTATTTGCTGACGGCTCCCGTACCAAAGTCGGTACGGGCGCCACCTGGTGCGGTGAACCCAATAATGGCCTAACAAAGTTAACACCACACCATTCGGTTTCCATGGCAGAATTAGTGGCCATACTAACACGCTTACAACACATTATTCAACACAACATCACCACACCCATTATCATCTGTACTGACTAACGCTCATCCATTGACGCTCTCGCAGCCATACACAACACCTCCCACCCCGCACTCCACGCTATCCGCCAACTCTACCACACACATTACGCCCACCTCCAACTCACACTACTCTGGGTCCCTGGCCACATTGGGGATACCGGACAACGAGCGAGGGGCCGCGGTAGCTCAGCTGGTAGAGCGTCGGACTCTTAATCGTAAGATTGTGGGCTCGAATATCACAACCGACGGCATTTATCGAGTCCACCCGCGACCAATTGGCGTGAGAGGTTGGCGACGCTGTATAACCTAGCGGTTGAATGCGTCGTAAAAGAACTCAAGGTTGTTGTTGACAACGAGCGGGCGGATGAGCTCGCTCGTCGCGATCGGCCCGCCAACTCCTGCACCCGCCCGCCACCTCCCGGTGCCCCACCCCTCTACTGACATTTTGCACCTCACCAATTGGCTACATACACAGTATCTCCAGGCATGCTTGAATCATAGCACCACACACTTACATCACATTAAACCCTTTCTCTCCAAATGGCCGTCTTCCCAGCAACACACACGCGCACACGAGGTGCTTCTTGCCCGGCTACGACTCGGACCCTCATCCATGATTACCTCCTCCGCCGACTTCGCTTTGCTTCACTTTGCCAAGGGTGAAACACGTGCAACTCTGTCGGCCATTTTCTGCTTACCTGTCCCGCATATGATTTGCAGCGTCGCCCCATTATCTCTTACATTGCCCAACATCTCCTTCCACTTTCGCTCAGCATCCTTCTTGACGATGAGCACTCCTTGAGCTACTTTTTACCTTATTACAAAGCACCAAGTTAGAACAAGCCATTTGAAGCCAAACGCTATCATCCTTTCCGCTATCGTAAGCCACACACACATAGGATATTTCCCACTAGGTAGGCAGGGATCGATCCAATTTGGTCAAAACGGACGGTTTTCCCTTTAGATTGCGCTTGGTTTTTTACCTTCAGGTTTTCCAAGCAGCTTGTTTTTTTCCTTCTCAGGTTTTCTCAATATTCAACCTAAACATACACCCACACATTCAAGGTCGGGCCTGACGCCCACGGCTCGCCCTGGGCGCTGGGCCTCCGCTTCGTTTCAGGTCGCAGGTGGGCAGCGGAACCTGTCCAGAGGCTATGAAGCTGTCCACCTTTCAAATGTTCTACCGTTTTATATGTATGTATGTATGTATATCTGTATGTGTACCTGTATGCCATGTATGTACCGGCCCTTTATGCCACGTTCTTTGTTTGTCGGCGTCTCTCATCTTTCCTCTATTGCTTGCTTGATATCACCGGATCCTACATAAGCCGGTGTAACGTAACGCTTTCATTAACGTAACAAATATCTACAGGATGGCACTTTGTCACTGCTAAATCCCAAAAATCTAGGATGAGAAGCCATGAGACCGTAATTGACGTTTGTACCGACATATGTACAGCCGGGCAGACGACAAGCAGGCCATCTGGTGGATACGGTGTATTGATAGTGTACCCCATCAACTAGTGCTGTTCCACGGAGACATTGGGAGCTGGGAAACTGTTCCTCCGCTTCTCAAAGAGGGAGGTACCTTCTGGTGCCCCTGCCTGACGCCACCCGGATACGTGCTGCCCCAGGTCAAACTCCCAGGAAGGAACCCTAATACACACCCAGAGAGGGTGGAACTGCTCCTAGGTCATCAAACTCCTGGAACGGAACCCTAATACACACCCAGAGAGTGCGGGGCGTCCGCAGGTCAAACTCCCAGGACGGAAACCTAATACCCACCCAGAGAGGGTGGGACTGCCCCCAGGTCAAACTCCCAGGACGGAAACCTAATACCCAAATACTCACCCAGAGAGAGAGCGGGGCCGCTCCCAGATCCAACTTCCAGGATGGAATCCTTAATACCCACCGATAGAGGGCGGGAGTCTTGTTGCTTTTCGAAAGAACAGCATGTGTCACGAAGAGAAGCTTACTGAGAAGTGCTGACGCCGGAAATTCATGTTCACAATGGTATGGAAACTATCTAAAGTTGGAGGGTCAAAAACTATCTTGGCGTCGATTCTTTCGATGTAACGCCCTTGGGGTCAATGCTAAGTTTGTCCACCTTCAGGGTGCCGTTGTCCCTCTGCCCTCTCCCACCGGCTCCCACGCCATTGCATATTTGTGACGCTTGATAATTGACACCTTGACAGCGTCAATAGAGTGATGCACCGTTCCGTTAATTATCACCAATCGACACTGTAATTGCTTCGTGATGCAGCACATCAAGTCCTTATTGTTCCCCCGAACCGCTGCTGACAACCCAAAGGCTGCGAAACGGTGGAAACACCGGTGCTCCAGGGCACGGTGCCCTCTGAAATATGAAAATTCAACACAAACTCTATGGCGTCGACTGGAAGGAATCGACCCAAAAACTGTTCCGGTGTCCCCTCAAAATCAGACGTCCCGCCACCTGTGTGTCAATTGCCACCAAGCAGCACAGTAATTTCATCATGGTGTACAACACGATTCGGCTATAGTTCCCACTGATCAAACCTGCCAACTGAATTACCGAGACCTGGATGTGAATGCAGCTGGTCAGATGATGACTATATGAAGAAGGAGGACACTGTTGAAAACATTGATGATGACTGTTGAGGTGTCTTTATTGTTCATTGCTTGCTGCGTAGGCTCTTGCAATCCTCAACCGAGAACTTCTGAGTCCTGGCAGTTTCCAATCTGAAGCTCCTGGCAGTTCCGAGCCGGAAACTTCTGGCAGTTCCCAGCCTGGAACCCTGGTAGTCCGTAGGCGGAGACTCCTGACAGTCTCCAGCCGGAAACTCCTGACAGTCTCCAGCCGGAGACTCCTGACAATCTCCAGCCGGAGACTCCTGGCAGTCTCCAGCCAGAAACTCATGGCAGTCTCCAGCCGGAAGCTCCTGGCAGTTCCCAGCCGGAAACTCTTGGTAATTCCCAGTCGGAAACCCCTGACAGCCCCAGCTGGGAAGTCTTGGCAGTTCCCAGCCGGAAACCCCTGACAGTCTCCAGCCAGAAACTCCTGGCAGTTCCCAGTCGGAAACCCATGACAGCCCCAGCTTGGAATTCTTGAGTTCCCAGCCGGAAACTCCTGACAGCCCCAGCTGGGAACTCTTGGCAGTTCCCAGCCGGAAACCCCTGACAGTCTCCAGCCAGAAACTCCTGGCAGTTCCCAGTCGGAAACCCGTGACAGCCCTCAGCTGGGAACGCTTGGCAGTTCCCAATCGGGAGCGGTAGCAGTCGTGGTGCATTGAAGTTCGCTGGCTGCTATTTCGCGACCTGCTGCCACACGCTGCGCCAGCGCATATGTGTCTCCCGATATTCAATGTGCCAGGATATCGCTTGCTCTCTGGGTGTTTTGAAGCGCCGCTTGACTTCCCTCAGGACGCATTCATATGCACCGTATGAATGCAAGGCTGTTTTCCCATTAAATACGCTTCTGTGCTGCAGTGTGTGAAATGCCACCAGAGCGATTGCTTCCGTCGATTGTAATTTCAAGTACAGAGCGGTGCATAGGCACCATAGCCACACAGTTCAGCAGAGCCGAAATACACAATTTGCAAATGCGTGGAGCGTGTTCACTGCCAAATCGGCCAGTCATGCAGACATCGACGCCAATGCATGCAACTCACTAGGAGCAAGTCTTAGGTCAGACCAGGAGAAACACCATTGAGGGGCCTGGCCACAGGGTCCCGTATAAAATTAGGAAAACATGGCGGGCCAGCATGGGGCGGCTCCTTCAAAGGGCTATAAAAGGTCCAACCTTCCTGCGATTCTACGAACTGCCGTTCGTCGGTCGAACCCCTCACTTTGCGGTGGAGGATGGGGAGGGAAGTTTTCCCGTTGAACTTTTGCTTTAGGCAACGTAGAAAATGCAAATTTCGGCGTTGAATAGCAGCGCCGTTCTCCTTTTCATAATATCCGTCGACAATACTCTGTCTCTCATGATTTCTCTCATTGGGCTCGAAAATGGAAGGGGAAGGGGAGGGAGGTCCATATTTTCTAGGTTTATGATCACTGGACTCTCCATTGTTTTCTTTGGGGGTCAAATGTGATATCATTCAGAAATGCGCCTAGCGGTACGTTGACAGTCACCCACCAGGACCGCGGCATTGACAGTCACCCACCAGGACCGCAGCATTGGCAGTCACCCACCAGGACCGCAGCATTGGCAGTCACCCACCAGGACCGCAGCATTGGCAGTCACCCACCAGGACCGCAGCATTGGCAGTCACCCACCAGGACCGCAGCATTGACAGTCACCCACCAGGACCGCAGCATTGGCAGTCACCCACCAGGACCGCAGCATTGACAGTCACCCACCAGGACCGCAGCATTGGCAGTCACCCACCAGGACCGCAGCATTGCCCCCAAGCCGCAGCATGCACCCACCAGGACCGCAGCATTGGCAGTCACCCACCAGGACCGCAGCATTGGCAGTCATCCACCAGGACCGCGGCATTTGCATATTTTTATTCAATCGAACCCAAAACAAAAATCGGGTATAGCATGAAAACTAAACGAACTAGCTATAATCTCCAGAATTGCTCGAGATGCAGAAAGAAACGGGCCATTGCTTGGTGCAACTTGCACACCAATCGGACAAGTAGCTTTCGATCCATGTGGTCTAAATGGCATTATTGCCGTGGGAGGTTTCCCAGGAGTGCCGCACTGCACTGTTCATTGTTTCGATAGCGTAGCTCGAGATAAAATGTTCGCCTTCTACTAACCTAACCTGACTCGATATTGGCATGAAATGTTATCGACGGGTAGATGACACATGTGTTTTTACATATCTTGTGGGTATTTTTGCTTCCAGGATTTAGGGGCAAGATTCTGCAACATATTTGTTCTCCCATGTTCACCATGCTCTGATCTCGCGACCTGATCTCAGACCACCAAAGCTATTTTGATGTTTATTTGAGTCTCTCAATTATGCATTCATCCATATTGTTTGATAACTATCTCAAATATTCCTTCCGTGAACAAATTCTAAAAATTAGCATGACGATGACAGTCTGGCGAAGCACAACTATTATTTTGACCTCGCCTAGGTTAATGACCTTTGGTGACCCTAGTTACAACTGCAACCATGCTATCCGCTGTTAAATTATTGGGAGGAAGGAGCAATTTCAGATGAGCATTTTCAACAGCTTAGGAGTTATTCCAGAAAACCCTAGAGGAGCAATACTTACACTGCCGCCTCTCAAGAGTGTGCGGGAGTGACTGCACTGGCTGTGGGTGTCTCTTTTTCTTTGTTCCTTTTTAAAATAATAAATTGTTTATTAGGAGAAACTTCCACGGGCACAATGCCCAGTTACGGATGCCCTTACCTACAACACACACAGATACAAGTCATGCAAAAACACGAAACTACACGCACCCACCTACGTCAAAACATAAGACAAAATCAAACAAACAAAAACAAACATAATGCGATCATACACGGTGATAAGTAAAGCAGGTTATCTATGGCAAACTTCAAGATAGAAGTGTTCCTTCACTCATCGCAAATGCACACACCTCGTGGAAAATACATGCCTGGTCTCAAGAAAATCAACATACGGATAATAGGCAAGAAACCGGTTCACAGTTTTCTTTCTCTCATCTTCTCTTCGTACATCGATCATCACATCTAATAAATAAAGAAAAGGGCAACGCACCACTTCTTATTAAATCTGACCCTGCTCCTACTCCTAATAGCAATCATTTCGTCAATTTTCCTGTCATACAGAAGACTTGTTTCCAAAATTGCAATACTAAGATACGAACCGGCACATATAATACGCTTTCCTACAATAACAGCATGACCCACGAAAGCATTCCTTTGCAAACCCAATAGAACCTCTTTTTTCCAAACATAAAGTCACCAACTCCACCTAATGATCTCAACCATTGATCTACGTCTTTCAAAAATATTTTAGCGTGTTCACAATCCCACAGTTTGTATATTAATGAGTCCCTTTCCCTTTGGCATCTTCCACATAGGTTGGAATCCAAAACTTGCATGCGGTACAAAAGTACATTGGTAGAAAGTATATTAGCTATAATTTTATACTGCAACATTTGATATTTAACCGAAAGTGTATTCTGGTAGATAACAGCATAGCGGATGTACAATCGGTTCGCAAAGCTTCACCTTGTTTTTATTACATCTCCACTCCCTTGGCAGACTTCAAATTAAGCCAATATAGTTAAATATGTTCACCCTAATTCCTAATCGATGTTCTATCTGAACAAGTGTTAATACCTCACCAGTATCACTTGAAAGATCGTTTATGTAATGAAGACCTTTCCTTTTCCAATTTATCACTGTACACTGCTTAAACTTCGTTTGATCTGAATACCAGATTGAACATCTACTTAAATCATGCACGTCGGTCATGACAATAGTGGAGACATAGTTAGCATAGACTATAATACGCTCCTCCAGAAGATATTATCGGTTCTTAAAGCCAGATTTCGCGGGTTTTTTTTTTTTTTTTTTTAAAAAAAATATTTTTTTATTTTTTTTTTTTCTTTCCTCCCCCCCCCGGGCTTTTTTTTTTTTTTTTTTTTTTTTTTTTTTTTTTTTTTTTTTATTTAATTTTTTTTTCCCCCCCCCCCCTTTTCCCCCCCTTTATCTTTTTTTTTTTTGGGGTTTTTTTTTTTTTTTTTTTCCTTTTCCCTCCAAAGGAAAGGAAAGAATAATGTAATACGTTTGATAATAAGCTACTCACTCGGTTTTGGTAGTGCCTTAAAAAGGTGCACAAACCTAGACAAGGCTAGCGATTTAATCATATTTACCTTATCTGCGTCGTATGTTCCAAGAATGTAATAATATTTCTACTTTTCTACTTCGTGCATTTTCTTCTCAAAGTTACTATTAGACATGTCTTCTTCATTATTAGAATACACTATACCAAGAGCTTTTAGCTTGCTAACCCACCTAAACTGAAGGTCTTCGCAAATATTTGGCATGTGCTCTGCATTCGCACCTGCCCAGAAGGCTTCTGTTTTTGAGATATTTGGCTTAAGACCCCGAAAACTTGGCAAACCTTCCAAGTTCACCAAAAAGAGTTATACAGCTATTAATACTTCCGTCAAGAAAGCATAGCACGTCATCTGCATAGCAGGAAAGCTTATACTCGATTTGACCAATTATAATACCTTTTATCCCGCTCATTATTTCGCACCCTCTCAAGAAAACATTCCATGACAATAATAAACAAATAACAACTGAGTGGATCACCCTGCCGGCATGACCTCTCTAGCATTATTTTATCTGATATATGTCCATTGTACACTAGCCTAGCATGGGACCCAACATAGAGTACGTTAAACCAACTTATAATGTAAGTAGGAAAATTTATCCTCCTTAGAACACTTCTGATGAAATCCCAGCCAACATAATTATAAGCTCCCTCTATGTCAATACTTAAAAACAGCCCTGTTCTATGCCTACTCTTGAGAAAATGTAACACATCGTATGTTAAGCGAGAGTTGTCGCCTATGAATCGCCCTTTTACAAACCCTGTTTGTTCCGCGCTAATTATGGCAGGAATCGCCGCCTTCAACCGATTAGCAATAACGGCTGATATTACCTATCTTGTAGCTGGAGTTCAACAACGTGATTGGACGATAGGAATTTATGTTATCCCTTGGCTTATTTTGTTTGGGAATGAGTGTGATAATACCTTCTCTAAGGGAGCAAGGTAAAACTTCGTTCATGAAGCTCTCTGTTATCATCCGATAATAAAACCACTTCAACTCTCTCCAAAAGCGCTGTAAGAATTCAGGGGAAACCCATCTGATCCAGGTGACTTATTCTTAGCCATGTTGTTCAACGCGTTCTCTATTTCTTCAAGTTCAATGGGCGTACCTATTTCTTCAAGTTCAATGGGCTTACCAATTTCTGTTTTCTGCGTTTCCGAAATCTTCTTAATCTTTATGGTACCTAGAAATGTGTCGATTTCCGCTGGGTCAACATGCCGTTCTTTGAACACATCTCTGTAATGTTGCACTATTGCATTCATAATGTCCTTTTGGTTTGTCAAAGTCTGACCCTGTATGCTTAACGTCTGTATCAATTTATTTGTATAATTTCTTTTCTTCCAAGCCACAAAAATAGGCACTGGACTTTTCACCCAATTCGTACCATCTCGCTCTAGATCTTGTTATTATACCTTCAAGCTTCCCCTGACGAATTATCTCCAGATTGCTTTTCAACTGGTCCAATTCATCTATCTTAGCAAGATCTAATATGGCTTCAGCTTCTAATAAAGCAATGTTTTCTTTTAACAGCTGTTCATTTCTTTTAAGAGCCTTACTTTTCTTTATGCCGAAGGAAATGGTATCAGTGCGGATGTTTAGGATGAGCGTTTCCCCCAAAAAGAGAATCACTTATTAGAAATTGAACATCTTGAGGATGTTCATCTATAAACGAAGCGCTGTAAACTGGTAGGGTATATCTTTGAACTGTATCCTTAATTACTTTGCTAACTTGTATCATGTATTTCTCATCCTCTAGCAGCGACCTGTTAAACTTGTAAAAACCTTTACCTCTAGGTTGTTCAGCAAGTTTTAGTTCTAAGCTTATCAGCGAATGATCAGTCCTATAGCCTGGGAGAATATCGCATTTCACTATATTACCTAATAGAAAATCTGACGCCATAAAATAATCCAAGCGTGCTTGTTTCACTGTTGGGTTTCGTACTCTCCAAGTATATCTCCGAACATCACCATGCAGGTTTCGAAATACATCAATCATGCATCTCTCCGACATTATCCTACAAAGTGCAGCTTTCGCATTCACACTATTTTATCTAATGTAATTATACATGTCTAACTCGACATCAAGGGCTAGATTGAGACCCCTTGCAATCAAAATTGGCATACATTCTTCATAAAGTTCTGAGATAACATTGTCGAGATTGTCATAAAAAGATGGACAGTCGGTATTCGGACCATATACGTTAGCTACAACTATTTCAAAGCTATCATTGCTTCTTAACTTAACCACTATAAAATCTTCATTTGGATCCCTACGTATGGCTACGAACGACGCATCTAGCATATTAGTTAATATCGCAACACCTCTGGCATTATTTTTTAATGGCGCTACAATTATATCCATCCCCAAAAGATTTCGGAATTAATGTTCTTTCCCCTTCGCACAGTGAATATCCTGCAACAAATACAAATTATAGTCCAGTTCTCGAAGGTAATTGAAAACATCTCTTCGCTTCTTATAATCCCCAATGCCTCTACAGTTAACAGAACAAATTCTTAGTTTAGTCGTTGCGGCTAACGATTACTAACCCCTTCTTCCCATGAAGACCTACACATTTTATATGTAGCCTAATTTTATCCAGCATTGCAACATTGACAATCCCTATCTTAGAACACGAACGTATCATCACGCAGAAAAAAAACTCCAGGCGTTCCACTGGATACATCAGACGAGATATAGTGATAGCGAACATCGAACAGGCTTTTTTTTTTTCTTTTTTTCCTTTTTTCCTCTTTCTTTTCTCCTTTTCTCTCTCCCTCTCTCTCTCTCCCTCTCCCCCTCTCCCTCTCTCTCTCTCTCTCTCTCTCTCTCTCTCTCTCTCTCTCTCTCTCTCTCTCTCTCTCTCTCTCTCTCTCTCTCTCTCTCTCTCTCTCTCTCTCTCTCTCTCTCTCTCTCTCTCTCTCTCTCTCTCTCTCTCTCTCTCTCTCTCCCGCGATCCTGCTCGTTCCTAATCCGTCTTACGGTGTCCATGGAGCACATATCGCCGGAAGTCGCCACGATATCGACGGCGCAAGCTGGTCGCAACAGTGCTGTT
The DNA here is from genome assembly GCA_034440615.1 of Ashinkailepas kermadecensis. Taxonomy (NCBI): domain Eukaryota; kingdom Metazoa; phylum Arthropoda; class Thecostraca; family Neolepadidae; genus Ashinkailepas; species Ashinkailepas kermadecensis. The sequence continues at coordinate 302,918 of JAOTOM010004897.1, read as the reverse complement.
AGGACGATCCCGCTGCTGTGCATCAGCACGTCTCCCTGCCTCGGCCAGCACACTCTCAGCCTGGTTGGGCCGCTCCAGCGAGTGTTGCTCCTGGTCTCCATTGTCGATCTCTTCCTCTGTGACCATAGACTGGCCCGTGCCAGGTGGTGTCACCTGATGAGCAGGCTCTTTTTCTGTGGTGGAGTGGATCGCGTCACCGGGAGCGGTCCGTCTCCGCCGCGCCCCGGACGCCACTGCCCGGCCAGGCGTCCGTCCCCGAACGCCCCGAACGCCACCGCACCGTATGCGGCAGTGCACTGCCGCATACGGTGCGGAAGTCTTCGGCGCTTTCCTGCGCTGGCTGCGGGCCAGGCTGCTGCCTCGAGCTGTGGCCCCTGACACACCTCGTCATCGCGGCAGAAGCTATCTGTCGCGCGGCACCAGGCCGAAGTTGCTGCACGTCTGCAGGTACCCCACCACGGTGTGCATCATCTGCGCCCTCTTATTGCTGCCTATCGCGCCCTGGCGCGCTGCCTCCGACCACTGGGGAGGCACGGCGCTGGCCATCCCCAGGAGGTGTAGCGTCAGATGACGGTCGTCCAGGCGCTTCTGCCGCCGCATTCCTCTCTCGGTGATGCTCCGTCACCAGGTAGAGCAGGCGCTGCAGCCCGGCGTCCCCATGCACCGACCGCGGTCGGTCCACCGGCGACACAACCACGTACACTGTGTCGGCCCTTGAAAACACCGTAGTCACCTGGTGCTCCCGCCTCCGCTCGATGTCTCTCGCCGCCGCCTCTGAGGAGTGCGCGGGTTATGGAGTGGTTGCAATGGCTGTGGATGTCTCTTGCCGCCGCTTCTGAGGAGTGCGCGGGTTATGGAGTGGCTGCAGCGGATATGGATACCTCTTGGCACAGCCTCTCAGGAGCGCGCGGGTTATGGGGTGGCTGCAGTGGCTGTTGATGTCGCTTGCCGCACGATGGTTAGCCATTATGTAGAGGTGGATAACTCTCGCTTGACACACTCTTCAGGGGCGCTGCCAGAAATTATTTTCAGATGAAGGGGGCAATTCTGGACAGGTATTGACAGGTATTGACAGGTATTGACAGGTATTGACTTACGGACATTGTTTTGTACTACCTAGAAATATCGTTTCAAGAGCTATCGACGACCCATTGACATTTATTCTACCAGCGGATCAAAATTGGATTCAAATGTCATCGAAAACACCTTTGCATTTCACGCAGTAGATTGCATTGGACGGCTGTAGGTTCGCTAATAGCATGCTTCTGTGGTAGCATGCAACAAATTAATTGTGACTGTGACAACAGTATAACATGTAACTATGATAACATGTGTCTCAAAGGCAGCACAGGAAGTTGCGAGAACGGTGATCAGGATATATTAGCATGATGCAGCATCGGAAAGAACATTTTATAAGTAATGTATATAACTGCCGGTGTTTTTTTTGCATTAGGTTCACAGGCCTGCGCAACGAGTAGCTCATGCACTAGGCGGGTAGTCAGATATGTCAAGCCAAGAAGGCCACCTCTGCTCTGCAAAAAAAAACTGCTGTCTGGGCTAATTTCAGTGGTACACTCGCCTTCAGTGGAATGTATGGGGGTACCTTTAACATGGCTGGCCCACTAGGAACGTAGGCTGTGACACGTCACACCAAAAATTACTGGTAGGCTGCGCCATTTCACAGTTATACGTTACGTGACAGTCTGCCAGCTTCGCCACCGGCCAGCGTCCGAGCCTAGGGATTCGCGTGTGTGGTCGTCACGCGACCATTTGCCCTGCAGCCATGCAGTGATAAACACGGGTCTTCGCTGTTCCCGCCTTGCATTCCTCGGTCGGCCAAACAACATTGGCAGTTCAACGAGCAGGCTACCACTGGACTTCTGTCGACAAGCAACAATTGATAGCTGCGGATTTCTGACACCGGCAACACATAATGAGCAGGAAAGGTTGGACGAAGCTTCGTTGCAAAGATGTAGCGAAATGAGATGGGAGGTTTTTGATGTCAATTACGCTGTTTACGACGCAAAATCAGAAGTACTTGGTTCGGTGTGGAGCCTAAATATACTGGTTCGTACTTACCAGAAAAGTGCTAGTTTTATGGTATTATTATAGTAGGGGATCGTATGAAGGAGTTAGTACAAAAATAGCGAAGGCAATAATGGCGACGGTAATACAATTATGCTTTTGGTTTCCATTTGTTCCTCAGTGGACGGAAGAAGAGTGGATCGAAAACTTCTGGGTAAGGTCGCAGCAATTCTGGCAAGTTTGTTCAAGTGTACGTGTGTTCTTTTCATTTCAAGTCGTAGAGTTATGAAGTGAATTGGATTAATTAATAAGAGCCACAAGGGTCCATCTGAGTTAAACCAGTAACAGGAAGATACAGTAAAATGGATGCTCTCATTACACACCATGCATACTGTGTGTAATGCCAGAGGTTATGCACGTGTATTGGTATGGCTTTAAAATAAGTATATATATATATATATATGTGTGTACATACATATACATATACATACATATATATATATATATATATATATATATACATGTATATATACATGTGTATATATACATAGGCATAGGAACAGGGGGGCCGGTGGGGCCATGGCCCCCACTTTTCAAAGTGGTAGGGCCAGCAATGGTAGCTGGCCCCCCCCCACTTTTCCATAATTGAACATAAATTGCATGAGAAAATGATAAACTTTGAACAACCAATGACTCAAAATGTGTATACCTGTAATGACATTTTTCACGATTGCACCCAGGCTGTGGATATTGACTTCTTTTGTATGATAATTAAGGTTTCAGTAGCCTTTGTTTCAGCTGCTGATTTTTTCTGGAATTATTATTTGACTTAATACCTAGTGGTTCAAACAAATTTTTGTCGGAACGCACGCTACCGCACCCCTGGTAAGGAAAATAATTTGGCACCTGGCCCCCCACTTTTTGAAGCATTCCTACTCCCATGTATATATATATATATATATAGTATATATATATATATATATATATCTGTATCTCTGTATGTCTGTCTGTATGTCATAAAGTCATAAAGTGTTAGGCTTAATAAGAGTCACAGGGGCCCATCTGGGTCAAGCATATCTAGAAAAGGTACTAGAAATGTACATACTCTCACCCCAATCAAACGATTATCTGAAGTTCCTAGGGAGCTATATATCCCAGCCTATCTAGCACCATTCACTTGCTATTGCACAACACATTCAACAATTACAAACTCCTCCCATCATACCCATTGTGCTACCATAGACAATCTCATCAGTATCACATCTTGAAGGAAGGTGCTGAATCCATTGCTAGATCCACCCTATGTAAAGTTATAAAGCATTTAGACTTAATAAGAGACCCAAAGCCCCATCCAGTAAGTCTGTAAATGGAAGATACCATAAGCCTGGTAAAAAGACCCACCCCAACCATCCCATATCCTGAAGAAAACCGGTCCTCCAATATCCCACACACCTATCAATGCCTATCTATCCTAGCTATCCAGCCCTAATCCCCTGATCTCTCTTAGCACATGTGGATTGAATGCCTTATCAATAATTTTCCAACTGCATCCATGCCTGCTAAAAGGGGTTTGTGCAGTGCACACTTAGTTATTTGGCTTTAGGGTGCATCAACTGCATAGGTCATATAGCACCCAGCCCTGCCCACTTACTTAACATAAATATCACCCCATCCATCACAAATTAGAACTCAAAAACAAGACTTTGGGTTTGGGGGGGGGGTTTTTCTCCCGAAATGGGGGGTTTGGGGTTCGAATCCCCCCTTTTCCCCCTTTCGCCCCCGACCAATCGGGGGGGAGAGGGGGGGCTCTATAAATTAATGAGCGGGGGGCGGTAAAAAACAAAAACCAACCAACCTGTCTAAAAAAAATTGCCCACCCTACTTTTAAATACATTCCATGAGGGACACCCCACAACATCAGCAGGCAGCCCATTCCACTGATCAACAACCCTTTGACTGAAGACCTGTTGTTGCTTAACTGTCTAACTGTACAGCTAGGAACAGGGCACTCAGAATGCTGGGACTCATTACTAGAAGTGTGATATATAAGAGCAAGGAAGTCATGAAAAAACTGTACTTAGCATATGTGCGACCCCACTTGGAATATTCTCTACAAGCTTGGAGCGCCTACCTAGAAAAAGATATAGATAAGTTAGAAAGAGTGCAGTGCAAAGCAACTAGACTCATCAGTGGAATAGGTGACTTAGAATATAGAGAAAGGCATGTGGCATTAGATATATACTCACTCAAGTATAGGAGATTAATGGGGGACATGATTTAAATGTACAAAATTGTTAAAGGACTAGATCATGTCAATTTAAATGGTGCTCTTCAGTTTAGAGTAGCACACAGGGGTCATAAATTCAGGTTAGACAAGTTGAGGTGTAGGACAGTTAAGCGACAACAGGTCTTCAGTCAAAGGGTTGATCAGTGGAATGGGCTGCCTGCTGATGTTGTGGGAAGTTCCTCATTGAATGTATTGAAAAGTAGGGTGGACAAATTTTTTAGACAGGAAAATCTTGTTTTTAGTTCTAATTTGTGATGGATGGGGTGAGATTTATGTTAAGTAAGTGTGCATGGCACAGACCCCTTTAAACAGGCATGGTTGCAGTTGGAAAATAATTGATAAGGCATTCAATCCACATGTGTTAAGAGGGATCAGGGGAATAGGGCTGGAAGCTAGGGTAGATAGGCATTGACAGGTGTGTGGGATATTGGTGGACTGGTTTCTTCAGCACCACGATGGGAGGAGCTTGCAATTGTGAGGGTGTTATGCAATAGCAAGTGAATGGTGCTAGATAGGCTGGGATATATAGCTTCCTAGGAACTTGGGGTAAGGGATTGATTGGGGTGAGAGTATGTGCATTTCTAGTACCTTCTCTAGATAGGCCTAACCCAGATGGGCCCCTATGGCTCTTATTAAGCCTTAACACTTTATGACTTTATGTCCTATTGGTTCCACCACTTCCAACATACAATGAGAAGTGCATGATGTTGTGATCACTATTACCCAAGGGTTCTCCTATGTTCCTTCTATCCTATCCTATTGTCTGTCCATCTGTGTTTGTCTGTCCATCTGTGTTTGTCTGTCTGTCTGTGTCTGTCTGTCTGTGTCCATCTGTCTGTGTATGTCTGTCTGTCTGTGTCTGTCTGTCTGTCTGTGTCTGTCTGTCTGTGTATGTCTGTCTGTTTGTGTCTGTCTGTGTCTGTATGTCTGTCTGTCTGTGTTTGTCTGTATGTGTCTGTCTGCCTGTGTCTGTCTGTCGGTCTGTGGCTGTCTGCCTGTGTCTGTCTCTGTCTGTGTCTGTCTAATATATATATATATATATATATATATATATATATATATATATATGTGTGTGTGTGTGTGTGTAATGTTGAAATATGTGCAGTAGGATGTAAAAATTTGCATTGGAAACAATGTTCCTAAGCATAACTTAGTCAACCTTAACATAAGTTAGTCAAACACAATTTAATCCAACAGCTACTCAGCACCCTTCTCCTTTGTTCTGATATAACTAATTTATGGGTAACTATTTTAGTTATAAGGATTCAAAATACCTATCCTTATCAATTGATATTGTTTAACAGACCACATCATATGTAATCCTCCTACCTGGGTTTGTGCTAAGATATGCCCATGCATCACAATCTGCAATGGTGGGCATCAGCATGATGCTTATCAACAAGATACTGCGAGAGGTTAGATATGAAGACATCTTGACAACTAATCATTAAGCATAATGTTGGTGCTTTGTTGTGAGGGATATAAGTTCAACAATTCAGGCTAGACAAGTTGAGGTGTAGGACAGTTAAGCAACAACAGGTCTTCAGTCAAAGGATCAGTGGAATGGGCTGCCTGCTGATGTTGTGGGAAGTTTCTCATTGAATGTATTTAAAAGTAGGGCAGACAAATTTTTTAGACAGGGAAATCTTGTTTTTGAGTTCTAATTTGTGATGGATGGGGTGAGTTTTATGTTAAGTAAGTGTGCATGGCACAGACCCCTTTAAACAGGCATGGTTGCAGTTGGAAAATAATTGATAAGGCATTCAATCCACATGTGTTAAGAGGATCAGGGGAATAGGGCTGGAAGCTAGGGTAGATAGGCATTGACAGGTGTGTGGGATATTGGTGGACTGGTTTCTTCAGCACCACGATGGGAGGAGCTAGCAATTGTGAGGGTGTTATGCAATAGCAAGTGAATGGTGCTAGATAGGCTGGGATATATAGCTTCCTAGGAACTTGGGGTAAGATATTGATTGGGGTGAGAGTATGTGCATTTCTAGTACCTTCTCTAGATAGGCCTAACCCAGATGGGCCCCTATGGCTCTTATTAAGCCTTAACACTTTATGACTTTATGTCCGAATGGTTCCACCACTTCCAACATACAATGAGAAGTGCATGATGTTGTGATCACTATTACCCAAGGGTTCTCCTATGTTCCTTCTATCCTATCCTATTGTCTGTCCATCTGTGTTTGTCTGTCCATCTGTGTTTGTCTGTCTGTCTGTGTCTGTCTGTCTGTGTATGTCTGTCTGTCTGTGTCCGTCTGTGTCTGTCTGTCTGTCTGTGTCTGTCTGTGTATGTCTGTCTGTTTCTGTATGTCTGTGTGTCTGTATGTCTGTCTGACTGTATGTGTCTGTCTGCCTGTGTCTGTCTGTCGGTCTGTGGCTGTCTGCCTGTGTCTGTCTCTGTCTGTGTCTGTCTGTCTGTCTATATTATATATATATAATATATATATATGTGTGTGTGTGTGTGTGTAATGTTGAAATATGTGCAGTAGGGTGTAAAAATTTGCATTGGAAACAATGTTCCTAAGCATAACTTAGTCAACCTTAACATAAGTTAGTCAAACACAATTTAATCCAACAGCTACTCAGCACCCTTCTCCTTTGTTCTGATATAACTAATTTATGGGTAACTATTTTAGTTATAGGGATTAAAAATACCTATCCTTATCAATTGATATTGTTTAACAGACCACATCATATGTAATCCTCCTACCTGGATTTGTGATAAGATATGCCCATGCATCACAATCTGCAATGGTGGGTATCAGCATGATGCTTATCAACAAGATACTGCGAGAGGTTAGATATGAAGACATCTTGACAACTAATCATTAAGCATAATGTTGGTGCTTTGTTGTGAGGGATATAAGTTCAACAATTCAGGCTAGACAAGTTGAGGTGTAGGACAGTTAAGCAACAACAGGTCTTCAGTCAAAGGATCAGTGGAATGGGCTGCCTGCTGATGTGGGAAGTTTCTCATTGAATGTATTTAAAAGTAGGGCGGACAAATTTTTTAGACAGGAAAATCTTGTTTTTGAGTTCTAATTTGTGATGGATGGGGTGAGATTTATGTTAAGTAAGTGTGCATGGCACAGACCCCTTTAAACAGGCATGGTTGCAGTTGGAAAATAATTGATAAGGCATTCAATCCACATGTGTTAAGAGGATCAGGGGAATAGGGCTGGAAGCTAGGGTAGATAGGCATTGACAGGTGTGTGGGATATTGGTGGACTGGTTTCTTCAGCACCACGATGGGAGGAGCTTGCAATTGTGAGGGTGTTATGCAATAGCAAGTGAATGGTGCTAGATAGGCTGGGATATATAGCTTCCTAGGAACTTGGGGTAAGGGATTGATTGGGGTGAGAGTATGTGCATTTCTAGTACCTTTTCTAGATAGGCCTAACCCAGATGGGCCCCTATGGCTCTTATTAAGCCTTAGCACTTTATTACTTTATGTCCTATTGGTTCCACCACTTCCAACATACAATGAGAAGTGCATGATGTTGTGATCACTATTACCCAAGGGTTCTCCTATGTTCCTTCTATCCTATCCTACTGTCTGTCCATCTGTGTTTGTCTGTCTGTGTCTGTCTGTCTGTGTCTGTCTGTCTGTGTCCATCTGTCTGTGTATGTCTGTCTGTCTGTGTCTGTCTGTCTGTGTCTGTCTGTGTATGTCTGTCTGTTTCTGTCTGTCTGTGTATGTCTGTCTGTTTGTGTCTGTCTGTCTGTCTGTCTGTGTTTGTCTGTATGTGTCTGTCTGCCTGTGTCTGTCTGTCGGTCTGTGGCTGTCTGTCTGTGTCTGTCTGTCTGTCTATATTATATATATATATATATATATATATATATATATATATATATATATATATATGTGTGTGTGTGTGTGTGTAATGTTGAAATATGTGCAGTAGGATGTAAAAATTTGCATTGGAAACAATGTTCCTAAGCATAACTTAGTCAACCTTAACATAAGTTAGTCAAACACAATTTAATCCAACAGCTACTCAGCACCCTTCTCCTTTGTTCTGATATAACTAATTTATGGGTAACTATTTTAGTTATAAGGATTCAAAATACCTATCCTTATCAATTGATATTGTTTAACAGACCACATCATATGTAATCCTCCTACCTGGATTTGTGCTAAGATATGCCCATGCATCACAATCTGCAATGGTGGGCATCAGCATGATGCTTATCAACAAGATACTGCGAGAGGTTAGATATGAAGACATCTTGACAACTAATCATTAAGCATAATGTTGGTGCTTTGTTGTGAGGGATATAAGTTCAACATTCAGAAGGTGGCATATTCAACCCTATTTCACAAATAATTAATCACTGTGTATAATTCCATGGGTTATGCACCATGCACAAAAGACACCAGATCTTACTGTTCCATTTCAAGCAATGGATGCTGTCAGATGAATCCTGAGCTGCTGCCAACTGTTGAGTAATGTTTCTGATGGTCTGATGTTACATATCATTATATAATGAGCACATACATGACTACAGCATTGCATATACAATCCCATGCGCATGTCTTTAAGAAATCCTAGGGAGAGGTCAAGTTTCATTAATTTTGCATTCCTTACATGTGATATTTATATGCTTTATATGTGATGTTCACCCTGACTGAAAAATGACAGTATGATGTCAAACTTCTTTTGAAAAACCTCAATTGTGATCAGTCAAATCAGGAGATATCACCGTCTAGGCATTATTCAATTGAATCACTTGTTGCACTTGTTACAGGGTTCTGTACGCATCGGTGGACGGCAGGTTACCCTGGTGATCGCCGGCGAAGGGGCGTATCCACTTCTCCCATGGTTGACGAAGGCGTACAGCGGACGATTTGATCGTACTTCGGAGATAGACCAGGCGAAGGAGTTCTACAACGTACGTCTCGGAGCGGCAAGAGTGGTGGTGAAGCACGCATTCGGCCGCCTGAAGGCCCGCTGGCGTCGCCTTCTCAAAAGATCTGAACACTTCATATTCGTTCCATCCATGGTGTTTGCGTGCGCTTTCATGCATAACATTATCGGGCCCATCGTGAGCCGGTTCTGCCACGTTGGGTGCATGAGGCGAACTTGCTGGAAGCGGATGCGTTCCCCCACCCCCACGGATGCAGGCAAGGGCACCGGAAGACGATCGTGGTCAGACCAGTGCCATGAGGGATTACCCTCCAGACCATTTCTGGTCCCCCCGTATGTGAATTTGTAAGTTGATGTGACATTTGGCAGGTCGTGGTCGGTTTGTAGGCTATTCGTTTTGCTGGGCACCTAAATTCGTTTTACTGTGTATTGACACTACTTCTGTACTGTACGATTGCACTGCTGTACAGTCGTAACCGTAGTATTGCTGCGAGTCGCGATGCGGTGTCAAAACCACTAATGTTTGATGAATTAGTATAGCAAGATTTATCTTTCCTTGTATTTTACACATGCCTGATTGTGGGAGGCAATGTTGTGTGCAAGCATGGTATGCAGTTCCGCCAGACCAAAAATGAACTTCAGGAAGCATTCTGCATGGCCGGTCAAATCGTCAATCGATCATAGCCATGTCAGCATATAGTAATTGGAGCATTCCATGATCTGCACCAACGTTCTGGTATTTGACAAAATGTAATCCTGTTTGTTCAGTTGTGGTTTTCTTATCAATTATCCCGACGGGAGAAATGAGTATTTAAGTATACTTAGTTATCTCAGAGTTGCTTCAGACAGATACTGCTCGCTTAGCTAAGTTATGTCGCTGTACGAAATAATGTGAGAACGTATGCTATGCCCGTATGCTGTGGTACTGGAGAACGTATGCCGTGGTTGCATCAATACATAAACAAATGCATTTCTGTATTGTCAGGGACAGTTGATACATAATTACAATATCTACAATCACTCCACACTCACTCAATCATATCCGCAAAGTCTCTGATGGACTGCGCGATGGATTCCATGGTCCTCATCAGAAGAGGTAAGTGTTCCGTCTGCAACTCAACGTAACGCTCAAAGCTTGCAGCAAAGTCTGCGTCGGGACGCTGGCAGCGCGGCCTCCCACGCGGCGGTGGGGCAGCCGGCGGTGCGGCAGCCGACCCCGGCGGAAGCGTGGCGGCCGGCCCCGACGGCAGTGGAACCTGGCGGCGGTCGGGCAGCTAATAAACACCAAACCAATAAACACCACCACCACCATTCTTCCGCACCCATGACTCATCAATAGTTATCGAACTCCAGCCATGCCCCCTTGAAGGGGTCTGCACAGTGCACACATACTATCATACATCTTACCACATTCACCACTCATTAGGATTAAAAAAACAACCCTCCAACCCCCCCCAACAAAACAATTGTTCACCCTAATTTTAAACGCATTTAATGAGGGACTCCCCTCAACATCAGCAGGCATCCTATTCCATTGATCAGCCCCCTTTGACTGAAAACCTGTTGGTTCTTAACTGTCCTATAGTTTGATTTTTTTCAACCTGAATTAAGGACTTCTGTGTGATAGCCTAAATAGAGGAGCATCATTCAGTTTGACATTATCTAACCCTTTAGTGATCACATACATTTAAATCATATCACCACATAGTCTACTATATCTAAGTGAGTACATATCAAGTGCATTTCTTCATAATCTAAGTGACCTAGTCCCAGTGGCCTAGTCCCTTCAAGGAGGGTCTGAGGGGCCCGCAGGGCCCTTCAAGGCATAGGTGCATGGGGCCCGCAAGGACCCCCTGGGCCAACGTGAGTGGTCCCTGTGCCAACGTGAAGGGCCCCTGGACAGACGTGAGGAGCCACTGGGCCGACGCAAGGGGCCTTTGAGACAACGTGAAGGCCACGATTTGCAAGGAGCTTGGGGTGAGCTTCTTGAATTTGTGGGGGAGGACTGAAATGTTTGCATTAGATGGGTTACATGGAGCAAGAGGGGTGGAATTGCTCAGCAATAGATGCAAGGAGGATCTCAGTAGGAAACGGAAACTAGGCAGGTCATGGGGTAATGCAGCTGATGAAGATAAATATTGCAATTTTTTTTTTTTTTTTTTAAATTTTTTATATTTTATTTATTTTTTATAATTTTTTTTTTTAATAAAATTTTATTCTTTACTTTTTTTTTTATGTTAACTCCCCCCCTCCTGGTATATTGAAGGTCGTATGCTTTCTTTACACGCAATGTATAAATATTGCAAGCAACGAAAGGAATAGTTATCATGTCTGTATGTCAAGGCCAGAAGTGTTAGGAACAAAATTTGGGAACTGCATGTATATATGTTGTTTGAAAAGCTATATTTGGTATGCATAATGGAGGCATGGGTAAATGAAAGCATTTTGGGAGACAACTTGACATAATTTGACTTTACAGGCTACAATATGCATGCTTATCAAAGGCAGGCAAGGGTAGAAGGAGGGATACTTTTGTATGCCAGGCAAGTAATGAAATGTCATTCCATAGAGGATAGTGCGCATAATGAAGAAGTAGAATCTTTGTGGTTAGATATCATTCTGAAGAATGGAACAAAATGTAGGATTGGGGCCTTCTATAGACCTTCAGAGTAGAATGAAAACATTGACAGGTTGGTGCAGGAAGAGATAGGTAGGAGAGTGCAGGAGAGAACTGTTTTGTTGGGGATTTCAACATAGCAGGATTGGGAGACAAAAAGCTAAATGTCTAAACAAATCTGGAAGAAGGTTATTCATTGTGGCCCTTATTAAGTCTAAGCACTTTATGACTTTATGCTCCATGAACTCCAGAAGGTGGGTTGAACAAGACATCCCAGATCAAATGAGTCTGATGTCTGTCATCAGATCAGTGTGAACATTATCCTTGACCAGTTTTCATAGTATGTTGCAAAATAGTCAGGTGAAACTGACTAATCTGTAGGTTTCTGCACACTTCACACATTCCTTTTTGAAACTGGTACTACATTTGCATTTCATCAACCTGCAGGTAATTCAGAATACTTGAAAGCCTGCCTAAAGAAATAAAAAAAAGATCACTGCAACTATGAGCCACAATGAGCCACAACTATGCAACTATGAGCCACAAACACAGCCACTTCTTGGCTGCACTCTGCACACTGAACCAGTTGCCCACCAAATCGGTCGATCAGCCCTCCCTGGAATACCGAAAAGCAAGCCCTCTATTCTTATAATGAGTGTCTATGCTGCTTTTAAAGATGTTCAGTGTGCTGCTACTGACAATGGTTTCTGGCAGCTGGTTTCAGTGTTCTCATAAAGTCATAAAGTGTTGAGGCTTAATAAGAGCCACATGGGCCCATCTGGGTTAAGCCTATCTAGAAAAGGTACTAGAAATGTATATATATATATATATATATATATATATATATATATATATATATATATATATATATATATATATAAGAAATATATATATGTTTCTTACATGCCTGCTCCTTTGACCAGAGCAAATGCTTTGCTTCCTCGGTCAGTCATGATGGGTGCATAACCTTGCTTAATCAAAGTTGCATATTGGCCAGACTGTGAAGTATGGCCAATATGCCAATATATGGCCAAAAAGTAAGAGGTTAGAAAGTCAAGAGGCTTAAGGCAAGCTCCTTTTCTACATACACACCTTTGAAATTAAATCAATACAAAAAATGCACATATGACATCACTACACACATAATTGGCATAGCATGGTGCAGGTGGGTGACTTTGCACATTTCCTTGCTTTCAGGTTGTGGGTGGTCAGCGGAGTCTGATTGGGGGCAGTGATGCTGGCCACCTTCCAAATTCCAAACTGCATGGTACACAGAACTGAACTTGGCAGCAGCAGCAACCTATATGTTCTAATATGTTTTTATTCACAAATAAACCTCATTCTATAGCCTTGGCATTTATAGAGAAATGCTGCATTCCCCTTAAATGGCGAAAGGCATGATGCTAAAATTCACGTTTCAAGTTATTCTTTCTCCTTAGTTAGTTATTTGGGTTTAGGGCACATCAACTGCATTGGTTATACAGCGCCCATATTCTTTCTCCTAGACCCTGATGTGCATCATATCAATATGGAAAAATAGCATGCTAAAGGATAGCTGGATGAGCATTCATGTTTTTTTCTGATGTATACTCATAGACTAGGATTCTTCCCCTTGGATGGCCTCAAGTCCTCCAATACTGAATTCTGAATTTTAAACTAACTTGAGCATAGTACCTACTGGTAATCTTCACATATTACCCCACAATCTTAGTCAATGTCAGCTGACTGCTAGTCAGCAGTTAGTGACATCACTCCGAGAATGGAGAAAAACCTCCAGCCAAAGTCACTGGATGAACCTGGGGATCACCATGGATATTTTGAAGGGGTTGATCTGGTACTTATTAAGGGGAGTCAGCAGAATAACTGAACATAACATAACCTGACTTAATATAATGCTCCTGGGTTCATTCAGTGAACCAAGCTGGAGGTTTTTACCCATACTTTGAGTGACGCCATGAACAGCTGACAGGCAGGCAGCTGTCTGTGACCTAGGTACATTGTTGATATAAATAAAGTGCAAGGGGTAATACTTGAAGATTACCATATCCACCTAGGTGAAGTAGGGGAACCCAAACATGTTCCATTTCCAAACACCTACAGACATGTTACATTCAGCATGCAAATAACAAAAAGATGACAGTATTAATAAACAATGGACCTTTCTCTACCAAAATATGAATGTCCAATCACATAGTTATACCACTTCTTTGTTTATGGAATTAGCAAAGTTAACAGGCACCATTTTCAGGTTTCCGAGAGCAGTCAGCATATGAAAACCATAAGGAAGTGACTTCAGATAATTTTATTTCAATCACACCTGTATTTTTTAGTGCTACTGTTGTTTTGTGTTTTGTTTTAAAACACAAAACAACGTGTTTTGTTTAATGTTTTAAACTTGTTCTTTGTGAGTGGTTAGGGGATTTTCGTAGAAAGGAACCATTTGAATAAGTAGTGTTAATTTTGGCATTTGGTAAACACAGTACAATTACCCCCTCTTCAATCACCTCAGACCACCTACATACCTACGCACCTTCCTAGGCAGGAGTGGGAAACTTACTTTCCGGGTTGGGAGTAAGAGTGCATACCAACTTCTTCCGGAGTACATTTTCATGGACATAATTTTTGTATGCATGGAATCTGTTCACCAGTAACAAAAACCTATGTAATCAGTACATACATAATATGCATAAGTAATATGCATTTTCATTTTTGGTCAAATGAAATGTCAAAACATAGGGACAAAGAGGTGAATAATTGATGGCACCACCAGGCAGCAACTCGTGATAAATAGCACTGTTGTCTCTCATAACTCACAGGAGCAATGCACTTTCCTTTCATTGTTGGTCTCAGTACAAGGCTAGCCATATAAAAAACAAACAAAAATGCTTCACACTTCACCCTCATCTTAGAGTGCATACCTACCTACTCAGCCAATTTTATATGTAATATGAACACAACTTCACTACCACACACTCCAGTTGGATGTGATAAAGGTGCACAAAGCAAAGGATCAGTCAATATCTTTTGTTTGCAGTATACCACTGTCGACTATGTGTTCAAAGTTGCTAATGGCTATGATGTCATATCAAAAATACCTTGCATTGATTGGCTGACAGACAGATATCCGAACATAAAATTTTAACACAGCCAATTCTGATTGGCAGCCTCCCGGACTCTGTAGGACGTCTCTGGAAACTGTCAAATTTTCCCACTATATGGGTGGCAAGAACACAGGTTTTCAGAGTTGCAGCTTGAAACCCAGAGAACATTGTACTCAGTGTGCATGCTCACCATCTTGCAAGTGTTGTTGGTGCATTGTTGTCTGCAATACCAATGGTTGAGATTGATAGGAGTATGTGAAGCTGTAGTCTGGTTGCTGACTGCTACAGAAAGTGGTTAGTTTGAGTGGTGACTTAAGTGGAATAACCTTTTTGGGTATATCTCAAGATCAAGGTAAAATGTGACTTTTGGGATTTTTTTAATATGGGGTATTTGAATGTGGAAATGATGATGCGACTACTCCTTTTCTCTGCAAATGATTACTTTTCAGTTAGCAAAGAAATATACTAGCAAAATCATCACTACAAATATAGCATATTGTGTATACTGGTTTTCCTGTTAGGTTAGGTTAGGTTAGGTTGTTTTATTTATTCTGATTTATTTATTTAGTAGTCCATAGACAAACCTTCTCAAAGCATTGGGGCTATAAGTTGCAGACCTGTGCCTATGACGTCATCAGTTATATCGACCACAGTTGACTTAAAAGTAATAATTTGCTGTGAAAATGAGTGAACGCTGTGAAAATGACCATCTTCATCATGTCAGAAAGCATACCATTACAACAAGAATTTTAAAAAATCACATTTTACCTTGATCTTAATATTTACCCTTTTTGGGGGGCATCATTCTGTGTTGGTTTTTATTGATCTTTGTTCCCACATTTGTGTCGGATTACATGTGAAGCCCATCCTATCTAGTATGAACCTGGAGTGCAAAAATGTTTTCAGAGATTCAATCTCTTAAGAAGTGCCCTAATTCCCACCCTGTTCCTAGGTACCTACCTACTCTATTGTCTTGAAAGTCCTCAATATTGGCATTGCTGGATCACCGAAATAATTTCCTGAATGCTCCGTAACTGTTCATTCACTTATAACAAACGTTTTTCGTCAGTGGACTACTGAGCGAAAATTCATTTCCATTGCATGCATACGTCGCATTCACATTAGGACTACCATGCTAACTCATTGACGAAGCCAATTGCATCATTCTTGCAGTCTCCAGAGGTTCCAAAAGAAATAACACCTATCATATGAGTTATGCAAAGATAGCTTCCGACTATTTCTATCTGAATAATGTGACTTTAATTTAATAATTTATCACATTATCTATTTATTTCCTTTGACTTACCGATAAGCAGCCGCTGACGTGTCGTTAGAGCGCCAGTTCTGCACCGGCATACCAGCTGACACGCTTGATGGAATATCACCAATAAAAGGAGCTGTTGCAGAAATGCTTGTCTGTGATTGGTCAAAAATTTGTACCCATCACTATGAAAAGTACTTGGCTCTCTGAAGACACAAATAGGCTCCAGCTTGGAGGGGATCCTATATGTCATAACAGAAAAGCTTCCACGCATCTGGCAACATAGGCGGATACGGTTTATAATATGGGTATTTTCGGATACAAATTTGTGTTTTTAGCAGGATAATGGACAATATTGTTAAATATGTGTCTCTTGCACCTACTTAAACTTGAAAAAAACACTTATATCAAGCTAAACCGTTATTTTTTACTATCTCAGCACCCCATTTTTCATGTTCCTAGCGTCGCCTCATCTCGGTTCGGTACCGGACCGAGCCTATATTTGCATCATAAACAGCGTAATAGCGTCGCCAACCTCTCACGCTGCTTGGTTGCGGGCGGACTCGAAAACCCCGCCGGTTGTGTGATTCGAACCGGCGATCTTGCGATGAAGAGTCCAACGCCCTACCCACTGAGCTCCCGCGACTCCTTAGCAACAATATCCGAGTGATGGGCATAAAATGCACTGATAAATTAGCCAGTCAGCACTCCCCATCTGTCTTAACGAGGGAATAATGTCAGGAACTTAACTCATCGACGCAGTAGAATATATCACAAGCCAAGTTCCATTACTGCCGGCTATTGACAGCCCGCAACACTCAGAAACAATAACAGCAATATTGTACAATGTAAGGATACAAATATGTCATCAGATTTCGGATCAGTTGCCATCGCCACTGAGTTACGGCAGTACGCCGCCGCATCCGCCACCGCACGGGTGCACTCACCGAAACAGCTGGGGTGGTCACGAGTGGAAGTGCGCCGGCCAGTGCCGAACGTACGCTGACCCAGTTCGACAAAATTAGCCCGCCTGTCGAACGCACGCGCCGCACTGCGACTGCGCCGGTGCGTGCGCGTGGGCTGCTGCCGAGTGTCGAGAGCGGGACTGCCTGCCGGCTCGGACTCGCCGGTCGGTGGTCGCGCTCCTCCGCCGTCCGTGCGTGCCCGGCCGACGGGCGGCGGTGAGAGGCCGGTGTGTGTGCGGTGCGTGCCGCCGGTTGGCGGAGCCGGGACGGTCGACGCGGTACGCGCCGACGCCGGCCGGATGTGTCTGCGCGCCGGCTGGCCACGATGCCAGCTGGCCGGGTATTCTGGTATTCTGGTCCCCGGTGACCAGAGTCTGGCGGTCCGGCGCTGCTGAAAGCGCGTGTCGCCTGCACGTGCTGCTTCCGGTGGTGGAATTGCAGATGTGTTGGTGGTGTAGGGGAGGTGATGGACATGAAGTAACTTTCCCGGAACACCTTAACTCCTTGCAAACCTGGATTGCTCGCCCTCGTTTCTTCTTGTCTTTCAGTATTAGATTAGAGGAGCAAAGCAGAAATGGTCCAAAGAGCATATATGTTGGTGGGACAAGTGAAAACTTCAAATATACCTACACCACGATTCAATGATGGAAATGCAGATATGCACCATTGTGTCTGCATCGTAATCCCCCTGACATGTTGTGTAGCTTATGCACTACGCGCATTTTGCGATATGTGGTATCAAAATCTGTATTGTTCTGGAACACTGACATGAAAACACATGCACGAGAGGAATGCGTGATGTGAAACTCGCCATTGACTGGACATCTGGCGGAGTGCGATAGACTCCGCCAGAAGGATGAGCACATATTGTCGTCATGCCATCTTGGGAACTGTCCGACTGATTAACCTATATCTCGTACAGCCTCGAGTCTGCAAAATATGCACTGAAGAATGAGGTCACAAGTCAAAGTCGTACACCAAGCCCGGCATGCTTTGCTAGTGATCTCAAGGAGAAGATAGGGTGTTGCCACAGTTCGCTTTGAGCCTATTATTACAATCGATGCTTTCCGGTGTATTTTGAGCGCGATCGTTGTTCCTATTCATCTCAGGTTTCAGGTCATAAGAAAGGTTAAGCCGGACAAATTGTGTACGGTGCAGTCGCGGTTTTCATGAAGCTCTTCGGGACCTTATCAATTCTCTGTTTTAGCTAGACATTTTTTTTTTGCATTGCACTTCGCTTTAATTTGGTACGCTTAGTGACATAACCTTCCTTTTCATCACTCGGGTATCTTTTATGGTCATTTTAGTACGCTCAGGACACGCTTGGAATTGTTGTTAGTTAAGGCACGCTTCGAGGAATTCCATCATAGTGAGTTCATCCGTACCAGAAATCAAATTGCGATAGGCTGGGTCGAATGGCTGGACCATTCCACGGAATCGTACCATGCGATCACGGACAATTCCCATTGTCTGATTTTAAGGCGGCTTTGGCCATGCCAGTGGTGTCACCGGGCCAGCAGCTCCTGCACTCCGCAGGCATGACGCCGGCTCAGACGGCCAACTGGCGAACAATCTGAGTGTTTTTCTGTCTGCGCTATCAGTGCGTCCAAACATAGATAGGCGGGCCTACGCGTTGACTTCGCCAATGGTGTCACGCAGTGGCGTCGCCACGAAATTCTTCCAGGGGGGGCAAGGTCGAAAGGGGGCCTCCTGTTACCCGAAAGGGGGCCTCCATTGTGTTAGGGTCTCATATTGTTTTTAGGCTCTTATACTATGGTTCGATGATGGGGAACATGATTTCATATTGGTTTTTTGTTTGTTCTTGGCATGGTGCATCATTTACTCAAAACGCAATAGCACTAATCATTTTGGCTGAAAACTGGGCCATACCAGGGTATAAATAAGTAATATTTGGATAAATGCATAAGTGCCAAAACAAACCATCGTCTCAATGCTTTCTCGAATCTTCCCGCTGGCCTCTAGATTGCAGCGAGCTGGCGGGGCTGGTGCTAAGCATATCTTACAGATATCTGCCATTGATCAACCCACTTTTAAGTCCTCCAAGTCTAACTGAATATAGCTAGATTCATCACTACTGTTATTTATTCCCATCGGCTTGATGTCATAAGCAAAGCTTGAACGACCATTTCTCAGTCCAAGGACGACAATTTCGTAAAGGTGACAACGAGAAGTGGATTGTATTAGTTTTTTTTAGCGTCATCTTAGGAATTTGTTTATTTTTATAACATTTGGTGCTGGCTGCAAGGCAACTGTCACACGAGCTAAAATATATCCTCAGCGAATAAATTCACGGCAAGAACAAGCATTGAACACCAATGCATAGATGACAATGCAACAATGCAACAATGTCAGTACATACATAATCCAAGCCTTCACATTCCACGCCGTCACGCCCATCATTTTCGCTTTGCTGTGCCGTTTTGTAAATGACGTTGAGAAGGTATGGAAGCTGGGAAGCTCTAATCATGCAGGCTGTTAGTTAGTTAGTTAGTTATTGTGGTTTAGGGGCGCATCGCATGCAGGCTGTAATAACAGAAAAGAAGTTTGTTGGAAGAAAATGCATTTAAAAACATCATTCATCCCATTTCATATGGGGCATGGATGTTGTATTGCATGCTTATGAGGGGTAATTTGTCCCCTCAATGTTGGCTTTTCCCATGGGCGTATGTTTCGGAAAATTATTGAGGGACCAGTGGAGTACCTATATTTGCGTCAAGCAGGAGGGGGAAAACGGATTTGCAGGGGGGCGGGGGAAAGGGAACCTACGCCCATTAAAAAGTCCTTGGATTTCGACCGCTATTTTGTCAAAGGGTACATTTCGAAATAATATAATTAGTCATGGACTAAATTGTCCTGTGGAGGGGCCTAATCTACCACTATGGTTTCTGATTGGTCGGATTTCAACCCTAACTCCACCACTCAGTTGTAAGGTTTTCTTTTGGTATCCCTTGATAAGTTACCTCACACTGCTGAAATTACACCTATACCACAAACCCGGATCGGTATCTCAAAAAAATCAAGCTGGAGCCCTCCAAAAAAGGAGAGATTCCAGCAAATAAATGTCAGGGTCAGGAAAATGGCTCTGTTGCACCGAACATTTTTTTCAAGATGCCTTCAAAAATTGCGTATGACTTCGAAAAGCATACCGGATCTCGAAAAATCGAGGTGGGATACATGGCGTCAGAGGTTCGAAAAATCAGGCCGGGATTCGGACTTTTAATAAATAAACAGAAAAGATCCACAGAAATCGCGTTGAGCCCAGAAAGCTGGCGTTGGGTCTCCGGAACCACGTGCCTGGGCGCGATAAGTCGCGCTGGGACCCAGAAAAAATCGCACCGAAACCCCAAAATCATACTGGGGCCCCACAAATGTGTGTCAGAAGCCCCAAATATACACAGCGGGACCCTAAGAGTACAGCGTTGCCAGAGAGTACAACTAACCCTCCAAAGCGCACAAAAGTCTCCCAAAAAGCGATAGGGCCTTAAAACATGCGTTGCAGCCCTAAATAAACATACCGAGAGCTCTAAGAAAAATACACTGCAAGCTCGCAAGGCGCACAGGGGCCATGAGAACGCACAAGGGCCTGAAAAAGAGGCTGGGGCCACGAAAGGCAACATGGTTCCAAAACGTACAAAACAACCGGAAGCTAAATAAACACATCGGGATCTTCGAAAACGCCCCGACACGTAAAAAACACTCGGTGCACAAAAAAAACGCAACAAAGCCCTAAAACGAGCAGGGTTTAGAAGATGTATTAGGCCCATAACTTCAAAGTAAAATGTATTACCCACCGCTTTAAAATACAAAATTTTACAATTTCAGGCATTGCAGTTCATAGCACCCGGTCGCCACGACGGCAGCGTCAGTGCACGTGCACACCCATTTTTCGTATTCGGTGCATTCGCCACACTTCGTGCGATGCTATGGTTTCTGCTAGGCCTTCTGCGTTTTGCTAATTGCTGCCGCATGATAGACTTGCACCATATTTGGCGTGATGGAATGATTCGCTTGGGCGTTCGCTTCGAAAAGTCGATTGATTAAATTCGATCATTAGTTTCCTACTTCCCACATTTTCTGGTAGCTATGAAATGCGGTTTCCGCTGAGCTTTGATGCACTTCATATCTTTGCTGCTATCCTCCCAGATTGGATACCGAACCGAGGCCAAGCCTCGGCTTTTTTTTTACCCGTTGCGTCTTTCTTGGTCTATGATTGTGTATTATGGCTCCAATTCATTTTTGTTAGGGGCCTAAAGCATTTTCGAACCCCCTGCTCGTTTTAGGGTTTGTTGAATTTTTGTACACCGAGGATTTTGACGTGTCAGGGCGTTTTCGAAGATCTCGATGTGTTTATTTAGCGCCGGTCTTTTTGTTTGTTTTGGAACCATGTTGCCTTTTGCGGCTCCAGCCACCTTTTCAGGCTATTGTGCGTTATCATGACCCCTGTGTGCCTTGAGAGCTTCCGGTGTATTTTTTAGACCTCCCGGTATGTATATTTATGGCTGCAACGCTTGTGTTAAGGCCCTGTCGCTTTTTGTGAGACTGTGCGCTTTGGAGGGTCAGTTGCATTTTCGGCCCCCGTTGTGCTCTTAGGGTCCCGATGTGTTTATTTTGGGCTTCTGACGCACACTTGTGGGGCCCAAGTACAATTTTGGGGCTTCGGTACGATGTTTCTAGGTCCCAGAGTGGCTTATCGCACCCAGGCGCGTGGTTCCGGAGACCCAACCCCAGTTTTCTGGGCTCAATACGATTTTGTGAAACTTTTCTGATTTTTTTTTCAAGTCCGAATCCCGGCCTGATTTCTCGAGCACTTGGCGCCATGTTTTTGTATCCCACCTCGATTGTTCGAGATCCGGTTTGTTTTTCGGTGCCGTACGCAATTTGTGAAGGCATCTGATAATATGTTTGGTGCTCCAGAGCCATTTTTTTACCTGGGCATTTAGTTGTTGGAATCCATCCTTATTTTGGAGGGCTCCAGCTTGATTTGTGTTTGTGTTTGTGGTCACACTGTGCTTACGTGTGGCCCTAGACGGCAATTTTGTAGAGCCTCGACGGGACTACCAATGGGAATTGTGGGTCCCAAGCGCGATATTTGGGGGGCCCGGTTCGAGTTTGTGCGATGCGTTGTATTTAGCTGTGGCCCCAACGCGATATTGGCGGTTCCTGTCGCAATTTTTGCGGGCCTCGGAGCGAGTTTTCCGGGGCTCGCCGTATTTATTTGGAGACCCATACGCGAATTCTGGTGGACCGACGCGAATTTTGGTGGCCCCAGCGCGATTTTTGAGGCCCCGACACGATTCTTGGGAGCTTATCCCTCTCAGGATGGAGGGGGCATTTGCCCCTTTGATATAGCACTGCGGCCACTGAAGGAGTTTTTTTTTCCGTCCCAGAGTGACATTCCGGTTAAAATTGATTTTCGGGGCAGCTGCAACTTTTGGGGCCCCGGCGCGACCTTCTGGGGCTCCAGTTTTATTTTCAAGGGCTGCGACGCGACTTTTTTGGGTCCAATGTGATCTTTTGGGCCCCGACGTCATTTTCTTGGATCCCTAGCGCGAGCTATAGCGGCCTCGACACTTTTTGGGGTCCAATGCGTTTTGGAGGCTTTTGGCGTCATTGTTGGGCCCACAGAGTGATTATTCATGTCCGGATTGTTCTTCGTTGCTCCGGCGTCATTTGTTTTGGTCCCAATGAGACTTTTGGGGCACGGTACGACCTGTTGTGCCCCTGGCATGATTTTCGTGGTCCGGGCGTGAATTTTCCGTACCCCAGGCTCAGCGTAATTTGTGGGGGCCCCGGCGGGATCTTTTGGGGCCCATATCGTGATTTTAAAATACCCAGACTCGACTCTTACTATTTCTTAGGTGGTTCTTCTTGCAAATTATAGGCCTCCTGTCGCGTCGTCTCATTTCCTAGAGCCTTTTTACCGATTTTCGATGTCTCCTTGTGTGTCCTACCCTCCGCCATATTCAATGGTCCTCCTCTCCCGTCTTGGAGGGCCTCTTGCATTCTGGGGCCCCTTTAACATGGCATGGGGCTTCCTCTCATCTTCGAGGGGCATTTTCTGCCAAATTAGGGGCCTCTTGCCACGCCTCGTGTGCCTCCTCCTTTATCCTGGCAAAGCCTTACCCGTCTTGAGGGATCTTCAATTTTGGAAATCTCACCTCCTTCCATACCTGCTATCACTCCCATCTCAAGGGCCTCCTCTCATTTCCTGGGAACTCTTTCCGGTCTTCGGGACCTCATTTGGTCCTAGAGACCTACTCCTTTCCGAGTCCGGCAGGTGCCTCATTTCTCTTCTAGAGGCCTTCTTTTTCAAATTAGGGGCCTCCTCTCACGTCTTGGGGGCCTCCTGCTCTGCGTTCTCCTGCTCTGCGCTCTGGATTCGATCTTTACCCATCTTAGGGGTGGTCTCTTATCTCCTGGTGGACTCCTCTTCTCTCCCAGGCGCCGCCTCTGCTAAATTACTGGCAACCTTTCCTATCTTAGTGGCCTTGTTATTTCCCGGGGACATTCTTAGCCATCTTCGAGCCTTCTTTTCCGCTTGGGAGCCATCTCTCTTATCCAATGGCATTTCTCTCCTATTTTAGGGGCCTCCTCGTTCATCATGGGGTCTCGTTTCCAATCTTGTGTCGTTCTCTTCCGAATTAGGTGCCTCCTGCCACGTCTCTGGATCATCCTTTTCTATCTCTGTGGAACCTCAACCGTTTGGGGCCTGCTTTTGCGTCTCCGAAACCTCATCTCATATCTTCCTTCCTTTTCCGTCTTAGGGCCTCCTCTCATATTCTGGGGCCTCCTTTCCGGTGTTGGAGCCTCTTTTGCAATCCTGGTTGCCTCCGTGCCATTTTTGACACTCTCTTGATTTCTGGGGACTCCTACCCTCTCCTAGGTGACTCCTTTTTCAAATTAGGGGCCTCCTCTCACGTCATGGGGGCCTCCTCATCTGTGTCTGGAGCCTCATTATCCTCTTAGCAGGGTGCCTTTGCGTCCTAGTCCTAGATCTTCTCTTCCAGGTTCCTCCTCTTCCAAAATATGGGCCTCATCTGGCTGGTCTCGGTGGCCTTCTCTCATTCCTGCGGAAACCTTCCTACCCGTCTTGGGGCCCCTATTGCGTCCGGAGAAGTCTCCCCTATCAGGTCTTAATTTTATATTGCAGGGGCATCTTCCGTCTTGGGGGCCTCGTTTTCCAACTTAAGAATATCCTGCCACCCATCGGAAGCTTTTTCGTCTAACCTGGGTGGCTTCTTGCCCGTCTCGGTGGCATCCTTTTCGTCCTGAGGGCCTCCTTTTCGTGCTGGGGTCTCCTTTTCGTCCTGGGGCCTCCTTTTCGTCCTGGGGGCTACCTTCCTATCTCTGTTCTCTGTTCTACGTCTAGTCCTACGTCCTTTTCGTCCTTGGGTGCATCCTTTTCGTTCTAGGGGCCTCCTTTTCGTCCTGGGGCCTCCTTTTTAGTCCTGGGGGCCTCCTCCCAATCTCTGTTCTACGTCTTGGGGCATCGTTGCTTTATGGGGCATCCTTTTCGTCCTGGGGGCCTCCTTTTCGTCCTGGGGGCCATCTCACAATCTCTGTTCTACGTCTTAGGGGCCTCCTTTTCGTCCTGGGGGCCTCCTTTTCGTCCTGGGGGCCTCCTTTTCGTCCTGGGGGCCTCCTTTTCGTCCTGGGGGCCTCCTTGTCGTCCTGGGGGCCACCTCATGGCGCATGGACTGCGTCTTTCGTCCTGGGGGCCTCCTTTTCGTCCTGGGAGCCTCCTTTTCGTCCTGGGGGGCCTCCTTTTCGTCCTGGGGGCCTCCTTTTCGTCCTGGGGGCCTCCTTTCGTCCTGGGGCCTCCTCCCAATCTCTGTTCTACGTCTTGGTGCCTTCCTTTTCGTCCTGGGGCCTCCTTTTCGTCCTGGGGCCTCCTTTTCGTCCCGGGGGCCTCCTTTTCGTCCTGGGGGCCTCCTCCCAATCTCTGTTCTACGTCTTGGGGGCTTCCTTTGCGTTATGGGGCATCCTTTTCGTCCTGGGGGCCTCCTTTTCGTCCTGGGGCCACCTCACAATCTCTGTTCTACGTTTTAGGGGCATTCTTTTCGTCCTGGTGGCCTCCTTTTCGTCCTGGGGCCTCCTTTTCGTCCTGGGGGCCTCCTTTTCGTCCTGGGGGCCACCTCACAATATCTGTTCTACGTCTTAGGGGCCTCCCTTTCGTCCTGGGGGCCTCCTTTTCGTCCTGGGGCCTCCTTTTCGTCCTGGGGACCTCATCCCAATCTCTGTTCTACGTTTTTGGGGCATCCTTTTCGTCCTTTGGTGCATCCTTTTCGTCCTGGGGTTGGTTGGTTGATTGTTGGAGTGTAGGAGCGCATGGACTGGGTCTTTCGTCCTGGGGGCCTCATTTTCGTCCTGGGAGCTTCCTTTTCGTCCTGGGGGCCTCCTTTTCGTCCTGGGGGCCTCCTTTTCGTCCTGGGGGCCTCCTTTTCGTCCTGGGGGCCTCCTCCCAATCTCTGTTCTACGTCTTGGTGCCTTCCTTTTCGTCCTGGGGCCTCCTTTTTCGTCCCGGGGGCCTCCTTTTCGTCCTGGGGGCCTCCTCCCAATCTCTGTTCTACGTCTTGGGGCCTCCTTTTCGTCCTTGGGTGCATCCTTTTCGTCCTGGGGTCTCCTTTTCGTCCTGGGGGCCTCCTCCCAATCTCTGTTCTACGTCTTGGTGCCTCCTTTTCGTCCTGGGGCCTCCTTTTCGTCCTGGGGGGCCTCCTTTTCGTCCTGGGGGCCTCCTTCCAATCTCTGTTCTACGTCTTGGGGCCTCCTTTTCGTCCTTGGGTGCATCCTTTTCGTCATGGGGTCTCCTTTTCGTCCTGGGGGGCCTCCTTTTCGTCCTGGGGGCCTCCTCCCAATCTCTGTTCTACGTCTTGAGGCCTCCTTTTCGTCATGAGGGCCTCCTCCCAATCTCTGTTCTACGTCTTGGGGCCTCTTTTTTGTCCTGGGGCCTCTTTTTCGTCCTGGGGGCCTCCTTTTCGTCCCGGGGGGCCTCCTTTTCGTCCTGGGGGCCTCCTCCCAATCTCTGTTCTACGTCTTGAGGCCTCCTTTTCGTCATGGGGCCTCCTTTTCGTCATGGGGCCTCCTTTTCGTCCTGGGGGGCCTCCTCCCAATCTCTGTTCTACGTCTCTTATAGAGACCTGATTATATTTCCTGGTGGCCTCGTCAGTTTTGAGGCCTCAATGACAGCATGATATTCTGTCCCGTCGGCCTCCTTGCTCACCTTTTTTTGCTGTGCATTTGCGGATAGGGGCCTCCTAAAATTTCAGGGGGGGCGGCGCCCCCTGTTTCACGGCAGGGGGCGGGACTGCCCCCCTGCCCCGGTGGCGACGCCCTTGGTGTCACGGTAATATGCGCCGAACGCAGCTGGTCGCACGATGATTTGGGGTGCGACGTTCAAATCAGCTTGTAAACGTGGAAACATTTATTGATTATTTAAGGGTACTATAATCGTCCCGAGCCGGGGGGCTCAACCTTCAACTACCGCCAGGAAACCTGAATGTAAGGAGAAATTCGAACATCACCGAATGTAGCTGGTCCAGCCATTTCTTCTTCGTTTTGTTTCGGTGACACATTTCTGCAAAGCGGTCTTAGTTTCTGTTTTGCGAAGAACAAAAATCAGCATATTTATGATACCTTAGAAATAGCATGCTTAAAACGAGTACCGAAATTAGCACCGCTGAATCCATTTCAGGGCTTCTTTAAAGAGGCCGACTGCTGTCGCAATCACCGTGGAGCCCAGTGAGTACTGAGTAGTTCCGGGAGCTTACGCTGAGCTGCGGCCCCACCTCTGTGAACGGGGGGGCGAGGGCGAGGCAGCGATGGATGTCGAGCGCGAAGACGCGCGCCGCGGCCGTGAAGCCGAGCGGCCGGCGCATATGGCAGCGCATATGGCAGCACGGGTGGAGCGGCGTTCGCCGGTCCACCGGCGCCGCCGCACGGCGACCACGGCCATCGCGTCGCTGAGCTGCCTGCCAACGGCCACACGGCGGCCGAG
The DNA here is from genome assembly GCA_034440615.1 of Ashinkailepas kermadecensis. Classification (NCBI taxonomy): domain Eukaryota; kingdom Metazoa; phylum Arthropoda; class Thecostraca; family Neolepadidae; genus Ashinkailepas; species Ashinkailepas kermadecensis. The sequence continues at coordinate 275,770 of JAOTOM010004897.1, read as the reverse complement.
AGAAACACTGGCACATACCACCTCCAGGGTGGGGTGGGGCATGACAGGGGCCGCCGCGTCGCCCACGCCCGCCAGACACAAACAGACGGCTTTGTAGGAGGCGCCGCAGTCGACGGCGGCGGCGACTGGCAGGCCGACAAAGCGGTCTGGCGGGTTCTCCTGTCTAACTTCAGACTGACAACATAATTTGCCTGCTTTGTATGACGTCACAGTGTTGAAGTGAGTGCAACACATGCCAGTAATTATCCCGTGGCGATTCGGGTTCCTAAGACATGGCCAGGCAGAATCGAAAACCCTGTCGAAATTTGATCCACCCAATGGCGCAACCACGGGGGCCTAAAGGAAACCAAGGTAGCCGTTGTTCACCTCGACCAGGGCCCTCCCACCTCTCACAGAAAAGTGGTGCATGATACGCGAACTTTGTCCAAAATCCAGATTATTGAACAAATTCGCAGTACGGCCAACACCAGAAGCGGTTAGGGAGAACCCGCCAGACTTTACCCGCCAGACGCACGCAGGCCTGCCAGTCGCCGCCGTCGCCGCCGCCGCGGGCTGCGGTGCCGTGCGCAAGCCGTCCGCGTGCAGGACGACGTCGCGCCGCGGCTGGGCGGCGGCAGCGACGAGCGGGAACGTGCCACTCCAGCGGGGCAGACAGTCTCGCCACCAGCGCGCAGCCGGGCGCCCGGCCCGGGTGATCTGGACACGGTGCTGGCGTGCGGCGACCGAGTGCGTCGCACCCGGCGCGCGCCGGGTGAACGCCTCCCGGGCCAGACATGCCTGCTGGCATGGACCAGCTCACCCACCGCCGATAGCAGCTCCCGCTGGTGCACTGGTGGCGGCCGAGGAGCGCGTCCAGCTGCGTCAGGAGGCCGTCCACCTTGCTGGCCGGCAGCGCCAGCGCCAGCGCCATGGTAGCGGAGTCCAGTTCGACATCCGACACCTCCAGTCTGGCGGTGGGGGCGACACTCCTGGCGGTGGCCAGCGGAACGCCCAGGTCTTGGCGGACCTGTAGAAACGTCGAGTGTATGCGGTGGGCCGCCGGTCAGAGTCATCAGGGAGCACGGGTGCGTGTACTGCGGTGGGCCGCCGGCCAGATGTATCAGGGAACACAGATGCGTGTACTGCGGTAGGCCGTCCGCTAGAGGTATCAGGAAACACTGGTGCATGCACTGCGGTGGGTCGCCCGTCAGAGGTATCATGGAACACGGGTGCGTGCACTGTGGTGGGTCACCCCCAGAGGTATCATGGTGGCAGCGGGTACGTGTGCCGCTTTCGTCTCCCATTGACCCGTCTCCGTGTTTGACCTCGCCACTGCCGCACGGAACGCTGAGCGCCGATCACCTCTGCACACGAACACCCCCGCCCTGGTCCCCGCCCCTCCGGCTGTTCTGCAGCCGTCTCCTCGTGCCGTGTTTCGGCCGTTGACGTAATGTTGCGTCCGTAAATAACGTTTAGAGGATCGGTTGGACATGTCGATGGCCGAGGCCGATGCACCTCGGATTTGGGATGCTCGTCCGGTGCGGTGGCATTTGACGGTACAGATGATTTGGCGCAGCATAATGGTAGGGTGTCGATCCCATAAACTGGTCTAGTACATCCCGTAAACGGGATTGGTGGTAATTGGGCTATGAATAAAATTATAGGATGTCAAATAAAGTTTCATTTTAATCTTTAAAGATTACCTAAATCTTAACATTTGATTACTCTTTGTCTTAAGAATCCTCTTTTTCCAACGTTACAAAGTTCTGCCTTAGTTTCCGCCTTTGAACTGATAAGGAGATTAGGGTCGGTTTCCAAAGGTCAATTTTGTTGATGTACCATAACACGCAAATTATGTGGAACTGAAATATAACACCCTATTTTTGTGTAGCCAATTGTAATACCAAATAACTACGTCATCCTTTTTCCCTAACCGCTTCTTGTGTTGGCCGTACTGCGAATTGGTTCAATGTCTGGGTTTTGGACAAAGCTTGCTTATCATGCACCACTATTCTGTGGGAGTTGGGAGGGCCCTGGGCGAGGTGAACAATAAGTACTTTTAGCACCCCGTGGTTGCGTCATTGGCTGGATCAAATTTCGACAGGGTTTTTCGATTGTGCCTGGCCATGTCTTGGGATCCGGAATCGCCGCGGGACAACTAATGGCATGTGTTGCACTCACTTCAGCGCTATGACGTCATACAGAGCAGGTAAGTTATGTTGTCAGTCTGAAATTAGACAGGAGAATCAAGACTACATGTTCCGTCGATGCCTCCTCTGTCGCTGAATAGTAAAGTGGTCGGGTAGGTTCACGGTTTCTCGGTATTCTCGCTCGCTTCACATTTGGCGACGTGAATAATTGCATGTGATCATGTGTGCCACTTTGTCAACTTCATTGTTCGGGAAAGTCACCTTACTGATAGCAAAACTGCCCCAAAAGCATTTTTGCATACTCTACGCTTCGACTTGATTGGGGGTGGAGGAAATCAATGATTGAGGGGGTCAGTGGCTCCCCTTGGCGTGTGCAGAGTGACACGCTTACACGTGACACTGTCCGAGACGACAGCCGCCGTCCGTGCCCTTTCCGGGGACAGGACCGTGTGACGTCATGCCTGCGTCACACCGTGTGACTTCATGCCTGCGGCACACCGTGTGACGTCATGCCTGCGTCACACCGTGTGACGAGCTCACCGTCGCGATGACTCGCCGCGCTCATCCTCCTGCACGACGTGCAGCACGGTCCGAGCGAAATATGGCCGCTTCAGTCGGGGTCATGGTCGCGGCTCGAGATTCCAGCGCCAGGAAGCGATGGCTTCTGAGCTGAGCTGGCCTTGTCGCTATGCGCGTCGTGCCGTACAGTCTCGGCACACCTTCCTCAGGCACCGATGCCGCCGTGGTGGCCGCATCAGCCGAGGCTAGTCACGCGGCCGGCTGTAGTTGATGAGGTGATTTCGGCGAACGTTCCCGTGTCAGGCGACATGCAGGGCCAACTGACGCGGCTTTGGTGTTGGTGGTTTGGGGCGGGAACAGACTGCCGAACTGCTGGTGCTCAAACAGCGTCATGGCAGGCTAACGCAGATCTGACTACTTAGCAGGGGCAGAAATGGTATGCAAAAAGATACTTCGCGCTACGAAGAACTTAAGGAGCGTCAAATATGCAAGCAAGTCTCCGATAACGTTGGAAATTTATCAACCCCATAGTAGACAATATATAGCCTGAAGCTATCCAAGTTTACGAACATATTAAACAACCCGTGATCAAATATTGCCACTTTGTATTGCCCTTACACTGTGTCTTTCCACTGGTTCCATCTGTTGGTGCGGCATGTGACCTGAAAGCTCGTTCAACAGGACGACTTGTTCAGCCTTTTCTGACCCAAGCGGATTGCGCGCCCTAAAGCACCAATCCACCATCACTGCCGTCTCGTGTCCAATCCAAATATCACGGCATCAAATCATACCTGTTCCTAGCATCAATATCTTCTCCCTTAAATACAATATTTTCTCATGTAATCAACACAAACCACAAGAAAATCTACAAGATGCTTGCACAGCATAGAAGTCGCTGTGGAAACTTTGGCTCCGCCGACTGTCCTTGGACTCACTTCGAAGTGAAAGCGTTCCCTCAAACCGGAACCGGAACCGGGTAATATGCCGTGACGAAGTTCTCACATTGTCAGGTGGTGGCACCCGGACTCCGCGCTGAGCTCCAGTGACGTCACTGATGAGTTGGAAGCAACACCACTCTATGCATCAATGTATTCCACAGTATAGCCACGCATGAGTGTGAGAAGAGCGATGAAGTATTGTTGTTTGTTTCTACAGACTAAGGTTCGGAATATAGTATATAAATTCAGGCGAGCGTATATCTTGCGAGCTAAGTTTAAGAGCTAAAAGCACTAAGAAATAATTGTTGAACAGTAAATCTATTCAATTTTCATAGCTCATTTCACGTAGGAAGTAATATCACCAGTTGTGAATAGAAAAACTCGACGCGTCCGCATCATATCGTGTAGTTCTGGGTAGTGATCTGAATGTGTATATATATATATATATATATATATATATATATATATATATATATATATATATATATATATATATATATATATATATATATATATATATATATATATATATATGTATATATATCTTATATTCATCTCGTTGGTAGAACAGTCGCCTTTGTTCTCTGGTAGCTTATCGATGAACATAGGTGAGTTTTACACGGAGGAAGGAATGCTATGATATCTTGATATTTCGAGAAAAAAATGTGCGGTTGCTAAAATTCCAGCGTAATCATGTTCAAGTTATATCTTTCCCTGGCAATTGTTCCTAGTGCCGAACGGCTGCCTTCACCTTCTTCTATGCCTGTAATTTCAAGCTCACGCACTACTATGAAGATGAATACACTTTGTTCCGGACAGCGTTTCATAGGAAATGTATTTTGTCATCACGACAGGCGAGAAACTGGGATCAATTATTGGCCACAAGACCGTCATCATATGCACTCCCCACAGCCGCCCAACGCCAGTACGTTGCCAGCACGACAGGAGAGGCACTGGGATCAATTATTGGTCACGGAACCGTCACTACACGCAGTCCCCACAGCCGTTCAACGCCGGTATATTGCCATCACGACAGGGCAGGCACTGGGATCGATTAATAGCCACCCGATCGTCACGACACGCAGTCCCCGCAGCCGTACAACGGTGCACAGCGTCGCTTCTGCCGCCGGCTGGATCAGCTGTGCCCCTCCCCACCGGGTCACCAGGTCACCAGGCTCAGTCGGGAGGGTTGTACTCGGGCAGGAACGGGTTGGGCGGGCGCGGCGTGGGCTTCGGCTTGAAGCCGTCCAGGCCCTGGCCGTAGTCGACGCCGAGCGGCAAGGCCGTCGGCTTGGGCGTCGGCTTGGGCGGCTTGGGCAGCCGCTTGCAGCAGACGCCGACGCGTCCGCCGCCCAGCTTGCACTGGCCGATGGCCACCGTCGGCGTGTCCTTGGTGATGGGGTATGGCAGCTTGTAGCCGTCGCTCTTCAGGATGCCCGTGTACGGGTCGCACTGGGCGTCCGGCACGCACGGCAGCGCGCTGGCCGGGCCCGGGCAGCTGGCGCGCACGGGGCCCTTGGGGCCGGCCGGCCCGCCCAGCGGGTTGGTGTTGACTTCGCGGATCGGCTCGGGCGTGGGCCGCTGCGACGCCGGCAGCACCGGCTGCACGGCCACCTGGAAGGCCGGCAGGTTGAAGGTGCCGCTGAAGAACGGGTTGGCGGCCGGCCGCGCACCGGCCCGCTGCGGTTGCGGCACGAAGGACGACGGCACCGGCTGCGGCGAGCGGGCCGGCGCCGTCACCACCTGGCCGACGCCGTAGCTGACGCCGTCCGAGGCGTAGCCGAGGTCCGGCACGCCGCCGAAGGACGAGACCAGGGGCACGGCCGCCGCCGGCTGGTCGCCGGGGCGGTGCGCCGCGACGCCGGTCAGGTCAGGCGCGCCGCAGGCAACGGCGGCACACAGCAGCACGCACAGCACACACGGCGCCGGAGCGGTCGTCATGCCGGCCGAGTCGGGAGGCGACTGCGGCGGACGAGGCCGGTCCGCCACTCTTGAACGGCACGTCCGCGGCCGGCCCTCGCCAGATGGGCTTTCCCGACACGAGGCGGCCGCTCAAGGCCTGCAGCGGCTTGTCGCCCGCGCCCGCCGTACATCCTGATTCTCCGACGATTTGCCGCTTGCAAGACATGGAACTTACACGGTGACGTTTTTTTCGCGGTAGGGGTGCGCCAAAGCTCCGGCACTCATGCATAGCTACGCTGCTTCTCAGTGAAGTGGCGTGGAGAAACCCTTGTGTTCGTCGCGGGATGTCGAGATATAGATAATCGCCTGATCCTCTGATTGTGAATTCCGCTGAAATTACGAAGTGGTGTAAATATTTCTACTTCAGGCGGCTCGAAGCGTCTCAGTGAGAGTTGCATGGCAAGCGTTTCGACCGTCGCGCATCTGGGCGTCCGCCGTGCTTCCACCTCTTTGGAAAACACATGAAGTGTTTCTTCAAAGCACGCATCTCAATGTCTGCCGCGGTGTGTGTGTTTACTATGCTGGGTTGCTGTTGCGGTGTGTGCATGTCTTGGTGGTGTTTCTGTAATGGGTGTGCCTTCTGCCCCACCCTCCAGCGGTAGAGAGGAGCTGGAGCCGCCCGCACGAGCGGCTGCGTCCAGGCGGCACTATTATCGGAAGGTGCGCACCACAAACCAACAGCAAGGCCCCTGAAAGCACTATTTTGATGGTGGTATACCTACCTGAGAACCACTGCTTTTGCTATCCTGGTCGGTCCCACAGGCGTGCGGCAAAGAAAGCATAACGGTCTCCCGAACCTCCCTAATTATGAAGCTGCAGGGTTATATCACAATCCTTGTAATGAGTCAGTAAAAGCCATTGATACTTGACCTTCTAGGTAGGATTAGGATAGGGCGAAGAAGAGGTGAATTCCGATCGCTAAAAATCGTCTTTTTAGTGTCTCTTTAAGATAGTTCTATAATAGAGGAATGCTAGACGCAGGAACCAAAGATGAACTGTGGCTGTGAACCTTCTCCAGTCCGCCCTGCTGCGTTCTGCACCCATGGCATCAAGACATTTCTGGGTCATGTGAAGTGATTGCAGGATCTGACTCGTTCTCTGACAGGATGGTTAGATATGTGTGCCATGTCGTAGAACAGAGCAGCAAATTTATAATGTTTAGTTCAATCGTGGCTACTTCTCCACCAAGTCTCGCAAATTGTCACATTTTCTGGAAAGTTTTCCTGATACACTGCAGTAGGGACTTAACTGCCGAGGAACATTTCCAGCCATTTGCAACCCATCTCCCACTTCGCACTAAGATCCACTGTGGTGGCAACTCTGCTGTTGTATATATATTATTCATTGATACCATATTACATATTTCACATTAGACTCACTTCTATTTATGCTGGCATCTTTACCTTTCACATGTGGTGTGTTTGACTTCTAACTGTTTATCCCTGATACTCGATAACATTTTGTGCTTTGACTTGTTGCCTTTTTATCTTTCGACTTTTCTCCTTCGATTTTGCCTGGGCATCGGACAATGTGGACCGAACTATGCAGCTTATTCAAAGTAGAAGCTTTTCAGGTAATATGTATTATCTTCACATTTATGTGGCGGAATATCGTAAGCTGTTTAGTAGTAACTATTTTACATATACCTAACACATGTCGCAATTCCATTTTGCTATCATGCTGTCAGTTACAACTCAGATTTGATGTTATCAGATTCCGCTCAGCGTTTGTTTCCTACGAAACTGGCCGGGTCTCCGGGCTTACCATCTGTCGCAATTAGTAACTTTGAACGTGAGCGTTGAGACTGATTCCATCATCCTGCAGCTCGTGCATTTGGCGGATGATCGCCACCTCCGGGTTCGTCAGCCGTCGTGCATTCCGGTTCTGGTCGTCCATTTCCAGCTGCCAACGGCGGCGACTGCACATCCGTTTGGGGCCGGCCTGACCTGTTCGGGCGCCAGCTGTGATGCGGTCTTGTCACCGCCCCCGCCTTCGACGCACGTGTTCCGTGGAAGGTCGACGGCCACGCCCGTCAGCACTGCAGGTGGCAGACAGATCGTGACCGAGCGATCCTCTCCGCGCTGAGCTCGTGTCTCGGCCCGCCGTCTGTCCGCACTGCCGACCTTGGAATCTCCGCGGTCGACAGCGACCCTGAAAACGTCACGAACCTCACGAGCTGCACAAAGAAGTAGACAGCACGAGATGAATGTAGCCGAACCGGGATGTGATTAGGTTTGTATTTGATTTGCACAACGTTAAGCGTCATGAGCCGACATAATACCGGTGGCGCCGCTCTGGTGGTGGGTTTGTGAAGGAACACCATCAGAGTGGGCTTGCTATGATTAATGCTATATTCTAGTTTCTAGAGGAGGTACAAGTAATCTCAAATGGTCAAATATGAACAACATTGAAACAAGCTGTCTTATGATGTGTGTAGTTCGTTTTATTATCAAATCATTTCACCCTGCCACTTTGCCCTTAAAGTGAAATGGGAGCAATTGGCCACTCAACATCTTGTAATAAAAACGCGTCATACATCTTCTGTGTGATGTGCTGACAATTTCCAATGTTTTAACTAAACAAAAATCGAACGTGATACATTTTTATATCATCTTGAATAACTTCCATGAAGGTTTAACCCTGTCACTTTCGCACTCAGTTCCAGAATGTGCGCCCCAAATTATCACATTGCATTCCTCTAAACTGTATATCAGATGTTCTACATAACCGAATTACTTTCCAATGGTTTCAAATAAACCGGCATAAAATTAGCTGCCTTCTGATGCCACACTCGACTACTTTTATAGATATCTAACCCTGTCATTGTTTACCTTTTGACATGAAGCTTTCCGGCATTATTGAGATTCTGGAATGGCTCGATGCACGTCAAGCGCCGACGGTTGCTGCCTGGAGGATCCGTAGGACCGCCGAGCGGTGCACGACAAAAAGTAAAGTTCTACCCTTCAACAATACTGAGCAACATCGGCTCTGCCACGCCAAAATGGTGCAGGAGAAATTCACGGTTCTAGATGCATTCTTTCCATTCAACGCCCATAAGCGTAATGTTCTTAAACAATATCGAGAAAACCTGTCGGCCTCAAATCCAATGGTGGCTGAACTCATGCCAGGCACATCGCCTACCCAGCCAGCATTTTAACCGGGCCCCGACTGGGGCCCAGCTGGGCAGACGGCAGGGCAGTGGGCGGACAGCCCAACTGAGCCCCAGTTGGCCCATGCAACATTTATTCGCTGGGGCCCAACATGGCCCGGTCGGTTTTCTGACCGTGGCCCAGCTGGGCAGCGACTGGGCACGCGAGTCTACACCGAGCACAAGCGTGGCGCCGACTGGGCGCGGACCGGGCTGAAGCTGGGCACGAACTGGGCGCAGACCGGGCTGAGGCTGGGCACGAACTGGGCGTCGGCTGGGCTCGAACCCGGGCGTTGAGTGTGCAACGAGCAGGGCCGGGGTTGCGCCCCAACTGGGTATCCCATCCTGGTTCGCACTGGTACGGGGTACCGCGTGCGGTCGGCTTACTATGGCTGCCACCGCGTCCCCAACCAAACGTTCACACCATGGTGGTTGTTACAGCACCGGCTACAATTTATACATATGCCGTATTGATACTTATTGCATTAATTTCGAGAAATAGAGTATTTCAGCGTAATAATGACGTAGTGAGACGCACACTTGCCACACAACTTCATTCAACATTTGATGTCACGTTCTACGTAGAACACCTTCGGCGTTTCCACCGATAAGCGCCGTTCGCTCCCAGCTGTCGCCGGTTTTTAAATGCCGTGTACAATGCAAAACGTATATTACTTCTTGGCATAATACAATGACGTATATCTCTACTACTCTAATACTCTACTCTACTCTTATAATCGCTAAATACGGCAGCTGTGAGCTCCTGGGACTGTCGGTTTCAGACCGAGGTGACGCTTCACGCTCATCCGTCGCGGCATCGCGCTCCGGAGAGCGGCGCTCGACCTGCGGTGTTTGGCGGTCATTATGGACCCGTTCTAATCTCCTGCCGCCGCGATCCCGCGATCCATGTAGCCACCTTCCCGAGGCGAAATCGATTTATCGCATGGCACTTTCGGCCGACCTCATGTTCTTCTTCACCGCCACTGAAAAGCGCGAAACCATCAACCCCTTCACTATTTCGCACAAGTTAGGCACACTAAGGTTGGTTGAATGGCTATTTACACTCTTACCTAAATCAGTCAAATCCACCATCTCGTTCTTGTGATTTATGGGTGCATCAACTGCATAGGTTATACAGCGCCCATTGGGTTAGCCGAGCCAGGTATAAACGTATCGGTGTCAAGTAAGGGGCGATAGTACGCATAGCAGCATGCTATGGCATTTCATGACATCGTATTTTGCACAGCCAGGTGATTGATATCCATGTGCTACACTTGTGGGCGGGAGTACACCAAATCAAAACCAACAACAGACAGGAACTGGGGGAGTTTTGCGACGCATAGTGGACCAATCCACCATTTCACTTGTACAGGAAAACCGCAGTGCTCGTCGTTTACGGAAGGCATGCAACAAGTGGTATAGATCAGCTGGATTATCTGACCATGTAAGGTGATGCTACCTATGGGTAGAGATTAAAACAACGGAGGATGGAGAAATGATAAACGTCAAACTTCGTGATATTTCTACGGCACAACCCGATGTTATTGTGGATAGTAGTCCGGAACCGCTCCAAGGGAAGGAAACTCACCTATCCCAAAAGCGCACAGCATGATGGATATATGCATAAATCGCATAACACGAACGATGCTTGTGGTTGGTGAAAGTCGGGTACAACATGGAAGCTGGCATTTTGCAGGCCGTAGGGTTCCAGTATATCACGGATTAATGTGGTAACCCATGCACGAGAAGGTAAATAACTACAAAATGCCACATACCTGGGTACTAATACTAAAGGGTACAACGGAATCTAGTAGGTTTTCTAGTTCCAGCCCTAGTGACGTAGGCAGGAATGTGCGAGATTTCTAGTACAATCTATCAGGATTTTGGTAGATATGGTGACGTCACGTAAACATTCCAAATACGTTTTAAAACCTGGCTACGATTCATCTGTGGCGCAGCAAAGACATCAGAATGTTGTTGTGGTTGGGCAATTTATGCCGCGAAATACGACGCTGATATGAATCGCGCGATGGACTGGGCCCATGCTGGGCCCCGACCGGGATGCCCATTCAGCTAGCGTTCCCAGGTTATGCCGGTTGGGGCCATGCTTGGTCCCTGTTGGTTTTCCCAGTCCCGCACTGCCCAGTCGGGGCCCGGTTAAAATGCTGGCTGGGTATCGTTTCAAATATGAAAATCTGCCTGTAACTTTGGTGCTGGGGTCCCATTGGGCGTGGGCGTTGGGGAATGGTTTCGCACCCCGCCATATTATAAATGGCGGGTGGTCGGGGACGGGCCGCGTGCCGCGGGAGTCGCCGCCGGCGGCCTGCCGTCCATGGTGGAAAATAGTTCCAGAAGACAATACGCGAAGTAACAATATGCGCAATTAGCATTACATGCGAAATGTTGATTACTATTTTCATTAGCGAAACCATATTTTACCAAATCATACACATTTTACTTTAGATCACATGTGCGGACTGCACAGTCCCCAAACCGATGCTAGCTTATGGCGCAGGAGCAGCAACAAAGCATACAAGGTACAGGATAACTGTCAAGGAATGAAATAAGATAAAAGTAACAGTATGAGATTCAAAATGAAATGTTGGAAATACCCACCCTGTTCACATCCAAATGAGTGTCACTCTCTTGAACAATATAGGTATTTACCTAAAATAAGGCGAGGTAGCTATTAGGCTCTATGCGCTAGAACACACATTATAACTGTAAGTGGCATTGAAATTAACGGCTGAAAGCAAGATAACTTTCATAAATGCACTGCGCACCATATTTTATGGAGACAGAGTCTCATAAATTGCAACTATATTCTTCGCTAACACACTAGTGAGCACCCAGGCCTGCTTGTCGCGGGCGCATATTTCAGAGTTCTTGAATGGCACCAGAAACCTACCTGTTTTCTTCTTTACTGGATAATATTGCTTATTTTTGGATCAACGAAGATATACCATCTTTGAATTGTGCCTCACTGACAAGTTGGAATTTCACCTCGAGATGCAAACCTGAACCCTTGTCTACATTCGCACCCTTGTTTGCATCAATTAAATTATCTATGAGGCCGGGCTTAGCGTGCTTATCGAAGCCTAACGTGCAGAGGTGGTAGCAAAGTCCTGTTAGATTCTAGAGCAGGAAGTCGCCATGCGTCCTTGATTCCTGGTTCAAACGGCTGGCCTATCAGGAAGTATTATTGTGGTAATGAATCGCTATTCAACGGAGACAGCAACAGTAAGGTTGCTGATAAAAGTGCAGCAACCTCACGAATACAGCCCACGCGAGGTTGGGGCAAGACGCAACGACCCAATGTCCCTTAAACATTGTTATTGCTTTGTTTAGCTCAAGCAGTTCAAATGTCGCTGCATATTGCTGCATGTGTTCGTCATGTGCACGCGCAACCAGCTTAAACTGAGGGCGGCTGTAGCCAGTGGTTAAAAATAGATGAGAAACACCAAAACCGGTGAAATTCGTACATACGGTTCCCATTGGTGTACTCGTAGCCTTAGCCAAATAATGCTTTTCTGCTCGTACTCAGCGTCCAAAAGTTGATCAAGATTATCAAGATTGGCTTCCTTGACCTCCGAGGCCCGAAGCCGGCGTGACCTGACAGTCGAGTCGGCTTATCCATGTCAGTGCACACCTAGCGCCACCTTTGTTCGAGGAGCTGGACGTAGAGTGCCACCTACCGTGAACTGAAGAAAACGAGTGGGGAGTTCCGTGCTTGTCGGAAAAACTCGTACATTTTGCATGGCACCCTGTAAACTTGCACCTCCATCAAGTTTAGGCCTCTTAAACTATGCGATGTACATAAACACCCCTGAATGTTAATGAAGCGACCAATCAATTCGTTCTCATCTATAACCGAGGAAAACTTTGAACGAAAAGAAGCTGGCAGCAAACGGTCGTATGCCAACAGATCACGCGGCATAGAGATCAACGAATGATGACCGGGTTAGTCTGCAGGGATTCACGGTCTAAAGCAGAAACTAAATACGAGTTTGATAGGCAGAAGCACCGCATAATACCTGTCATGAGTAATGCCATTGGCATGTGCTGGTGAATAAAAATGAGCTCATTTCCATTAACTGGTGGTAAGTTGTACACATGTATGAGGTATCTATTAACTACCTATATATAATTTGCGTCTCAAATAGCTTGGTGGTCGGGCTGAGCGTCCTGGCACCTGAATATCCTGCATAGGTATACTGCTTCCAACTACACCTTTGCCTATGCGGGATATTCAGGTGCCAGGATGCCCAGCCTGACTGCCAAGCTATTTGCGACACCAATATTATATACCTCAACCTATGGCTGTACGCCATTGAATGTATCACTTCCTAGCTAGGTGCCTATAGATGGGCAGTGCAAGGTACATGCATGTCAATCACACTGAACTGAAACAAACTACTAACCTTAGGTTCATGTATGCATTTTATCCTTGAAACGAAATGGTTGCAACTGTAAGTCTGGCATGAGAAATGTGTGTTCTAGCGCATAGAGCCTAATAACTACCTCGGCTTATGTTAGGTAAGTACCTATATTGTTCAAGAGAGTGACACTCATTTGGATGTGAACAGGGTGGATGTTTTCAACATTTCATTTTGAATTCCACACTGTTACTTTTATCTTATTTCATTCCTTGGCAGTTATTCTGTTTCTTGTATGCTTTGTTGCTGCTCCTGCGCCATAGGCTAGCATCGGTTTGGGGACTGTACAGTCCGCACAAGTGATCTAAAGTAAAATGTGTATGATTTGGTAAAATATGGTTCCGCTAATGAAAATAGTAATCCACATTTCACATGTAATGCTAATTTTATTCGTTGTCTTGTTAGCAAAAATATTGTATGTCGTTCATGATCTCCATGATACTTATTATTGCAACCAATCAGGTTTTAACTATGTGGCATTTTGCAACGAGTTGGATAACGGTTGGATATCTCTGTCCGAAACGAAGATGAATACGGATTGATTTGATTCATACGGATGCGAATTGGACCCAATGTGAAAATGTCAATCCGTGCCATGCTCTATTAGGTTAGGCGAGATGACCTCAGTCTGAGTTCGGTCCGCCGACTCTGCCTCGACTGAACTGGGTTTACTTGCAGCGTGATGTGTTCGGCTGGTTTGGGTCAGCTGGATTGGCTGGATTATGCCGGGTTGCTTTGGATTGGTTCGGGTCGAGTGCGACAGGATATGGTTAGATGGGATGAGGTGCGCCGTCCTGGTGGGCTGAATCCTATTAGACCGGAGAAAGTTTTAAAATATCACATCTCTTCCAGCCGAAAGTTCACGGGGATCGTTTATCAGACACGTGATCACCAGAGGCATGCTTGCTCGAGCCCCTGTCCGTGCACGCCTTCCGAGAGTAATCTCGGAGACGCGTGAATTCGAACTCGCGACTGAGACATCGCTGCGGCCCGAAGGCGGGTCGCGTCATTTGCTCTCGCCCCGCAGGCTCCAGGTTACCCAACGCGGATGGCGCTTTTCTAGTGTTGGGTTGAGCCAGACTCGTCCGAGTCGGTTTTCGATGGAATGCGCTGTGCCGATTTGCGTTGAGTCGAATTTCGTCGAGTCGCAACCGACTTCTTCAGGTCGAGTCCAGTCGATTCCAACTGCAGCTTTGGGCTCGGATCGGTTTGGCTTCGGCTGAAATGGCAAGTGTTATACCAGATTACGCTAAATATAGTCCAACACTGGAACTGTTTGGCTTGGGCTGGACCAGGTAAGTTTTATCCCAGATCGCGCCGTCATGCATGGGCAAAGTGAAAAATATAGGTGGGATTCAACAGGGATCTGGCGAGTAACACTAATGTCATTTGCAATTGCGAAACTAATTTGTATGGAAAAATCGGTGGAGGAGTAATCCGTGAATGTGGTGGCGGAATGACGACGTGTTATAAAGAATGTTCAAATGGCGAACGCGAATTCATCACGTGGTGGCGACAAAGGGCAGGAGCGAAACTAGATTTCTTTGGGAGACGATTTAAGGCACACTAAGATTATGGGATCTGTAAGGGATTTACGACAGGCTAAGAACAAGGGATATGGGCGAAAGCAAAGGGACAGGCAGTTAATTGGGGTGTGGAAATGCAAGCGGGACGTTAATATTCTAAGAACAAACAAAGTTTGCCGCCAACCGCATTATTAAGCGAGAAAGCAATCAACACGCACTCCCGGTATGCGCACATAAGACCGCCGGGCGCTGGCAATTCTACCAGGCTTTCAGGCTTTCAGCGGCTGACCAGGCTTTCAGCCGCATGTGAGGCCGATATCAAAACTTCACACGACACTCTGGCTTGGCTTTTTACTCGGCGAGCCATTAAGTGCACTGGCCACGTTCACCGCAGATTTGTGTGGTTTCAAGGCCTCTTCACCTGCGAAATTATCATGATAAGTAGCTATGCAACGCTTCCTCACCCGCGGTGTATCACAGGATATACGGTGAGCAGGCGGTTGACGCTGCTGACATCTACCGCCGAACTTTGCAGCCAATCAATTATACGGTCACCGAAAGGGAAGGCTCAAGGGCGATTGCCGATCTTTTTAAAGTATTGGGCTTAGTATTGGGCACAAAACCGCAAAAGGGAACTTATGGACCAACCGCAACTACGCTCTCTTGATAGCCCGTGAAGGCGGACATCGAATTCAGTCCAACTCTCGATGGAGTGCTGGTATTCGAGCAATAAGCAAAGCCTATTTCGCCACTTGGCCGCAATGCCTTGAAGCTTGGGACACTTGCTTCACATTCGGCAAAGGAATTCAATTGTGGATATCCGGCCAACAATGTCGTGCACGTGCACTGAAAACTGATCATCTTCAGCCGAAATTGGCTGCCCTATGTTACCGACATCGAACTCATCTGCTGAATATGGTGTACGAACCCCAAGCTTGATGTACGTGCTTAATGTACTGCCAGCCTGTGGTATTAGCGTATGTGCCAAGCCACATCACGATCCTTGCGTCGAACAGCTTTCCCGCTCGGCGTATATTCCGCATGCAGATTTTCGGCATGAATGCCGGCCAGCGACTGAATCTGCGAGCTGCGAGGCGCGCAGGTCACGTGGTGACATGACGTCACAGGGGCCAGTCGGCCGCGGCTGGATCCGGGACGGACTGTGGCTGCCGTGCGATGTGTGTAGTGAGCTGGCCGCTCGAGAAATGTCGCTACTTACTCGCTCATTTGAGTATGCAGAGTGCCTGAGGATAAATATCGTGATGAAAGTTGGTAAATCATAAAATGCCAAGAGCAGATGAGTGAGCAAATCAAAACTTGAAGCGCTTTAGTGCATCGTGAAACGCCGTTGGATGTCACCCGCGAACGGAAATGCTGTCGGAAGCGTGTTTCTTTGAATACATTAAGAACACTTTATAAGGGATTATGGGATAAAAGCTAGCGAAAATGAAAAGTAATAGAACCTAGCTAATTGACTTAGGAAATTAGAACGCGAAACGCTGAAGTTCAAAAGTTATTGCGGTTTTAAAATTCACCTGAGCAGAGCCCGGCCGTTCAGGTTGATTTTGTATTCTATGCACGGGAGTGTACCGGCTCGGGCTTCGCCCTCATTTGTAGCAGCTTCTTGAGACCTAGCTCTTTTCCTCAGAACTAACCCTGCTCTTTGAATGTTGATTTTGACGAGCTTTAATCACAATCACCCCTTAGCACCCGAATTTTTTGTTCAATGAGAGGGTTTTGTGGCGGTATGTCTTTCGCCCGTGCAGCTTGTATAGCCATCCCGCATTTTGACCGGTCGTATGTCGCCGTCCACCCGGTAAGTGTACTTCGGTAAAGTCGAGATTGCAGTCTGGATGCTTTGCTCAAAAGCAAGGCCTCCGTCAAAAGCCAAAGTTGTATTCCATTTATCCGACGTGCACTCTTACAACGTAGTTCTCCTTCAAACGGAACGGCACTAAATGTATTGATCATTCTGATGAAGTCCTATGAGGAAGATCAGATGATCTCAAACTAGGGAGAATGTCGAAGTTCGAGATTTGCGCGGTGTTGTGTGCACAAGTCGCTATATCTCAGTTGTAACTCTCACGTGCGACTCACTGAGACGGGTGGGCGTGTTCGTCTTCATAGAATGGGCGGTTGCCACTCACTTCGGCATGCCAGTGTTTGCTTTCGACTGAATCCAGAAACCACCGCCACTCGATCGCTCCCTCTTCCGATAATCGCCTGTGTCGATCCTGAGGCCGACACGGCTGGGCTCAGTTCCGGCATGACGCACCTGGGAACGGCCGAAACGTCACACTCTCGTGTCGTGAGACGGTGACTGGCTCTTCGCCTTGACGTCCAGCACCGCAGCCCCTGCAGGTGTTTGTCGGTGACTGATGCCGGCGGTGACCTCTGCAGCCAGTCACACGCTCCGCAGGCAGTGGCAGGGTGACAGTTTTTGGCGCGGAAGAGGTGCCGCGGGAATTCGGCCGATTTGTCGTAGTGGTCCCTCTCGGTTGTCTGAGCAGTTGGTCGAGTGCACAGCGATCGTTCGTCCTGTGTATATGCGACTAGGTGCACGCTTACCCACTGTACTTGCATTGTACGCAGCTCTTATACTGCGACATAGTGCAACACATCACGCTCATGGATAATTAATTGTCTCTTCAAGGCTGTGGAAGCTGGCGCCTCAATGACTGAGCACATATTGGCTAGCCGGGCTACACAGCAGCACCATGCATGTTCGCGAGGGGACGTGCCGATCGTCAGCAGCTGACTGGCGTTACTCCAACTGTAGCGCTCGCCATGATGGTGTCATGGTTAGGCAGGAGTACATGATCAGACGAGAAATTAACATCATGATCGGACAAAAAATGAAGGTCATGAGGAATCTTGACAAACGTAAAAATTGTCCTTGTAATGCAACAGCGATTTCGAGGTGCAGAGTGAGCGAAGCTGGGAGTCTGATCAGGGCAGCATTTCCACTGGGTGGAAGCTCGTCGTTCGTACTCGCCAGTCGTCTCACCATGAAGCATGCAGCAATCCACCCATCCGCTGTGTTTCGTATTGGAATACTCACGTGTAGCAGTGGGGTGAGAAACACAACACTAGACGTTGGGTAAGTGTGGGGGGGGGAGGCAATACGGGGACCTTAACGCGTTCTATGGCTTCCGACACCAAAATATCGAAACTTGTTCAAAGTGTTTTGCCTTGAAGCTGAACTTTGGAACGTTTAGTTACATCGTGTACCACATTTAGTCACCTAGACAATTATGTCTAAGCTCAGCACCGGTGAAAAGCAGACCTATCTCATTTCGATTTTTTGTCCTACCCACGTTGTAAAATGGGACAGGATGGGGCAATATCAGGTAACTAGGAGATGTGCTGTAGCAATCAATGCGAAACTGTTTGTTGGCTGGATATTGACAGTTTATGTCGATAGTTGTCCCGGAATCAACTTTTCGTGGATTGGGCGGCAGCAAACAAAGACAAAGCCCATCATGACGTTCAAATATGATGGGCAAATGTTGAAGAAAAAGTGCACGCAAAACATAAAGTTCACGAATGACCACGGCATCTGCTGGTAAGGTTGCCATTGCACAGGTGACAGGAATCGGGTATGGTGAACAGAAACAGTTACTACAGCTGTGCGGTGTGAAGTACGATGAAAGTGAGGTGCCCTGTTTTGGCCCTCCCTTCACACCCCGTGATGTCCCGAACGACACATTTGGCTAGTTGAGCATACCGTCATGCTAGAGCACGACATCAGAGAAACATTTTGCGACATGGGAGACTAATCGAGAAGCTTCCGGTGTAATATCAAGATGAAGACAATAGGTGACTTGTAAGTATCGAATAAAGAAAGTCATAAATGACGAAATAACACAAGAACCTAAAAATAGTAAAAATGCGTGATGTGTTCACTTCACGTCCGCTCTGTCGTCTCGCCACGACAGAACATAACGGCAAATGGAAGAACCATTAGTTGACAAGAGTAACAGTAGGTCACAATACTAATCAAGGAGTACTTGCGTGTCCCATATTTCCCCCACTACCAAATTGTGTCCCTCTTTCCCCCATTTGAACAGCTCTATAACTATCCCACCCATAACCAAGCAAACCAGGAAAAAATAATGAGCATTCTAATTTGCATACGCCAAGGGTTGACAGCTACGATGACGCACATTGACACAATGCAAAGCTATTGAATTTGTTTTCGTTTTAAGATTACGGAATCGGCCACTCATGTCTTATTGGTACGTAGATGTTCGGTATAGTATGCACTTATATATATATATATATATATATATATATATATATATATATATATATATATATATATATAAATATATATATATATATATATATATATATATATATATATATATATATGTATATATATATACATGTATATATATATATATATATATATATATATATATAGATATATATATATATATATATATATATATATATATATATATATATATATATATATATATATATATATATATATATATGTATATATATATATATATATATATATATATATATATATATATATATATATATATATATATATATATATATATATATATATATATATATATATATATATATATATATATATATATATATATATATATATATATATATATATATATATATATATATATATATATATATATACATATACTATACATATATGTGCATGTGTGTATGCGTGTGTGTGTGTGTGTGTGTGTGTGTGTGTGTGTGTGTGCGTGTGCGTATGTCTTTAAATGACATCCGCATCTTCTTGATATTCATACTTGTGACGGTTGTTAATTCATTTGGCACCGCTTAATCAGACACTGTTATGCTTCTTGCCATAATTGCAACTTACTATGGTATCACTGTATACCAGTTAAACGAATAGCTGCAATGTTTCCAATGAAGCTGGTTGGTTAATTGTTTATGATGATAATGCGTAAGAGGCGAAGATAAGGTGATATTGCAGGGGGCATCAGCAACAGCGTGGCTATCCGTGAATGATGGATGCATTCACTCTGCCCGCGTTTGGATCATAGTGTGTGCTATAGCTGTATGTCCCCTTATATTCCCATTAATCAGGGCGGCAAAGTAAATATTTTGAAGAGAATAAGTCGGCGAATCATCACCATGCAACACAGTGCATGGAAAGCGATGGCAGAAATGCCGTCAATGTTGAGCATGAAGCCATGCCGCACACAGCCAGGTACCGATGGTGGCTGTCAGTCGTGTACGCGACATTCGTCAGCAACATTTGTGGTCAACTTGCATAGAAAGACGATACCCAACGTGAACTGATGCATATCACTTGGACCGAGCGCCGCTGACACCCATCGCTTGGACACCCAATACTGCCGACACCCACCACTTTGTCAAGCGTCGTCGACATCTATCACCTGGACTTCGCGCCGCCGACACCCATCGCCAGGACCTCGCGCCGCCGACACCCATCGCCAGGACCTCGCGCCGCCGACATCCATCGCAGCACTGACGCCGCGAGTCAACCACCTCAAGCTGTTGCACTTCGCGCAGACGAGTGCTTGGGCCAGCCCAGAAGGGTGCCGAGGCGCGCCTCATCAGCATACTGTTCCACATCGGCCGCTCCTGAATTCCCGGCATTCCGTGCGGCGGATTGGTGAGGTCACCTCCACAGCCCGTGTCCGGCACCGGGGGCAGCTCGTGACCGCTGCTCGCGGGGTGACGGCTCGGGGTCCACTGAAACATGCGTCTGTCCGGCACCGGGGGCAGCTCGTGACCGCTGCTCGCGGGGTGACGGCTCGGGGTCCACTGAAACATGCGTCTGTCCGGCACCGGGGGCAGCTCGTACGCTGCTCGCGGGGAACGGCTCTGGGTGTCCACCGAAACATGCGTCTGTCCGGCACCGGGGGCAGCTCGTGACCGCTGCTCGCGGGGTGACGGCTCGGGTGTCCACTGAAACATGCGTCTGTCCGGCACCGGGGGCAGCTCGTGACCGCTGCTCGCGGGGTGACGGCTCGGGTGTCCACCGAAACATGCGTCTGTGCGGCGGGGCGTCAAGTCCGGCACCGGGTGCAGCTGGTGACCGCTGCTCGCGGGGTGACGGCTCGGGTGTCCACTGGAACATGCGTCTGTGCGGCGGGGCGTGAAGCGAGCTGGGAATAATGCTGGTTGGTTTCGAGTGATTCGGAGCGCGTCAAGCCCACTAAACTTACCATAACAGGTAGCGTAATATGGCTTTCGGCTGTATTAGTTTTTAATCTTAAGATGAGAACATGACTTCATGACAACAATGCCGACGTTTCTGTGCTATGCCTTCCTCAAGGACAAACAAACGAACAATTGATGCAGTCAGAATGGAAACAATGTGTTGTTCCCATTGTCCGTCTGAATGCGTTGGTCCCATCCGTCTGCATTGACATTAGTGTACACATTGTTCCCATTCTGACTGCATAACTCGTTCTTTTGTTGCCCTTGAAGAAGGTATAATACAGAAACGTCGGGCATTGCTGTTATGAAATCATGTTCTCATAGATGAAAAACTAATACAATTAAAGGCCATCCTACGTTAATTTTAAAATATCTACTATTCAACAACAGACGACGTTTGCGAACGAAGCCGTTGCTATATTGCTCACCTGAATACAGCTGTTTCGGGCCGGTGTACAGCTATGAACACACTATGAATCGTTACTGGACATCGGCTATTCGTGCCTCTCGGTTTACTTTGCCCTTCCAAGAGCAGGACATGTCGTCACTGCACCATGCTGACATAAGCAATTTATCCAATTCCACTCACAACTATGCATATGCCATGTACCCTCTTTTACGGGAGGACGGTGTCTGCTCTTGGCTGTAAATCATCATTTTATTGCTGTTTTGATGCGGAACAGGATGCAGTTAATGCATGAGGCTCCCAGGTTGTCTTATTTCACTGCGCCAGTGCTGCAAACAATGAAAACATCCGCAACCGCGGACTTCCCACGAGGAGTCCTCGTTGCAAATACTCACGTTTGCATTTGCATCAGTGCACATAACCATAAAGCGTCTCGGTTTGCCTTTGTGACTTTCCGACGAAGCTTGTTGTCATAAATATGCACACAAGCAGGGGTGGATACAGGAATTGTATGTGGACTTGTATGTGATGACGTCATGTCCCCGGAGGTGAGCCATTTCCCGGAGAGGTGCAACTGATTTTGAGGGCAAATGCTCAAAGCGAAGAGGAGTGTGCACTCGGTCGTTCTACAGGGGTGCCGTTTGTACCCAGAGGGATGCCTTGTCTACTCAGTGGAGCCTTGGGCTGGAAAATTAAAAGGGATTGTGCACTCGAGGGTCCAGGAGGGACGCCATTTTAAATCAGAAGGATGCTGCATCTCCATGTGAGGGGCACATGTTCCCAGTTGCCCCCCCCCATCCCCCCATCCTGAAGCCGCCAGTGTACACAAGGCATCTGCCACGTTGTTTTGATTAGGCGGATAGCAACAAGGGAGATGGGAGCAGCTGGGAATCGGAACCCGTCAGCGTGTTGGCACGGCCGAAATGCCTGTGTGAACAAGGACAAAGCAATGTACACAAGACAAGACATGACTGACAATTTAGTCGTGTTCTCCAAGTACCGTCAGAGTCTTGGTGCTTCAAGTCAGCAATGTGCGAAAGCATGCGTGACCCCCATCTCCGCTAGCAAGTCTGATCTTACAATATACACAGCGGACCACCACACCAGTGCGTTGATCGTATTCGACCGTGCCATCTTAAGGCGAATACCACGGAATCTCCTACGGAGCCGGTGTATGCTTGTTTGCTGTATGCACAACTTCCCAGGGCGTGCATTTACATCTGGGCCGATTCGTCCCTGCTCCACCACCAGACCATTTCCTCCGAAGGGTGTAAAACCGACTCACATTTGCTTCGCTATAGTTTCAGTATATTTACGTCAGTCCATCCATCCTGTGAGCCAATTCACTGCTACACAACACAGCGTTAAGCGGTTTTAAGCAGATGCACAAGCATGGTATGGACAGTACACGCACGACGGGAAAAATCACACGACACACACCACAGAATATAGCACAGGATGTATCAGAATGTGATGAAAATTATTCATATCCGTGTCCAGATTGGAATAAAAACGTCTAGCGGTTTTGTGGAGCGGCCAAGCGTTTGGATCAACCTGGAAATTGTACTCAATTCCGAAAACCACTCGGAGTTGGAACGATATGGAAATAGGGATGAGCTTACACCAATGTTACATGGGTCGAGTATGTCCAGAACAAAGGAAGAAAATCGCCGAAAATTACATTTTGTTCAGTAATTCGGCCATCACGGGGTCGTGGCGGCAAATGGCGACCATGCCGGTGTCTGAGTTTTGCCAATTTTTTACCCTGACCCGACCCGAAATGGCGAAAACCGAAATTTATTCTAAATCTGTATTCTCGTGTCTTTTTTAATTTTCGCATTCGTCTACTGGACTGGTTTAAGCGTATAGCTTCAACAGCAAGGTTGATCATCTACTTCTCTCCTGAGTTACTTTCGGCCTAGTGGCCACTCGATCATCCTGTCCGAGGTAATTGTACCAGTATAGAGGGCACTATCTTTGTGAACCGTCTGTTAATTTAGCAGGTGGGCCGTGATGTTGGTGATCTTATTTCTGTTCTTCATCAAGCTCCGTCGGGAAGATGGTGTGGTGCAGTTTTTTTTTCTGTTTTCAATTCAGTACGGAAGACGATGTATATCACTCGTCGTCATACATACACCCAACACAACACCCAACACATACTCCTAACACAGCTCTGAATTAATTAAATACACTAAACTCCGCCCCTCAGAAACGGATACGAAACGATCTATCGCCCGAGCCCTCAGCGGCATCGTTGGTGGAGCGTTTTGGCTTCAGCAGGGTCGCAGGCCACAGCGGTAATAGTCTGTTTACTTTCTACGTCACATGCGTGATGGTAAAATATTGCTAGTGGCAATGGGTAATGGCCACTTGAGAGGAATGCGGTTGCGCAGCACCCGGGTTTTCCTACACATGCTATTGAGTCCAGTAACCGAATGGAGACTGAAAGACGCTTTAGTTATCGCTTCACCGAAAACGCCAGTCATGCCTCAACAGCTTCAACGGCGTAAACGTCACCCACCACCAATCACCGGCGCATTTTCGGCTTTCCCCGAGCCATTCAAATAAACCAACAGGATCGACGTCTTGTAGCACGTTGCAGTCCTGTTTTTGCTCGAGTTACTGCGCCCGCTTGTAAATCTCCGGCGGCGAGGTGGGAACGACGGTCGATTCGCCGTCTCGCTGTTGACCGCCAGGGCTGAAATAATTACATCCTGTTCGTGATGCCGCCTGCACAGCCGATCCAGAGGCGCGTCAAGTCGTGCGCATCTGGTGGCACGGGTGAGATGGTCTTCACCCACGGTGACTCGGCACTTTCGCGCAGGGTCCTCTTGGGTGGTGATTGTGGGTGATTTGTGGACGAGCAGGCGTTCGGTCGTGTGCGGCAGAGGGCTGACAGGCGGTGTCGGTGCGAGCCTGCCGAGTGGGGTTGGCGGCCAACTGGGTGCGCCCGTGGCAGGGCGCAGCCCAGTCGGAGTTTCCGAGACGCAGCCGCTGCATTATAAGTGGCGGCAAATATAAGGGCGCCGGCCATTCGGCGACGAACCGAGCGCAGCGCAGGAGCCGCCCGTGACCGAGCCAGGGCGCACACCGGCCGACCGCAATGCTGACCTCGCTGGCCCTGACCCTGGCCGCGGTCGCCGCCGTGACCGCCTGGAACAGCGACCCGTGGCCGGCCGCCGCCGCCAGCGCTGGCCAGCCCCGCCGCATCAGTCAGGCGGCGCTCGGCGGCGCCGGAAACGGCCACGCCGCCGCCGCCACGGCTCTCAGCTCCGACGGCGGCGACTTCTGGTGGGCCAAGGAGCCGAACCCGTTCGACAACCCAGGCGCGCGGTCGCCTGGCAACGGCTTGCAGCGGACGGTGCTGACCGGTGTCGGCGGCGCCGGCCGCCCGTTGGCGACCGCCTCGGCCTGCGTCGGCGGCCGATGTGCCGGCGGTCAGCGCACACAGGTCGCCTCCTCCTGCTGCGGCGGCGGCGGAGGCGCTCAGCGCACCCAAGTCGCCTCCTCCTGCTGCGGCGGCGGCGGCAGCGCTCAGCGCACCCAAGTCGCCTCCTCCTGCTCGGGCGCCGGCTGTGGCGGTGCTGGCGGCGTTCAGCACACTCAAGTCTCTTCTTGCGCTGGTGCAGGCTGCGGCGGCGGCGGAGGTGGCCGTCCTCGGGTACAGATCGCGTCACCGAGCGGTCTGTACACGCCTCCCGCGCGGAACTCGGCCTCGCAGGGCGCGCCGTCGGGCGGCCAGCGCAGGGTCTCTTCGGTCGCCCCGACTCTTGCCGAGCGGCCTCGAGCGCCCGGCAGCGTGCAGCGGTTCACCCGACCGCAGCCGGCCGTCTCGGCCGCGTCGTCCAGCTCCAGCCAGCACGGGTCTCGCGCTCCGGCGCCGTCCCGGGCCGGCTCGGGCCAGTACTCGCCGCCAGCAAGTGGTTCACCGAACTCCGGTCAGTACTCGCCGCCGAGAAACGGATGGGCCAATTCCGACAACCAGTACTCGCAGCCGAGACCCAACTCGCCTCCCAGCACTGGGCAGTTCTCGCGGCCGAGACCCAACTCGCCTCCCAGCACTGGTCAATACCAGCAGCCGAGACCCAACTCGCCTCCCAGCACTGGGCAGTACTCGCGGCCGAGACCCAACTCGCCTCCCAGCACTGGTCAATACCAGCAGCCGAGACCCAACTCGCCTCCCAGCGCTGGGCAGTACTCCCCACCGAGGCAGACAGCCGGCAACGGTCGGTACACACCTGCCGGCTCGGGCTCCTCCGGCAGCGCCCAATACGCCTCGCCCGGCTCCGTGTCCGGCTCGACGTCCGGCTCGACCAGCCCCGACGGACCGGTGGTCAAGTCGTGCGCCGCCTCGCTCTTCTGCGTGTCGCCGGCCGAGTGCGACCCGTACACCGGCTTCCTGATGGATCCGGCCGACGGGCCGATCCCGCAGCTCGACCAGCCGACCGTGGCGTTCACGCGCTGCTACATGAAGAAGAACCGCCAGGTGGGCGTCTGCTGCCAGGCGCCGCACATCAACGACCCCTGGACCGACCGGCCACCCGCCAACGCCGGCTTCTAGCTCTCCGGCGACCGCCCAGTGTCGGCCGCGGCCACTGACGCCGACAGTGGGGTGTCGGCTGGCGTCAGTGGCGACTCTCTACTGACGTCAGTGGCGGACTCTGCTGACATCAGTGGCGACACTCCGCTGACGCTAGAGGTGACTCTTTACTGACGTCTCTCTGGTGACGTCATCGATTGACTCCGTGCTGACGTTATTAGCGGACTCTGTTGATGTCACCGTTGGACCCTGTTGACGTCCTCGTTGGACCATGCTGACGTCCTCGTTGGGCCCTGTCGATGTCAGCAGCGGACTCACCACTGACATCGGCATCCCATAGGCTGCCACCAATGCGACCGCGGGCGCCAAAAGAGCTCAATATAGAACAAGAACGCAGCCATCATGGATTGACGCTCGGAGTGGAATGTGTGGCGCCTCTAAGCTCCTCTGTTTCGAAGCAGATTAGCCTGCTCCGTAAATCTTGGCGCAAATATAAAACACCATCAACTGATTCCTGTGGTGTTTTTTTCTTGCTTTACCTTCCTTGATCCCATCCTCAGAAACCAAGTGGATTTGGAGCTTCTTGCTCTCTACGTGGATGAGCCCCCACGGGTGGCCTTTGTAGCGTGTCGCCGTGATGTTCCAGGATAAATACATTCGTCGATGATGACGTTGACACGATGAACATGATGATTGGCACGATGAAGTATTGAAAATGACACAACTCCAACTACTGGCACGGTCATCAAAGTGTAACAAAGGCTTTTTCGGTGCATTGAAAAAAGGGCACTGGTTCGCAACATCGGGTGTGTTTTTTCTAAAATATATCCATAAAATGTCTCGAATGCTGCGTACCATTGTGATAGTATGCCACTATAAAGTAGCTCTTAATTAATAGCAATACCTATTCAATATTCTAACATCAGTAGGTACTTGGTCAATGTACTTGGCAATTATCAGGGGTAAATGTACTTCACCAATTATTTGTGTCATGCTTGCTATCAGCAGCATATACTCCGAAAGCAATAATTGTCACCTGTATTATATAATTTGTATCGATATGAATGTAGTCAAGTTAGCCTTGGTAATGAGTGTACATACCCCGGACGTATGGCCTGTGAGTTGCGCCATACGCCATCTTTATATGCCTGACCACCTTCCGGTGGTGAGGCATATAAAGATCTCCACCTAACAGCCAACGTTAACTTAAAGTGGACACGATACAGACGCATCAGAAGCATACTGCCATCAGTGGACTACTTTATATGTGCGGAATAACGAAGTCAGACACATGCTAAGATGCCCTATATATTCTGAGGTAGTCGAATCCAAATTCTGGTAGTGTCCGACCGTCAAAACATCCTGGAGTCAGGTGAAAGAACTGATTGTAATTACACAATAACATTTCAATTAAACAATTATTTTTCGGTGTGCAATTCGACCAGACCGCCGCAACGAGGACAAACCCTATAATTATGCTTGACAAGCAAGCTGTAACGAACTGAAAACCTTCACGAGTCCATAACCAGATACAATAACTCAAAATGAGTACAGAAATATCTGGAAGTGCAGCAGGGTGTGCGACGGGTGAGTCATACAGCACAATTTAGTTTAGTTTGAGGACCATTGTTTGATCGTTACATAGGTCGCACATCCAGCGTGATGTGTGCTGCGGTGTTCTTGTGTCATGAGGGCCCGCTACGGCCACGATGTACGAGATGTAATCTTGCAACAGTCTGTAATCCTTGTTTTTAAACATCCCAAAAGACAAACAATTGAACCACGATCTATTCGTGACTGTACCTCCGTTCCAGCACGTCATGACACATGCCACACGCTTCAAAAGGATGGGCATGCTTTCGAAGCCACGCCTCGTCTGGCCACGCCCCTCCCCTCCAAAAAGAGGAAAATGCACTGCGGATCACCCACACCAACATGAGGATGGTCTGGTCGAAGCGAAACAGAGAACCAGTGCTAAAGGAGGGCTGCCAAATACATCACGTGGTTATACATTATAAATACATCGGTGGTTCCGTGCCAAGCTTGGTCTCTGAAACGCCTGTATCATGCGCCATTAAAACAAGCGCAAAAACCACAGGAATCATCCATGTCAATAGGAAGATATCTGTTCCTTTTCCCACAGCACCTGGCTGGCTGTCCTTACGGACAAGGCATGCTCCGCCAAACCGAATATGTGATACCAATAAAATAAGCGCCCACTCAACCAGCCTTTGTGTGAAGGAGACGTGAATTGGACAACCACGAACGCGCACCCGGCAACATACCGAAAATGCCCAATGGCAGAGAAATGCATCGCTCTTCGAACCAGTGAAACGAGTTCAATATCACATCAGATAGCAGCGAGTCATGCTCAAATGCACGCGTGAGTGCGCCACTCGGTCCTACCGTGTGTTCAACAAGCTGTTGATGCCAATCAGCTACCCGTGGTTCGTACGTGCGAGCTGAACACCTGTATAAAAGTTAATCGGCAGTACACCACGGCCAACGTTGCTACCACCATACCGACAAACGAGCTATTTAAATGTACCGTTCCAGCTGAGTTAACACTTGGGGCGTCTGTCGGACAAAAGCTCGATAATCCGCTATAATCCGCTGCCCGTCCACGTCCCGCTCAGCACACACACGTGCGCACTTCAGCCACAGCACACCGTGCTGCAACTTCACGCTGCCACCGCTCGAGGCCCGGCGGCAGCCGTGACCCTGCTTGACCCTGCCCGGCCAGATCCGCGTGCCGTGTCGCAGTGCACCCGCTGACCGGCGGCGGCGGGCCGTCAATCAGTCACTCGGCGGCCAGCTGCCAGTCGTACAGGCCGCCACCGGCGCCGGCCGCCGCCACCAGGTGCACCTCGCCGCCGTAGTCGGTCAGCTGACCGGTGGCGCCATCCTGCGGCGGCTCGTCGAACTGCGCGGCGGCCGGCGCCGCCTGCACCGAGAACACGGTGTGCGCCGTGTGCAGGTTGAGCGGCTGCGCCTGCAGGTTGAGCGGCTGCGACAGGCAGTTGAGCGGCAGGCACAGCTGCAGCGACTCGCAGCCGCCGGCGCCGCCGCCGCCGCCGCGTCCGGCCGGCTGGAACACCAGCTGCTGGTAGCCCGACTCCATCTGCTCCACGGCCAGGTTCATCAGGTCGGTGTGCGCGTCGGGCAGGTGCTGGAGCTGGTGCACGACCAGCGGCGCCGCCGGCACCGGCGCCGCCGGGCCGCCCGTTGTCGTCGACGGCGACGGCGACGGCGACGGGTCGGGCGGCGGCGCCGCCATCGCCGCCGGTGTCGCTGTTCGCTCTCTCTGAGGACGCGGTGGACATGCGTCATTGCACAAGCCACAGCAGCTCGGCGATAATCATTGCGATAACGGCAGTATCGGTAATCTGGTGCGAAACATGCAGCGATTGTTGGCAACATGACGCAACACGCCAGAAAAATGAACCACCAGCACTATCGCCAACGGGAATGTCAACTCAGTTATTTTGTTTTATAGTTCGCACATGCTTCCCATTGTCTGTTGATTTCATCGGGCTCAATTTTGACGAGCACATCACATGTCTCTGTCTCTGTATGTATCTGCATAATTGCATCTATGTGTAACTGTGTCTCTGTGTAACCATATCTATGCGTAACTTTGCCTCCGTGTAACTTTGTTTCCGTGCAACTGTGTCTCTGTGTAGCTGCCTCCATCTTTGTCGTTGTGTCTGTATGTGCGTCGGTCCAGGCGTCTTGTCTGTCTGTCTGTCTTTCTGTCTTGTTCTCTGCCTCTCTGTCTGTCTCTGACACCCGTTAAAAGTTTGCGGCGCACACTCGCACCGTGGCTGTGCCCTCCAGCACACACGGCCTAACGGCGGCTAGTGCAATCGTCGGCGTCTCACCCGGGGAGCGCGGCCGGCGGCGCGGCCGGCGGCGCGGCGCGGTGCAGGTCTGACGCCGGCGACGGCGCCGGCCGCCGCTGGCTCGCCCGGCGCCGCCGCGTCCCGTCGCAGCGGCGCCCCCTGCTGAGCGTTGCGCAGCGTGTTCAGGTTGGTGAAGCGGAACTCGGTGTGGTACATGTTGCTGTAGAGCCAGATCTTCACCTGCGGCTGGTAGCCGTCCCGCAGCTTGTCTGTCGAGAGGCGGCGTCACGTGATATGGTCGCGGCCGATCGCCACCTCAGTCATCTCGAGCGGTTTCGCCACGCCTCGGCACAAGCAGCACCTCTCAACAAACACGACACACCGAACATCGAAACTTACCTCCGGCTGGGATACGCTTACGCCGCGTCAGCCACACCTGCGTGTTCGCCAATGCCACTTGGTGGCAGTAACTGTAGAGCATTCGCCGAGTGGAGGGACATTTTACGTCGTGCATTTATTGCGCGCGGAGACAACCCGTCGTGTGCGTGAGGACGAACACCAGCCTGCCGGCGCACAAGGCTGGTTCGGCGAGTAGGCAGACAACTAAGGATTGTCAACAAACCCGGGGTTGCAAATCCAACCGTATTTCGCGCGTCGAGAGAACGACGGTGCTGCCAAGTATGCACGAATAACGCAAATTGTTGGAAAATCGGCGTTGGAAAGTCGGCGCTTGGTCGGCGTAGTCCGGCGGCCCACCCCGAGGGTGCCGCCTTCCTTCTACTGCAGCGGTCTTTTGTTTACCGGGCCCGATAAATCGGTACGGACCTGCTGCGTGCACAGGTGCGGCGGGGAGCCCGCCACTTGATGAAAGGCCAGCGTGTTCTAGGCTGTCACACACGGGCGCCCGAAAGCTGACACGTCTGCCGTGCTACAGTGCGCGTGCGAGCCATAGCAAGACATGAACACCCCCGAGGGAACTAAAAAAAACCTACACACCAACACCAAGACTGATAAATGAAAATACAACACCGGACTTTATCCAAATTCACATTGGTGCGGCGATAGCAAGACATGAACACCCCGAGGGAACTAAAAAAAAAACCTACACACCAACACCAAGACTGATAAGTGAAAATCCAGCACCGGACTATATTCAAATTCACATTGGTGCGGCTTCACAACAGTGCACACCAAGCGTGCTGTACTGAGCCCACCAACCGCTGGACAACTTTCGACTGAGCGGCACAGCCTGAACCGAGGGTTTAACGTGCAGTCAGCGCACTGACACCGCCCACGTGGCAGAGGGGCTCCTCCTGTCGAGTTACCAGTCGGACGCCGCGGACCAGAATCGCCGGCGCTCTGCGGTACACGAGGCCACGCCCCGCGACGACCGGCCTGCAGCTATGTCGCTCTGCATAGCTGCCAGCCTTCACTTAACTACACATCCATCATCAAAATGGCAGGCAGACTATGACTTCGCACATCAAGTAGTACCATGGCCTATTTTAATGGGTTTGTTGGACAGGAGAGCATAACATTCTTGATGGGAACATGACCGCTTCAATTCGATTCATTCGTTAGTTAGTTATTTGGGCTTTAGGGCGCTTCGAAATTCGATTCATTCGAGCAATTACAAAGTTTTCATAGTGTAGTTATGAAAATATGGAACAGCTTCTTCCTACCATGTTCAGAATTCCTATACTTCATCCTCGTCGCATCAAATTGCAAATGTAGTCGGCCACGAATGAGCCAACATGGCACTTGCCTGAGGCGTTGATGTCTTCGAATGCCATGGGTTCGAACTGCTTCAGATAGTTCTTGTGCATTTTGGAGATATTTATGTCGAGACCGTACACTTTATCTTCTTTGAGGAATGTCCTCAGTTCCACCGACTTCAGCACTCCTTCGATGTGCTTCCGAACCTGATCTGTAACATAATGTGCACGCAGTTCTAATGCATGCAGATACCATTGACAGACAATTTTGGAACATAATGCATCTCAATGCCTTGCAGGTTCTTGCAACCTCTGGTGTTCAATTTATATATGCATATATATATATATATATATATATATATATGTGTATATATATACATACATACATACATACATACATACATACACACACACACACACACACACACACACACACACACACACGCACGCACGCACGCACGCACGCACGCACGCACGCACGCACGCACGCACGCACGCACGCACGCGCGCACACACACACACACACACAGCCAGATATATATATATATATATATATATATATATATATATATATATGTAGATATGTAGATAGGTATATAGGTAGATAGGCAGATAGGCAGATAGGCAGACAGACAGACAGACAGACAGACAGACAGACAGACAGACAGACAGACAGACAGACAGACAGACAGACAGACAGACAGACAGACAGACAGACAGACAGACAGACAGACAGACAGACAGACAGACAGACAGACAGACAGACAGACAGACAGACAGACAGACAGACAGACAGAAGAAGACAGACAAAACAACAAAACAAAAACAACAACAAAACAAAAAAAAAAAAAAAAAAAAAAAACAAAAAAAACAGAAGACAGACAAAACAACAGACAGACAGACAGACAGACAGACAGACAGACAGACAGACAGACAGACAGACAACAACAACAGACAGACAGACAGACAGACAGACAGACAGACAGACAGACAGACAGACAGACAGACAGACAGACAGACAGACAGACAGATGTGTATGTATATGTATATGTATATGTATATTTATATATATATATATATATATTATATATATATATATATATATATATATATATATATATATATATATATATATATATATATATACATACATAATGCATAGGTGACTGCTGTATGAAATTGTGATGTACCCATGTGAATGGGTTTCACGATATATAAACATCATATGGTTAAAACAGTTGACTGGTGTTAATATCTGCATTTGACATGTTATTTAAAAAAAAGGAAAGTGCTCTTTCAAAAGCACAACTGGGATAAACAAGAACTAATAAAACCATTGGAGAAAAACAAAGGCAATGAAAACAAAAATGACGCGAGATACCTACTCAATTCATCTACAGACGTATTCAGCCCAGGTGGCGGCCACCGTAGCACATTACGCCACAGGCAGGAGCGATGGGCTACCTTTGAGCTCGTCCGATATCTTTCCCGGCCGGTTCATATGTTTGCCACGCTGGTCTCTGGGGAACATAACGTTCTGGTCCAGCTTCTGTGACAGCATACGGATCTTCTTGAAGGTGATGGCGTGGATGTTCGCGAAGGCTTGCTTGCAAACCTGATGTCAGACGGAGCAGAAGGTTGCGCACTCGCCACATATAGCACTGCAGGCAGTGACACGATGGTGATAGACGAAATGACAACATAGTTCAGGAAACTGCGTATGATATCTTATCGACAGCTTCCAATTGCAAGGTTAATACAAATAATGCATAAGAACATCTCAGGAAGTAATATTTCTTTGGACCTGCTGAGCAGCCAAAACTGACAGCAAATATCAATTATGGTATCTCTGAGTTGATGGAGAAACTTCGGGCATGGCAATGTATCATATTAGGTATTTCTTCAAGCCTGGCACTAAAATTGCATAATCATTGAACTGTCACTCTGAACAATTCACATGTACTTGTGAGAATAGCGTACAATGCTGAACTATGTTTGGAATAATTTTCAGCACCTAAATTATCTGAAATGAAGAGATGAAGCAGCATTAATAGAAGTTGGATTGCGAATGACACCAAGAACATGAACCAGAATACTATGAGATGATGATGCGCGAATTAACCTGAACAAGCACGTCGCCATTCGTCATTGTTCTGAGTATAATTTACACTGACGAACATCACTATCTTTTCTTTAATTTTCCCTCACTCATTCCCATTTGTCCTGACCCCCTTGTACCCTGGTCCTTGTGGCAGTCTGTCCAGCCAGCGCCGAATTGCTGCAGTGCTCTAAACTGTAACATCCTTAGCTCCTACGGCCCTTACTGTTCGGCCAATTTATTGTTTTGTCACCATCCAGTACAACAATAACCAGCAGCTGTGTGGATGTACTTGTAAGTATGCAAATACAGATACAAATGTGCATTTCCTGATCGCTGGAAGCGGCGTTGGAAGTACAAGGCCATTCTGGTTTTCAGTCTGGAGAGGACAAGTGGGTACGTGGTGTCGTGCAAGGAAGGATCATCCAGCTACCTCTGCTCTGTAGGGCGTGCATCCAGTACCGTCCAGGATTTCCCACCCTGGCTGTGGCATTAACCAGAACTGACCGCACAGTCAGCACCAGAGCCAGTCGCCGCTGCCACCTCCCACCCGTATCTCCCACTATCCGCAGGTACGAGTACTAGGTACGAGTAGCGCATGCGCATCTGTCCGAGACACACTGCCTTCTCCCACCTGTATCTCTCGTCCCTTGTAGGCTGCAAAGTACTGGTCCATCTGCCGAAACACGCCGCCTCCTCGCTCACCTGTATCTCCCTCCCCTTGCAGCGCACGAAGTACTGGTAGTTGCAGGTGCGTCTATCCGAGGCGCCCGTCACTCGCGCGATCTCCTTCTTCCGGATCAGGCCGAACAGGTACGCGTTCTGCTCGTCGTAGCTCTTCAGCGCGTAGAACCCGTTGAAGATGCATTCGCGCGTGCTATCGTCCACCTACGGCACGGCGTCGCGTGAGACGCGGCCGTCGGTGCCGCAGACGCCCAGTTCTGACAGTTGGTGAACGCCGACAGCAACTGTTCGCCACGACATACGGCGGGCATAACCAGCAGCTCGTGACACGCATATCCGTCCCATTTACCAATGCAGTAGAAAAGCAAACGTCCATGAATAGGTGCAAGAGTTTGGATTAAACGGGCAATGTGTCTGTGCAAATGATGTCTTTTCATCTTCACCTTGGGTGCTTCTATCGGAAAAAAATGTGGTGAAACTTTACAGACTGTACTGGAACTTGACAGGGCTGGACTGAGCCTGGACCAAGGTACAAAGATACAATTGTTGTCCAGGGTCTCAGAGTCAAAAGTTGTTCCTGAAAAATTAGCTAAAGCATCAAAAACTTCAGGCAGAAACAGAGAAAAACCATTGCACTGTCAATGCAATAATACAGAATGGAATGCACAATGGTAAGATGTCAATGTAACACTAGGTGATAATGGTTTATGGTGAAAATTGTTGTTCAGTTTTGTCATCAATTTTAACATTTTAATCTGGAAGGATGAAAATGTAAAATAATTCATGTAAAATAATTCATGACAACTGGAGACAGCAATGGACAAGCATTCTCAGCTGAGTGCCATTTCCCATTCCAATCAGGAATATTGGGGCCCTGGGCCGAGCTGCACTGGGACGGGACTGCAGTGATAAATTATTCGCGAAATAAGGTGGAATATACCACTTAATGAACACTGAATCGACATCCTTCCGAAAGAAGTATCGCCATCGTGCTTTTTGGTGCATGTTTGTGAAGTCTGCATGCCTCGCTTCTAACAGTATCCCGTTCGCAAGCATCATAATTTTGCTCACCATAACGGATCTGAGATCGTGATAAAGAACATCCCGTAGCGCAATTTCAGGTGAAGAGTTTACCTATGATGTGCTATGTTATATAATGCCAGTTTATAGCATAGGTGTTTGCATCGTTATCGTTGATATCGGTATATCCGGATAAGATGCATTTCAAAACACGCAAAACGGGAACAGTCATATGTGCGCAATTATCTCAAAGCTGGGTTTACAGGACTTACACGATTATAAATAGCATTACTTCCATGGCGAATTCGACATCCTGCCGTACTCGTTTCGGCATCTCACACCTAACGAGAAATCATTATTTAACGCTGCGGGACTGGAACCGAGACCAGGACCCTGACCGGAACTGGCACTCGCACTGGTCTCGAGAACAGCCAGACCAGGTCCAACCGACGCGGCGCCGAAATGCGGACACTGACCCGGGTGTAGCACTTCATGCGGCAGCCGCACGCGGCGCCCATCTGCTTGGGCTGCACCAGCTGGCCCTTGGTGTTGATGTACTGCTGGCCGGCGATGCGGCGGTTCTTGCGCTGCACGCGCTTCCACTGGTCGGGGTTCTTCTCGCGGCGGCGCGGCCGCAGCACGCCGCCGGCGTCGGCGGAGCCGGCGGCCGCCGGGCCGGGCGCGGCAGTCTCCTGCTGCGGTCGCTCCATGGTGCCGTCGCACGGCTGGGTCGTCTCACTGGCGCACGGCGTCCGTCAGGCGTGTGTGACGCTGAACAGAGCGGCAGTTCAGTGGCGCACCTGTCATGTGGCCAGGGAAGCCGGGGACAGCCTCCCAGTTCTCAATCATCTCAAAGGAAGTACAATGGATTCACACCATTTGTTGGGGAAATGAGAGGAAAAGGTGTGTGGTTGATGTGCATTTTTTACTGCTGAAACAAATGGATTTTGCTCAGCTTTGTAATTTTTTGGCTTGTACTATGCAACTAGGTCCCTCCAACTGCATTTGCTGAGTGTGCCCCTGCTCCAGTAAGGACATGAATGCTGAACCACAGTGCTCAAGAAGAATTTCAAATCCGGACAAAGAATTGCACAGTTGGGAATTATTTCCCATTCCCATCAGTATTTATCATAAAAGTTCTGCCTTTGTCACCAGTGCAGCAGTTCTATTTCATAAGTGTTACAAACAGTACTGAAGGCATTAAAACACACACAGATACACCATGGAAAAAATGAGTGCAATGCTTGCATCTTTCCTTCTTGCATTACCTTGAAATATATTTTCCACTCCCACCTAAGCCATGTTTAAACTCATGCTGTCCAGAAAATGCATACCTTACAAAGTGATTTCCAGTGAAGGTAGACACATATGTTGACACCAGTAAATACCTTGTTAAGGAGAGTGACTACAGCATTGCAGTCATTATTCCTTTAGTTGTGGACAACATATTCATGTCCAATGTTGGGCAACACAAACCTGCAAAAACACAATGGGAGCTCCAATGCAAATTTGTATCCATAAGTCTTTTTTTGGGAGAGGAATTTTAAAGGAAGATAAGCTAGGTTAGTTTGGGTGATGTTATATTTTTATATTTAGCATCATTTTTATGCTATATCACCTAATTCCATGCCAATTTTTCTAGTGATAACCTGACTATTTCATAAACCAAATCTCGCCAATCATCCTTTCTTTGGGAAATATCAAGAGGAATAAAAATGTCTGAAAAGTACAAAAATTTGGGTTCAATTTCCTGTAGAAATATATAGTCACATCTTCTTAATCACTGTCAGAAATGTTTTTTAATACTTTTTTCTCAAAATGCAATGACATGCAAATGAAATGCAGGCTTAAAGTAAAAGCATGTGAAAAAATTATGGATCTGCCCCTGCCAATCACCCATTAACTACAGCACTGCTAGGTCATCACTTCAGCTTTGCACCACAATTGATCATAACTGTAGGCTGGTTGGTTATTGGTTTTACGACACGTCGACCGTTTGAGTCATATAGCGTCGCCAATCTCTCACGCTGATTGGTCGCAGGGCGAAGAGTAGCGACAGGTGAGATTCGAACCCACAATCTTTCGATTGTGAGACGAGCATCTAACCCCTAGACCACTCGTCCCCTCATAACTGTAGGCAGGTGCAGTCAGCTTTGGTAAAGTTGTATTTCAAGCTGTGCACTGGAATTTGAGAAAATAAATGCTTCAATGCCATGTTATTAATGTCATTAAAGTGCTGTCAATTGAGGTAGCATAGAATGGAGATTGGAGTTTAAACAATCTTCAAAACATAACCTAACCCCTTTCATGTATACAATGCATTATATGTATCATTTGCCTAAAACACCCTGGGAAATACAGTAAATGTTTGCTTTAAATTAATTTTGGAATTCTTGGAAACCATTTTTCAATACAATGTTTATGAATGTGGGTAACATGTGACCACTCATTTCCTCTGCAAATGCCCACCCTTCAGATGGTAGGCAAAATAACACCAAAAAGGCCTTTGAGTTTGGTTGCACATTATAATAAATAATCATTATAATAAATAATGTCAAAAAAGGAACACAAATGCAGGACTGCCTGCCCTAACCAAAACTGTTATTGTAAGAGAAAAGTCAAAATTTTGCATTAAAAAATTTCCATTACAAATTCAAATGTAAAGCAAAAGTCTAACCCATCCTAACCAAACAAAACCACTTTGATTGCTTCATAGAGTTAATGTGTGTTAAACTTTTCTTGTAGAACTTTGAAGTGCAATAATACTGTCTAGC
Organism: Ashinkailepas kermadecensis; assembly: GCA_034440615.1. Lineage (NCBI taxonomy): Eukaryota > Metazoa > Arthropoda > Thecostraca > Neolepadidae > Ashinkailepas > Ashinkailepas kermadecensis. The sequence goes on along the minus strand of JAOTOM010004897.1, from coordinate 237,835 downwards.
TTAGGTTGGGTAAGTTCTTTTATCTGAAAATCAAAAATAAATTGCTTGAAAACATTTAACTTTTTTTAAAATCCAAAGGCAGACAAGGCCAGGTCAGGTTAATTTATGCTGTATTTTTAATATTTTAAACATTAATTTTTATGCTATATTACCTAACTTAAAGCCCCATTCTGTTGTTATTTTGCTCACAAACTTCAACTGAGAGGAAAGCATTGGTACAGAAAATAAGTGGTCCCATCACCTTAGTCACATTATTAATAAGCACTGCATTGGGAAGATAAATTCCAGAAATTCGCAAAACACCTCAAAGCACAATTTTACCACTCTTCCTTACAATGGGAAACAGGAATACAATTATCAGCAACATTTCTTTCACCACATCACCACCATCATCGCCCCACCTTCAACGTTGAAAATATGGAAAATATGACTGGAAAAAAGTAAATATATTTCAGCAGCATATGGTAGCAACATAATGGAGGTATTTCCTTAAATTGGTCACACAACATAATGCCTGATAAAAGATACTGACAATAATTCGATTTTTCCTAGGTAATTTTGGCTAGGGCAGTCTTGGGAAATAAATGAGTGCTTTCTGAAAGTACTACGTGGAAAAAATAGTCAAAATCCTTCTCCAGGGATATTAGGCCCAAGTAGGAGGATAAAAGCTTGATTGGGTTAGATTATCTTCACGGGTGTTAATTCATATACCTTTGAAGAGGAAAGTGCCTTCTCAATGTTGTCTTTGCTCCTCAATAATTGCCAATTTAAATATGGAACTCTATGGAGAATTTACCTCCCCATTTGGGACCACCCATGGTCTTCATGCATTGTGCCCCAAAATAATTTTCAGAAATCAACGTATGTCGTTATCTTCGAAATGTTTGTCTAATTTGTGGTGTCGCAGTTGGCACCTCTAGCTGAGCTGCGCGGAGCCCCGCGACGTACAGAGTGTCACCGTTGCCAGAGCAGAGAATACACCGTTTATCATCACCCCGGCCTGTGAATGCGACCCGACGTGGCGACTCAACATAATTGATGTAAACAATTAGCACTCATTAGGACGGGAAGCATTGCTGCAAATTGTCGCCGGATCCATCGTTCACAGAGAAGCAAGAAATCGGGCTTCCATAAGACTCCATAAGGCTTTAAGGGAACTCCATGCTGCTTCTGACTTGCCATCGTTTTTGTTACATTATGATGCAATTCGGCATATGTTTATAATTATTCGCCCTTAAATAAAGTGGCACATACTGAAAATAAAAATGCACTGAATGAACATTTTACTGATTATATACTTTAATAGCGTCACGCTTTCAAATCCATTTAAGCTCATCAAATATAGTCTAGTTAAAGTATATGCCAGCTTTCAGTTCAACAAGCTTGACGTCTGGAAAGAAACAGCGTTCTAGCATACACTGTGGTAATTTAAATCCAATTTATTTTGTTTCCTTTCAATGTTTAATAATGAAAATTATAAAATCATTCCACTCTTTGGATACAAAAATGTTTAACCATGATTTCGTCCAGCCTGACTGTGAGTTCCACATGCATTCTAGACTAATCCTACCAAATACTAGGCATGAATGTGGCATCGCCCTTTATGCGCGCGCTTCTTCCACGGTCGGCAGGTGGGTCCGTGGCAGACGCTGGTTGTGAGGGGATACATAATTGTGATGGTTTTTACATTAATGTGTTCTGTCCGTGATTCAGTCGTTTTTGTAAGCCGCTTTAGGTTGAGAACATTCGGACTTGGTTTTGCTTCATAGCCTATGGGTGCTTTGTTTGTGGTGACGCTTTTGCCTCGCGGCGTGGGTGTGTATGGGCTTTGTGTACGCCGGGGTCGGGTTCTTTTCAGGACTTTTCAGTTGGAGGCGCCAAGTCGCACTGGCATAGCTCTTGGATCAGAATAGACAAGTTTTGGTATTTTTTTCTTAAACGGTGTATAATTTTTGGATTTTTTTTAACGGAATTTTATGTTTATGAACGTGATTCTGGAAGATGCGATCATTTGTTTTCTCCGTAAATGCTTACGTCTCGGTTAATCTTAGCGATAATATATATAATGCGCCATATGTGCCACACTGCTGTTATTTGTTCCATAATTTATCCATCCCTAACCTAGCACTTCTCAGATGTGATTAAAGGGACATTCAACACTTCACGCAGTTGATTCAACACTTTTTCACGTCGAAAATGCTTAGTTTCTGCCTCTGCCACGTAGATGACACGCCGACACTACTCTACGAGAACGCCAAAAAAAAACTAAGCAGAGCACGGCTCGAGGTCGTGTGTAGGGATGACGTCACGATAAATATTACGCTTGTGTTTTTAAATTGGAATATATGAGTTTATATTACTTTAGATAAGAGTAGATTGTATTACGTTAGGTTAGGTTGGGTTAGGTTAGGTTAGGTTAGGTTTTCCTATTTAATTATGAATTATCATACTATTTGTTGGAAGTCGTGAGGCAAGGCAAGACGAGACCGAGCAGAAGCCGGCTGCTCTGTGAGCCGTGCTGTATGTTTAGTTTTTTTTGGCATTGTGGTTGAAGAGTGGTGGTGTGTCATCTGTGGCAAAGAGGTGGAAATTAAGCATTTAAGTGGAAATTAAGCGATGTGAAAAAGTGTTGAATCAACTGCATGAAGTGTTGATTGTCCCTTTAATCACGTCTGAGAAGTGCCAGGTGAGGGATGGATAAATTAGGCAACAGAGAGCAGCGGTGTGGCATATATGGTGCATTACAGATATTATCGCTAAGATTAACCGAGACGTAAGCATTTACGGAGAAAACGAATGATCGCATCTTCCGAATCACGTTCATAAACATGGTATTCAGCAAAAAATTCCAAGAACACCTTTTAAGAAAAATTTACCCAAGTTTTTGCTGTAAAGTCGTAAGGTGTTCAGACTTAGTAAGGGCTTACAGGGACCATCTGGGGTGAGCCTTAAAGAGAATGTGGTAAATTTTCAGTTTAGGGTAATTTCTGGTTTCTTGGAATGTCCTTTTTAATGCAATGTTTGTGAATGTCCTGAACATGTGACCAATAATTTCCTCTGCAAATTCATACTTTTCAGCTGAAAGGCAAATAATGCCCAAAAAGGGCTTGGAGTTTGGTACTGCAGCATAAAAAGTGGTTCTCCAAATAATGAAAAGGATGCATCATGACCCAACCTAACCTAGCCTAACTGGTAAATTTGCAGATCATGGTAAAATTTGATTCTTTGTATATGTTTTTGAATATGGTGTATTTGGTAAATTTGTCTCAGGTGTTTTTTGATTTTTTGTTATTTTTATTCTTCAGAATGCCATGTTTATGATTGTGACTTGATTGAACAACTTATTTTCTGTGAAAATGCAATTAAAAAAATGTTTTAAAAAAATATTTTCAAAAATTTTGCAACTTGAGGAACCTAAACTAACCTAACCAAACCAAACCTAACCTAACCCATTTCTTTGCTTTATGAAGGCAAATGTGTGTAACAACTTTTCTTGTTACCACCTTAAAGCACAATAATGCCAAACAGTTTCCTTTCTTCACAACAAAAATCACCTTTTGTTCTTCTAAAGCAGCTGAGGTTAGGCTGGGTAGGTTTCTTGTTTTTAATTTTGAGAATGTTCAGAAAATAAATTGCTTGACATTATTATAATTTTATTTTTGGGTTTTTTCCTCCAAAGGTAGGTCAGGCTAGGTTAGGTTCTGCTGGATTTGTATTTTATTTTTTACCATTTCTTTTTACTGTGGCCATAGCGATCACACTGGGTTCGTACTACTGACCTTAATGACAGCATGCATGGTCTACTACAGTAGCATTGCTTGCACTCAAAATGTAATGGAATGTGGTGTGTATGGAACCAGGTGTGAGATATTGGCGATGCTACATGACTCAATGGTCGACGTGTCATAAAACCAATAACAAACCAATGTTTCATGGGGTCACAAGCCCTTGCTGTGAGGTAGGTGTATGACCACTTTGGTTCAAAGATACCAAAAGTTGAATGCTTGCAGAAATTAAGAGGTCTTACTGCAGCACAGCTTGTAGCTGTCATGGAACCATCTCAGTGGCTCCAGCTCCTCAGAATCCCTTTCAATTGTTTCTGGGACTGGGTCGGATACAAGGGGTGCTGGGGGCATGTGTCCCCAGTGCCCTCAGGTTTTCAACCAGAGTTGCTCATTGAAAGAAGTTTAACCTTCAGTGCACCCAAATGCCCCCTAAAATTTTTCAGCCAGAAGCACCCTTCCAGAGACAAAGTTCCACAATGACAATTCCAAATGGTCCAATTGGACATTCATGGCATGAATAGGCTTTCATTGAGTATTTCCCTCTTTACTTTCATGGACAAATATTATTACATCAAGCAACTCATGATAGTGTAAAGTAATATAAAGAGCAACATTATGGGTGCTGTATGACCAACGCAGTCGATGCGCCCTTAAGCCCAAATAACCAACCAAAGAGCAACATTAACCAATGGCTAATAACTGTGATCGGGTTAAAAACGTATTGGTGCTAAGATTCGAACCCACCACCATCTGTACGGAAAGCGGATGCCATAACCAACTGCGCCAATCATCGAAATGGTGCAGGCCGAATACGCAATGTAGAGCATGATGACAGATGTTTATTTCCTTGACGATCTCTGATGAAGTTTCCCATGTTCTTTGCACACCACCTTCTTTTTATGCTATGTTACATAACTCAAAGCCCCCCTTTTACATTATTTTGCTCACAACCTGAAAAGTAAGCATTTGCACAGAAAATAAGTGGTGCCATCATCTTGGTCATCTTCATAAACATTGTATTCCAAAGAAAAGTTGGAAAACACCCTTTGAGACAAATTTACTGTGTATTTTAACACGAAAAAGACTGACCACTCATTATCTCTGTAAATGGGTACTTTTAAGTCAACGGCAGTCGATTGGTTGGTTATTTGAGTTTCAGGGTGCATCAACCAGGTTTGGTCATTTGATGCAATTGATGACGTCATAGGTGTCATATAAATGTGCTACTATATGAATGGTATTTTATGAGTTAACACGCACACTGGAAGGGGGCGAAATCCGCCCACCCCTCCGGTTTTTTGTACATAACTGCAGATTTTACCGGTTGATATACACGATTTTCTGCGTACCTGCTTAGAAATGACCGGCGCGTCGTTTAACGCGCACTGGAGGGGGGGGGGCGAAATCCGCCAACCCCTCCGATTTTTCGCAAATAACTGCAGATTTCACCGGTCGATATACGCAATTTTCGGTGTACCTGCCTAGAAATGAACGGCACGTCGTTTAAAGCAAAAAAAATTGAAATCGGCCGAAAATTTTTCAAGTTAGGGGCCGCTAAAGTCAAAAAATGTTTTCGCGCCAAACCACCAAAATCGGCGCTGATGCGCTTCCAGTATGCTGACAAAAGGGAAGTGTTCTAGGCAACACTAGCGACTTGTTTGATGCATATTGATATGCTGTATAGTTTCAAGGTCATGTTAGGTCACCAAGGTGAAGTCAGGTCAAGTTCATGACAGGTTAATGGAACCAAACTTGATCAACTGGAATGTTGCCATAAATGCACTACTGGTTGTCATTTGTACTGTTTGTCATTGCGTTTCCATACTTTATTCATGTACTTCACTCCCTTCTTCACGAAGCCGATTGCTCCGAGCTGCCCGACGGAGCAGTCGGGCGGGCGGCCGGTTCCGGTAACTGGAACAGGTAACTGACCTGATAAAGTGGTGCTATATAGGTGACCTGAGCCCTGAGGTCAAATGTTGGGTCTAGCATCTGCATTGCATCATTAGTAATGTCCAAGACATCATTCATGCCCATTTTTGAGCATTTAAACACAATCACAGCGATCCATAACGATGACAAGCCAAGCCACGCAAAACCGGAAAATTTTGCCACTCATTTGACCTTGAAGATATCGACCTAAGGTCACGAAAAATGCACACAATAGAGTTCACTACCGTGCCCATCCACCCTGCGAATTTCGTTCCTCCAGCTTTACTAGGAGCCGAGATCTTAGGGGGGCGGAATCCGCCCCCCCCTCCAGTGCGCGTAATTCTCAGAGGCCCTCCAGGGCGCGTGTTAAACCAAGAAAAATGGAAATTGACCAATAATTTTTCAAGTTAGGGCTGTTAAAGTTTTAAAAAATTCCTAGTACTGGACCACAAAAATCGACGCTGATGCACTTCCCATATATTCGCAAAATGGAAGTGTTCTTGGCAACACTAGCGACTTGTTTGATGTATATTGATATCCTATATAGTTTTAAGGTCATTAGGTCACCGAGGTCAAGTCGGGTCAAGTTCATGACAGGTTAATGGAACCAAACTTGATCAACTGGAATGTTGTCATAAATGCACTACTGTTTGTCATTTGTACTGATTGTCATTGCGTGTCCATACTTTCTTCATGTACTTCACTCCTTTCTTCACGAAGCCGATTGTGCCGAGCTGCCCGACGGAGCAGTCGGGCGGGCGGCCCGGTTCCGGTAACTGGAACAGGTAACTGACCTGATAAAGTGCTGCTATATAGGTGACCTGAGATCAAATGTTGGGTCTAGCATCTGGATTGCATCATTAGTAATGTCCAAAACATCATTGATGCCCATTTTGGAGCATTTAAACACAATCACAGCGATCCATAACAATGACAAGCCAAGCCATGCAAAACAAGAAATTTTTGACAAATGTGACCTCATTTGACCTTGAAGATATTGACCTAAGGTCATGCAAATTTGCACACAATGGAGTTCACTACCGTACCCATCCACCCTGCGAATTTAGTTTCTCCAGCTTTAATAGGAGCCGAGATTTTATGGGGGGCGGAATCCCCCCCCCCCCTCCAGTGCGTGTAATTTTCAGAGGCCCTCCAGGGCGCGTGTTAAAGCTGCAAACATTTACATACCTTAATGGGGGGGGGGGACGAGTGGTCTAGGGGTAAGATGCTCGTCTCACAATCGAAAGGTTGTGGGTTCGAGTCTCACCTGTCGCTACTCTTCGCCCGCGACCAATCGGCGTGAGAGATTGGCCACGCTATATGACTCAACGGTCGACGTGTCTTAAAACCAATAACCAACCATACCTTAATGGGGTCGTCCGGACTGTGGCTTGTCCATTTGTACCACTATGGTGTCGGACTGACCAGCATGGGCCTCAGTCTGCAGCTTATAAAGCTTTGATGCTTCAAGAAGGAAATTATTAATCTTGTGGCCTTAGAATTCCTTAAAAAAAACAAATACTGGCAGACCTTGGAACAATTTTTGTAAATAAGCTTGTTGGGCACGACACTGTTGTCAGAAAAATTGTATACTTCTGTGGTTGTCCTCAAAAGAAAGCTGAATAATTCTGTGAGATACTGGAGCAGAACCGGTACATGCAAAGCTAAGCTTACATTGATGTGTAGCTGAGTGTGGTTTGTCTCATTTGGCTTTACTGCTCAATCAAGAATTGAAAAATTACATATGAATATATAAATCATACAAGAAATAAATTAACCTAGACTAAGATAATTTAGCATATCGAAAATATATGATAGCATAGCATAATCTAACCTAACCTAACATAACCAGAATCTTCCCAAGCAAACTTCTGCCTCGATGTCATCAAATCTTGTGAACATTGCTAGAGCTGCTGTTAACATTAACAGCATCGCAAGGAACTTCCAGCCTTGGTCGAAGGCTAAATATTTCTCGTCAGGAATGAATGTGGAATTAAGCCAGAAACAAGGTTTTTGATGTCAAAGAGCATTGAATGGAGTGTTGAACTTCTTCATCACGTCCGACACACCAGGTACATATAATTATATGCTATTGACTATATGTTTAGAGTGAAGATTATGATTGTGTATTTCTTTGCCAACTGAAAAGTAATCATTAAAAAAATGAGTTGTCTATCATTTTTCACGTTAAAATGCATCATATTAAAAAGAAGCATTCCAAACAATCAAATTTTACCTTGATATGCAATAATACTGCCTAACCTTCCATGCAAGAAAACATTTTTTGTTTTGAAATTGGAAGATTTCCAAAACAAATGTCAAATTTTCAAATAAAAAAACTAACTGAACTTAACATAAGCTAGCCTGAATTGTTTTTTTTTTAAGAAGAAACTAAGTTAAATTTTTTTCTTCAAAAATAAATGTATAACTTACAACAGAATCCTAGCCTAACCTAACTTAACCAAACCAAACCCTGGTATGCTTCATGGAAGTAAAATGTGTCAAACTTGTCTTGATTACCTTAAGCTGCAATTATACTGGGAAGATACTATAAGCCTGTACAAAAAGATACTCAGCACCCTAAATGATACAAATACTACATCCTAAATTCCAAAGAAACTAGCTCCCAAAATTATACACACATATCAATATATATATACTGCTTATTGCCCTATATACTATCTACTATCTATTACCCTATTCATTTGGTCCAGTGTAACAGTGATAAAGTGTTTGTGAAATAGGGCAGAATATACCACCTGCTGAGCACTTAATAGACAGCATCCCAAAGAAGTATCAACACCACGCTTCTTGATGTGTGCTTATGAATTCTCCATGCTTGTTTTCAACAGTAGGCAATTTTACAGCTGCCATTTGCTCTCCCATCTAGCCACTTTAGATCCTTCCAAGCAATATTTGGCTTCAACTAAATGTTACAGATATGCACTTAGCAATTATATCATACATCATTTAATACTAAGAATAATTGGTTTCAATCAATTTGTGCACCTTTTTAGTTGACAACAATTAGTGTGGTGGTGGAAGGAAAACAGTGTTAGATGGAGTGTCTAGTGTGGTTTTAATGAACCATTTTTTAAATTCCAAAACCCATAGCCCAATATGATAATTCATGGTTACATGAACATCCTACTCCTACTGAGTTGTGTTGTGAATATTATTTGTGGGATGTGAGTATGTTGGGAGTATCAGGTATGGATGTATATACTTGGTTGGTATCAATTGAAGTATACTTTTGTTGTCATTTTATCTACTGTTGCTCAGAAAATTGGCTTATTACTGTAGCCTTTGCTAATTTAACCATAGTGCCAATTTGTCGTCTGGCAGTCATACATCTGCTGCCAGATACTGTAAAGCTGAGTGCAGTCTCAACAAAAATCAGAAAGAGATTAAGCGTAGATCTATGTTTTGGTATTCATATGTGCTTACTAGGCACTTGTGTGTTCTGCATTTATGGGTGCTTTGGTCGAAGTGCCCTTAAGCTCAAATAGCTAACTTACTGGGTTCTTCATGTAGTGTTTTTATGTATACAATGGTAAGTGTAAAGTGCTGGATGTATTTTCCTCCATGCATATCATTTGAAGTTTTAGCCATCAGTATCTTATATTTACTGGTTTAAGTTGGTTGTACCCAATAGCATGGCTAAAGTTCTGATTAGCCGGATCTTTGCCATCCCTGCTTTGAATGAAATATTGGTATTCTCAGTTTGGCCCATTTATTGCCTGAGATCAGGTTTCCTTGCACGCTTCATTCCTGAACAATTGAAGGATTCCATTGAGGCAGGCAATCTGTACCTATCAATTTACATTGCATGATTGGTGTATACTGGTGCACCAATCATCAATCATTGCATGGTTGGTGCATTAGAGCATACTGTGGTGTTCTATCTTCCAATTTTTGGCCGATGACCTCACTAACATGTTTTGGTGAGCAAAACTATTTTCAGTTTCAGTGTTACTGGCTTATTTTATATTTCTGGAACTCTATTTTTTGGAATTGTTCCAATGTCTGAATCTACTTTCCAAAATTGTAGGCCCACCCATGTCATGTATTACAGGATGGTATAGCCACAGATAGTATAGAATGTTCCCTACTACATCATATCTCATCGAATGGTCATTAATATCTAGTTAGATTTGTCCAAGTATGTTATCCAATGCAGTTGATGGGATGAACAACAAATAAATTATATATATATATATATATATATATTAGGTTACATGTGCACGAGTTACTAAGAGGATACAAATGCAAGGATTTTGAAGTCTAAGCTCAGAAATACATTATTTTCACATTTCAGAAGAACATAAAGGCTAGCACCCAGGTCCAAATAACTAACATGTAACCTTCCCTGACTGCATGTGACTTCACCTGACAATGCGACCACATGCGGACTGACTCTGGCGGCGCCGATCTCGGCAGTGTATCGGCATCGCGCACCTGTGGCACCATGTCCGGAGACCCCGAGAAGGCGACGACGGCGGCGGACACGATGGAAGCCGGCGAGGAGCGGCCGGACGACACTGCCGACCAGTCCGACAGCGTGGCCTCCCAGCTGATGCGCAACCCGCAGGTGCTGGCCGCGCTGCAGGGCCGGCTCGACGGCATGGTCGGCTCGCCGTCCGGCTACATCGAGGTACGGCACGCCCGGCACCTGGCTCCAGCTGTGAATACGCGCTGAATGACCTCGTAGTCGGCGCGCCCTTAAGCCCAAATAATCGATCAAACCTTCAGCTATGATGTGTGCGACCACCCAGTCGCGTCGGGGTAGCGGATGCCAAGTGCCACATGGCATTCATTACATGGGCACGTGTAATTACGGAGGGCACATGGCATCCAATGGTGGGCGCCAAATGACCTTGTAGTCGGAAGGCCCTTAAACCCAAGTAATCAATCAATCAAACATAGCATCCAATGGATGCCATGTGCCCTCCGGCTACAATGGGGTGTGCGATGGCTCGGATAGTCTGCGTGGTCGTCTGGGTACGGTGAGGGTATGGGGCGCTGTGGCCAGTGTGTATCTTGCCCTCCAGCTTCATCGAGGTGCAGGGTACTGTAGACGGTGTGTTCTGGCTACGTGTTCTGGCCACAGCGCCAGCAACCATGGCTACGTGTTATGTGTTCTGGCCTATATCGAGGTATGGGATATAGGCCCTGTGTCTTCCTTACATTTCGTCTACCTTGAGGTACAGGATTCTGGATACGTTGCTTCTCACCATCCAGCTGCTTTTTAAATATATATTTTATGTTAATGCTTGCTGGGGTGCCTTTGTGGACCAAGGCCCTATGCTAAGCAGAGCTTGTGTGAACCATGGCCCGGTTACGCACTCAGGAATTTTCGGTTTAGCTGCACAATATCGCACAGAGTCGCACGTGTCTAAATTCTGCAATTTAAGTGTAAAGTACCATGTAAATGGGAAATATTTATATCCCAAGTCCATTTTTCCTATTCTATATCCATATCTATATATCCTAAGTCCTATATACTTCCTACATCCACCGTTTATCTGTTAGCATATTCAGTCGGTCTGTGTCAGTACACTCATGAAGTAAATGTATGATTAAATAGCACACCTGGTATGAATGACTTTCAATGACCCCCTGCATGCTTTTGACTTATTGTTGGATGGCACACATGCCCAGAATTGTGTTTTGAAGTTGTGTATAAGCCATTGAATATATACCACCGGACATTTTTTGTTCATTTTTGGAGGAAGCATTGGAATTTTTCCTTTGCATCTGACGTCGAAGTTAAGCTGAATTTGGGCACATTGCAACTCGGTCTGACTGTGCTAAGATGACTATCACGGCGCCTGTTCATTGACACCTCGCATCAGCCATTGTCGCCCCTCACTGCGGGGGATCTGAGTATCTGACGCCGGTGGTGACGGCGCCTGCACGTGTCCCGACTCATACCGCTGAGGTGTCCCGCCCCCGTGAGCGGGTGGCCCCGGCCCCAGCACGTGTCCCGGCTCCTACCCCTGAGGTGTCCCGCCCCCGTGAGCGGGTGGCCCCGGCCCCAGCACGTGTGGCCCCGGCCCCAGCACGTGTCCCGGCTCCTACCCCTGAGGTGTCCCGCCCTCGTGAGCGGGTGTCCCCGGACCCAGCACGTGTCCCGGCTCCTACCCCTGAGGTGTCCCGCCCCCGTGAGCGGGTGGCCCCGGCCCCAGCACGTGCCCCGACTCCTACCCCTGAGGTGTCCCGCCCCCGTGAGCGGGTGGCCCCGGCCCCAGCACGTGTCCCGGCTCCTACCCCTGAAGTGTCCCGCCCCCGTGAGCGGGTGGCCCCGGCCCCAGCACGTGTCCCGGCTCCTACCCCTGAGGTGTCCCGCCCCCGTGAGCGGGTGGCCCCGGCTCCTACCCCTGAGGTGTCCCGCCCCCCGTGAGCGGGTGGCCCCGGCCCCAGCACGTGTCCCGACTCCTACCGCTGAGGTGTCCCGCCCCCGTGAGCGGGTGGCCCCGGCCCCTGCACGTGTCCCGACTCCTACCCCTGAGGTGTCCCGCCCCCGTGATCGGGTGGCCCCGGCCCCAGCACGTGTCCCGGCTCATACCCCTGAAGTGTCCCGCCCCCGTGAACGGGTGGCCCCGGCCCCAGCACGTGTCCCGGCTCCTACCCCTGAGGTGTCCCGCCCCCGTGAGCGGGTGTCCCCGGCCCCAGCACGTGTCTCGGCTCCTACCCCTGAGGTGTCCCGGCCCCAGCACGTGTCCCTGCTCCTACCGCTGAGGCGTCCCGCCCCCGTGAGCGGGTGGCCCCGGCCCCAGCACGTGTCCCGGCTCCTACCCCTGAGGTGTCCCGCCCCCGTGAGCGGGTGGCCCCGGTCCCAGCACGTGTCCCGGCTCCTACCCCTGAGGTGTCCCGCCCCCGTGATCGGGTGGCCCCGGCCCCAGCACGTGTCCCGGCTCCTACCCCTGAAGTGTCCCGCCCCCGTGAACGGGTGGCCCCGGCCCCAGCACGTGTCCCGGCTCCTACCCCTGAGGTGTCCCGCCCCCGTGAGCGGGTGTCCCCGGCCCCAGCACGTGTCCCGGCTCCTACCCCTGAGGTGTCCCGGCCCCAGCACGTGTCCCTGCTCCTACCGCTGAGGCGTCCCGCCCCCGTGAGCGGGTGGCCCCGGCCCCAGCACGTGTCCCGGCTCCTACCCCTGAGGTGTCCCGCCCCCGTGAGCGGGTGGCCCCGGTCCCAGCACGTGTCCCGACTCCTACCCCTGAGGTGTCCCGGCTCCTACCCCTGAGTTGTCCCGCCCCCGTGAGCGGGTGGCCCCGGTCCCAGCACGTGTCCCGGCTCCTACCCCTGAGGTGTCCCGCCCCCGTGAGCGGGTGGCCCCGGTCCCAGCACGTGTCCCGGCTCCTACCCCTGAGGTGTCCCCGGACCCAGCACGTGTCCCGGCTCTTACCCCTGAGGTGTCCCGCCCCCGTGAGCGGGTGGCCCCGGCCCCAGCACGTGTCCCGGCTCCGACCCCTGAGGTGTCCCGCCCCCGTGAGCGGGTGTCCCCGGCCCCAGCACGTGTCCCTGCTCCTACCGCTGAGGCGTCCCGCCCCCGTGAGCGGGTGTCCCCGGCCCCAGCACGTGTCCCGGCTCCTACCCCTGAGGTGTCCCGCCCCCGTGAGCGGGTGGCCCCGGCCCCAGCACGTGTCCCGGCTCCTACCCCTGAGGTGTCCCGCCCCCGTGAGCGGGTGGCCCCGGCCCCAGCACGTGTCCCGGTTCCTACCCCTGAGGTGTCCCGGCCCCAGCACGTGTCCCGGCTCCCTACCCCTGAGGTGTCCCGCCCCCGTGAGCGGGTGGCCCCGGCCCCAGCACGTGTCCCGGCTCCTACCCCTGAAGTGTCCCGCCCCCGTGAACGGGTGGCCCCGGCCCCAGCACGTGTCCCGGCTCCTACCCCTGAGGTGTCCCGCCCCCGTGAGCGGGTGTCCCCGGCCCCAGCACGTGTCCCGGCTCCTACCCCTGAGGTGTCCCGGCCCCAGCACGTGTCCCTGCTCCTACCGCTGAGGCGTCCCGCCCCCGTGAGCGGGTGGCCCCGGCCCCAGCACGTGTCCCGGCTCCTACCCCTGAGGTGTCCCGCCCCCGTGAGCGGGTGGCCCCGGTCCCAGCACGTGTCCCGACTCCTACCCCTGAGGTGTCCCGGCTCCTACCCCTGAGGTTGTCCCGCCCCCCGTGAGCGGGTGGCCCCGGTCCCAGCACGTGTCCCGGCTCCTACCCCTGAGGTGTCCCGCCCCCCGTGAGCGGGTGGCCCCGGTCCCAGCACGTGTCCCGGCTCCTACCCCTGAGGTGTCCCCGGACCCAGCACGTGTCCCGGCTCTTACCCCTGAGGTGTCCCGCCCCCGTGAGCGGGTGGCCCCGGCCCCAGCACGTGTCCCGGCTCCGACCCCTGAGGTGTCCCGCCCCCGTGAGCGGGTGTCCACGGCCCCAGCACGTGTCCCTGCTCCTACCGCTGAGGCGTCCCGCCCCCGTGAGCGGGTGTCCCCGGCCCCAGCACGTGTCCCGGCTCCTACCCCTGAGGTGTCCCGCCCCCGTGAGCGGGTGGCCCCGGCCCCAGCACGTGTCCCGGCTTCTACCCCTGAGGTGTCCCGCCCCCGTGAGCGGGTGGCCCCGGCCCCAGCACGTGTCCCGGTTCCTACCCCTGAGGTGTCCCGGCCCCAGCACGTGTCCCGGCTCCTACCCCTGAGGTGTCCCGCCCCCGTGAGCGGGTGGCCCCGGCCCCAGCACGTGTCCCGACTCCTACCCCTGAGGTGTCCCGCCCCCGTGAGCGGGTGTCCCCGGCCCCAGCACGTGTCCCGGCTCCTACCCCTGAGGTGTCCCGCCCCCGTGAGCGGGTGGCCCCGGCCCCAGCACGTGTCCCGGCTCCTACCCCTGAGGTGTCCCGCCCCCGTGAGCGGGTGGCCCCGGCCCCAGCACGTGTCCCGGCTCCTACCCCTGAGGTGTCCCGCCCCCGTGAGCGGGTGTCCCCGGACCCAGCACGTGTCCCGACTCCTACCCCTGAGGCGTCTCGCCCCCGTGAGCGGGTGGCCCCGGCCCCAGCACGTGCCGTCGGCCACACCGCTCGGCTGTCCTGGGCGGTGTGCAGGACGCTCGTGTCGCCGAACTGTCTGGCTGGAGACCGGGCGGTGTCAGACCGTGACGGAGCCGGCAGTCGACTGTCGACTGTCGACCTTGACACGGCGCTGCCGTCGGGCGGTGTCAGACCGGGACGGAGCCGGCAGTTGACTGTCGACCTTGACACGGCGCTGCCGTCGGGCGCCGCGCGCTAATCGATGCCACGCCGACCGGCCGCTCTACTGGGGCTCGTGTGTCTTGTTAGCGTCAAGGTGCCGTTAGTACGCTAGTATCCGATTGTCTGGTGCATACGGACGCGGCCGGGAAGCTCGGCCAGCAGTCGGATAGCTGTGCATGCTGTCGACAGGAGCGAGCTTGTCATGCAATGTGTTCATTGTGTTCTCCAAACAAGCTGAAGCTGCACAATGACCTCCGTCACGCGAGCTATCTTCACGGGCTAAGTTGCAGTTCAAAGTGCCAGAGAATGGAGATGTCCACCCCACAGCAGTGTCGCGGGGTTCCAACAGTTGTGTCGAAGTGAACAGCGAATATAATCTTGTTTTGATGTCTAGCAGTGTTAGCTTCCTGAGTTTACCTCCGTAAAGTGTGACTGTGGGCGCGAATGATCCATTCTGGTCGAAGGGGGGGGACGAGTGGTCTAGGGGTAAGATGCTCGTCTCGCAATCGAAAGACTGGGTTCGAATCTCACCTGTCGCTACTCTTCGCCCGCGACCAATCGGCGTGAGAGATTGGCGACGTTATATGACTCAACGGTCGACGTGTCGTAAAACCAATAACAACCAATTCTGGTCGAAGCGCCCTAAAGCCCAAATAACTAACTAACCTCCGTGAAGTGTGACTGCGATCAATTACGATAGTATTCATCTCACTTCTGCATCACTAAAACAGACGTCATTGGGCGTGAATGACCAAACCTGGTCGATGCGCCCCAAAACCCAAATAACCAACCAAAACAGACGTCATCATGAGAATGTTGTCCGGACAACTATTATGTTCACATTTCATCATTTGTATGTGTAATTTTGTTGGTTTCTTCAGCTGACATGACTGGTTTTTACCTCCGGGGCTGCACTCCTCATGCCCTCGTGCCTTTTGCTCTGTGAAATTAATTTATTCCAGCCCGCTGCTGCACAACTGTATGGATGGAAAGGAAAGCACATGCGAGTGATTTCAGTAATTATTGGACGCCAGAACAAATATAAATCAGTCGTTTTTATGGCGATGGCCACATTTCCGATATATTGTCGTTCTTCTTCGTTAACTTTCGTTTTCTCCACACCAGGAAGTTGGGACCTCAGCCCCACCCTTCCCAAAAAGAAACTACCCATGTTCATGTAAAAATGTAGGTGCTGTCCACCTGCTAATTTCCCGCTCGATGGCACCAGTGTCGCGTGATGACGGGCACGGTTACCCCACATGGCCTGGTGTCATCACAAACCTGGCCACTCTACATACGCTAGGGATCATGCCAAGCCTGGCTACTCCGCATGGCTACACCGTGCCCGTGATGACGGGCACGGTTACCCCACATGGCCTGGTTTCATCACAAACCTGGCCACTCTACATGCACTAGGGATCATGCCAGGCCTGGCTACTCCGCATGGCTACACCGTGCCCGTGATGACGGGCACGGTTACCCCACATGGCCTGGTGTCATCACAAACCTGGCCACTCTACATACGCTAGGGATCAAGCCAAGCCTGGCTACTCCGCATGCACTAGGGGTCATGCCAAGGCTGGTTATTCCACGTACCGTAATCATGACAAGCGCCGCTACACCACATACCGTAGTGCCATGACGGCCTGAGTATACACTGGACTCTGGAGGCACACCATCAGCCACCATGGAAATGGCACAGTGGGGCGTCGCAGTGATTTAGGTCGGGTGAACCAGAATACCAGCGTGTGATTATGTCCAGTGTTCTGTGAAGATGATCTGGCAGTCTTCACCCTTTAGTTGTGACCAATGAAGGCCATGTGTGTTGTTTGTGATGGTTTAGCCGGTTCACCAGCTGCGTGCGCGCTTACAATGCTGTGTATTGTAATTTATATCAGAAACTCACTGCACGCGTTTCGTTTTCAGACTTTGCCCAAGGTCGTGAAACGGAGGATCAAAGCACTGAAGAACTTACAACTTGAAGCTACAAACATTGAGGCTCAGTTTTATGAGGATGTCCATGCCCTGGAGTGTAAATACCACAAGCTGTACGTCCCTCTATATGAACAGGTAAGCTTAATAAAGCGGTTATTACTGTTCGCGTTTTGGGGGCAACGTCAATAACAACGCATTGGAATTCGAAGATTCTTGTGGAAGTCAACACCTGTCAGAAACTTGTTTTGACCTTTTGTGAACATAATTTTAACTTTCTGAATTAATTTTCGGCTTTTGCCTGCCATGACGTCAAATTGTTTCGACATCTCTACCTGCTATCACTCGACGAAAAATTACTATTCGTACGCTGCGTTAGTAACGTTAGCATTTTGCATGGGTGGTGAGTTACGTTTTTAATGTTGTGATTTAATATGGTTGTTTTATTTTGATTGTTTCTTGTAGTATCCAGATATGTTGCTTCAGCTTCCTTTCACATGGAGAAGCCTCCTCAGTGGGGTCAGCCAATGCTACTCAGCTGGCTAGGGAAATGACGCCCCCTCGGGTTACCACGACCGCCCCGATGGGGGTGTGGAAATGCGGAGGTGTTTCTGGACCCCGGTCGCGTCAGACTGGCTGTGGATGAAGCTGCGAAAGTCATTATCCACAGTGGTCGCGTCGTTTCCGTACCACTCCCTGCAAGGGGCTTGCATCTGTCTATATCATCGTTTATGCAATCAGAATGATGGCGAGTCTGGCGCTTGAAGTGTGCTTGTGTGCTTGAAGTTATGGGTCTTGAAGCCGACACAAGTACTCGGTGCTCCTCGCACCGGGTCGAACGATGGGAAGAGGTTACGCTCTTCCGTCCGACGATAGGACATTCCCTAGCCACACATATCTACATACTGACGGGAGGTGACCGACTAGTATATCCACATTGTTCTGCCCTGCTACATCATATGTTCGCCGCTGGTACCCTGCGCCTCAGCATTTTGGAGGGGCGAACACCGACTCCTTGCGTATGCTACTGGGTGACGACTTGGAAGCCGTGGCGTCCTGTAGCATCTTTACACTCCTCAAACAATCACACTTTGATGTGATCTACCATCCTCCTTGAGGGCCACTATTTAACTTCAACCAATCTAACTAGAGGGACACCACCTCCGATTACCTCTAGCCATAGTTATGGGCACAAAATTACCTCGTTGTCGACGCCCATTATCCTCAATTCTCGAAGGCAGCTGACGCTCCCAAAAATCCAACTACATGCACACACACAAACACCAATTCATCGTCGTCATCCATGCGTAGAAGAGTATCGATGGGTCCCTTTTGGACACTGCAGAACAGTGACGACGCATAAGTGTTTGTTTTAAAATGCGCGTGCCAAATTAATGGGCAGTTTGGGTGCTGTAACATTGCTCGAGATTTGAACACCCGTGGTCGCACGACCTGACCTGTAGTCTCGGTGGCCGTGTGTTTGACCATGTGAGTTACTAGACCGGTTGACATGACCTGCGGTTGTATGATCGTGCCTGTGGTCTGACCATTGGCCCAGCCCGTGACCATGCGACCTGACCGGTGACCTGTGTCGGGTCAGCGCGCGACGGTGGTGAACGGCGAGCACGAGCCTACCGACGCCGAGTGCGAGTTCACGCTGGACGACGACATCAGCGAGGAGATGGAGGACAAGGCCAAGATCGGCGACGGAGACAGCAAGCCTCACGGCATGGACGAGACCACGAAGGTGCGTGTGTGGGCGGACACGCGGCAGCTCAGTCGGTGGGGTGTCGGACTCTTGGGCGTAGGGTCGCGGGTTCGAATCCCATAACTGGCGGCATTACTGAGTCCGCCCGCGACCGAACGGCGTCGAAGGTTGGCGACGCTATGTGAGTCAGTAGTCGGATGCGTCCTAAAAAACGAGTACCCACCTACTACAAAGGTGTGTGGTGGGGGCCGACACTGAAAGAATGGGCAGACGATGTCCAGTCGGTGTGCTGTGAGCAGGGAAGGTCTAGGCGGTGACGGATAATGCAGTGTTTAACATCAACGGGCGGTAGGAAAGCGATGATATGTGATCAAAATTACAACATATATTACATTAGCCCGTTGTATCTCCATGTGTCTGCACATTTTTGTGAAATGCCAACAAAAAATGCAGAAAAACACGAAGAGCACTGCGTTTCAGGGTTCATGGAGAGCACTGCGTCAGGCCCGGTAACGATGGAATATGTGTATGCCTCTTTTTTTTAGTATATTTAGCTGGCATTCATCAAAGGAGATATGTCGAAACGTTAAATGCAATACATTTATGGAATCCAGGTTGTATTCTGAATCACACCATTGCATTCACACCTTCAATTCGGATCAAAGAAGAACGGTGCTCGTGGCTTAACACACCCGTATGACAATTGTCATGAAAAGTATCAACTGATTATGTACGCACGCGATTTGGGTACAACACCGACCACGTCAAGTGTCGCCAAATTTTCTGGTACATTGTCCCGTCCAGTGGTGCTCAGTCACATTTGCTGCCCTCTACGCAGGGCATCCCCGAGTTCTGGCTGACGGTCTGCAAGAATGTGGACCTGCTGGCCGAGCTGATCCAGGAGCATGACGAGCCCATTCTGAAGCACATGACGGACATCAAGGTGGTGTTCTCCGAGAAGGAGCCGATGGGCTTCACGCTCGAGTTCCACTTCTCGTCCAACGAGTACTTCTCGAACACAGTGCTGACCAAGGAATACTTCATGAAGTGCAAGCCGGACGATAAGGATCCGTTCACGTTCGAGGGGCCAGAGATCTTCAAATGCAAGGTGGGTGCTAGCAACTGCGCCCTCTCGGTCGCTGCTACTGAGCTGACCGATCCCTTCCTCACTCCTTTAGGGGTCGCTGTAGCTCATTCGGTGGGGCGTTTGACTCTTGATCTAATGGAGCGTAGGTTCGAATCCCACAACTGGCGAGATTACCGAGTCCACCCGCGACCAATCTCCGAGAGATGCTCGCGACGTGGTCTATGGTCTTGCAGTCGAATGCGTCGTACAATATCCTATGGTGCCTCCCTCCTCACCCCTTCACATTATTGTCGCTCGACATGCTTGTCATGGGCGTCTCATATGAAGATTTACTGGCAGTCCCGAGTATTTTCCTCTTCTTCCTTGACCATCTATGTGCGACGTCGAAGCGCCCAGGCGGCCGAACAGTTTTGCATAGTAACTAATGTATTCTAAGGTTGAAATAGTTCCCTTTGGTGCGCCGGTAGTCGGTGGTTGAGACGAATATGGTGGCCTGATGTGGCGCGCTGTGCGGGCTAAGTTGCCTGCGTGTGTGTATGGCCTGCACTGCATTTGTGTATGGTTCAAGCCTCAGTTAATTGCCGAGAAGGTCGGTGCGTGCAGGGGCTGACACCTGGACGTTTTGCTCGCGCCAAATTTCCCCGCAATATTGCACATATGCATGTATACATGTATGTATGCTGTATGCATGTATCCTCGCCAGCCGAAGAGGTTGCTTGCCGCCTATTCTGAACGATTTTTTTAAACGTGAATCTGTTTTTGGCAGGAATCGTTTGTTCTGCTTTCCTGAGATAAGTCTCCCGAACTAATTATATCATATTTTATACGTTCTCAGACCACGCAGTTTCGCTGGCTTTTCCGACGAAGAAATAATCCTTCACGCACGTTTTCTGGGCCGATTTTACGCGCTTTGATCGCAATCAGCGAGTAGTTTTACCCTTGGGACCTGGAACTTGGCCATTTTCGAGCTGTTGACAGTCGCTGTGTGTCGCACCTGTGAAGTGTGAAAGTTTGGCGACCCGACCCACTACCCATGGGCGCAAAATGACCAAAGCAGTCGACGCGCCCTAAAGCACAAATCCACCACCACCACCGACCCACTACCCACGGGGCGCTGGAGCCATGCGCCGCCACCGCCGGCCGCTGCGTGGGCTCAGCGTCGGTCAGGTGATGTCGCCACGGGCGGGGCCTGCACTCCACCCGCTAGTTGGCACGGTGGGCGTGGCCCGGCTGCTGGTGGGTGGGTCATCCCATGCGAACTCGACTGGTTCGGGGAGAGGGTACATTTCAACACCCCGTTCTCTCGGATTTCGCCGGCGTTTCGTGTAGAGGGTTGCGTTAGGCTCCGAGCACGATTCTGAATTATTTAGGTCTATTTGACTGTCGGCTTGCCTGGCATGGTGACGTAAAATGTGACGTCACGCCATAGATTTGCATTGTTAGCTCCTTTTTCTCTTGAAAGGGGAAGGTGCACAATCAAACGTTGCCCAACTAAGTGTGCTTGATGCACTTTATATATAGATGAAGTCAACCTGTACGGTTTCGTATAGTTTCTCTCTATTTTCGGATTGGGGAAATGTTCACCATCTTCTACGATGTGCTGTCTGAGGTGTTGTAGACCGCTACACTCCTCCGGTTTCTCGGCATGAGCAAGTGGTAGCTGCGCCCCTAAACCCCAATAACAACAGCAAGTGGTAGCTCCTAGTGCATTGCATTGCTCTGGCAGCCGACAAGGTGGGTTTAGTGAGTGGCGTCTATTCGACCGATGTCTTTTTGCTTCATGTATATGATTTGGATTCCTGGTGGACAGATCCACAAGCTAATTTTTAAGCCAGAGCCGCAATTATGTTCCAGAAAGAAAGATAATGAGTTGACTCAATTATTGTGATGTTGCATACATAAAGCAGTGCATTTCTCAGTGAAATATTAATTGTCAGTTCCCGCTTTCAATGGTCGAAAGTGTAATTGGTCTACCATTAATGGCGGTAGGGTGAGCTAATGACGGAACGGCAGGCACTCCATCAATGCGTCCTGGAACCCAGCTGTATTGTACACGATCATCACAGGCTAGGCCTACTCGCCTTCGGCGGCCACATTTTCTCCTGCTCTGTCGGTTGAAGTGTGGCGACCTCCTGACTGCCACGCTCACCACCGGTATCGATTATCCTCGACGGGCTCAGTTTGTGTCGACGGCGCCCCTCCCTCGGCAGGGCTGCACGATAGACTGGCAGAAGGGCAAGAACATCACACTGAAGACCATCAAGAAGAAGCAGAAGCACAAGTCGCGCGGCAGCACTCGCACAGTCACCAAGACCGTGCAGAACGACTCGTTCTTCAACTTCTTCAGTCCACCTTCCGGTCAGTCTTGGCGTTGTCGGGGAAACTGCTGTCATTTCCCGACTGCGTTCATGTGCAGTCTAGCACAGCCGCTTCCGGTCTGTTTTACATGTGAATGATCACATTTCACTCATCTTTGTTTCCCCCCTCATCTACGCCAAGACGAGAGTTCACCATGAAGTGAACAGAATGTATGGTATGTGCGCTAAATGATAATTGTGGTCAGTGCGCCTTAAAGCCCCAATAATCAGTTATGATGTGTGATAATTGATGCAGAATGTTTCCCTGAACGGGAATTGATGTCTCTTTTGAGATGGGTACAGTGGGTGCATCTCGACCGTAATTTGTCTTCGGGAAGCAATGCTAATCATCAACCGATTGAAACTGTTCTGGATAAAATTATTTGCGTGATGTGCTTGCAGGTAGTCTGCAGAACATACGTTATCGTAAATACACTTTAAAAAATCGTCCATTTTCTCTAATCCCATGGTGAAAAAGCACACCAGTTATCAATTCCTGCATTTGAGCCATCTACTCACAATTATTATACCGAGGTTATGTTTACTTGTTAACTAATGTTGGCTACGAACAAACAAACAATGTCTCATGCTAATGTTTACGTTGTTGGCCGGTGAAACAGACTGATTTAGGCTTGGTATTGAGAGGTGTTTTACTCTATGAAACTTACGTGGAACATACTTGTATCAACAATAACGTACACTGATGTCCCTGCACCAATCTACATTCGGCCGTTGCGTGCCCTAACTGGGAATGTCCTAACCCTCAAACGATTAAAATATGCAGTGCTAACCACAGTCTGCATCTGTTGTACTATTTTGTTGCTGTGTGTGTGTGTGTGTGTGTGTGTCATTGCGTCATTGCTAGTCAGTCTGCCATCCAACGCCGAAACCACCAATTCAGTTTTTATTTAATTTTGCAAGTATACTTGGACGTTGTCCAGAATTTCTGATTTTTTAGTGACTCGTGACGTGTGACTCGTTTGGCGGCGGACTTGTGCTGTTTGTCGGCTGGCGTATGACCCTCGTGACGTCTGACGTGACTCGTGTGACAGATGACGTATGCCCAGTGTCGACTAGCGTGTGGCCCTTGTGACGTGTGACTCGTGTGGCCTCTGTGACGGCTGACGTTTGCCCGTGCGATACACGCCAGTCGTGTGACCCGAGTGACAGCTGAAGTGACCCTTGTGACTGCTGATGCGCAACCCATGTAACGGCTGACGTGTGACACGCATGACGGCTGACGTGTGACGACGGACGTGTGACCCGTGTGACGGCTGGCGTGTGACCCGTGTGACGGCTGACGTGTGACCCGTGTGACCCGTGTGACGGCTGACGTGTGACCCGTGTGACGGCTGGCGTGTGACCCGTGTGACGGCTGACGTGTGACCCGTGTGACGGCTGACGTGTGACCCGTGTGACGGCTGGCGTGTGACCCGTGTGACGGCTGAGGTGTGACCCATGTGTCGACTGACGTGTGACCCGTGTGACGGCTGAGGTGTGACCCATGTGTCGACTGACGTGTGACCCGTGTGACCCGTGTGACGGCTGACGTGTGACACGCATGACGGCTGACGTGTGACCCGTGTGACGGCGAGGTGTGACCATATGGCTGACGTGTGACCCGCGTGACGGCTGACGTGTGACCATGTTCGGCTGACGTGTGACCCGTGTGACCCGTGTGACGGCTGACGTGTGACACCATGACGGCTGACGTGTGACACGCATGACGGCTGACGTGTGACCCGTGTGACCCGTGTGACGGCTGACGTGTGACACGCATGACGGCTGACGTGTGACCCGTGTGACCCGTGTGACGGCTGACGTGTGACCCGCATGACGGCTGACGTGTGACCCGTGTGACCCGTGTGACGGCTGACGTGTGACCCGTGTGACGGCTGACGTGTGACCCGTGTGACGGCTGAGGTGTGACCCATGTGTCGACTGACGTGTGACCCGTGTGACGGCTGAGGTGTGACCCATGTGTCGACTGACGTGTGACCCGTGTGACGTGTGACGGCTGGCGTGTGACCCGTGTGACGGCTGACGTGTGACCCGTGTGTCGACTGACGTGTGACCCGTGTGACGGCTGAGGTGTGACCCATGTGTCGACTGACGTGTGACCCGTGTGACGGCTGGCGTGTGACCCGTGTGACGGCTGAGGTGTGACCCATGTGTCGACTGACGTGTGACCCGTGTGACGGCTGACGTGTGACCCGTGTGACGGCTGACGTGTGACCCGTGTGACGGCTGACGTGTGACCCGTGTGACGGCTGACGTGTGACCCGTGTGACGGCTGAGGTGTGACCCATGTGTCGACTGACGTGTGACCCATGTGACGGCTGACGTGTGACCCATGACGGCTGACGTGTGACCCGTGTGACGGCTGACGTGTGACCCATGTGTCGACTGACGTGTGACCCGTGTGACGGCTGAGGTGTGACCCATGTGTCGACTGACGTGTGACCCGTGTGACCCGTGTGACGGCTGACGTGTGACCCGTGTGACGGCTGGCGTGTGACCCGTGTGACGGCTGACGTGTGACCCGTGTGACGGCTGACGTGTGACCCGTGTGACGGCTGGCGTGTGACCCGTGTGACGGCTGGCGTGTGACCCGTGTGACGGCTGACGTGTGACCCGTGTGACGGCTGACGTGTGACCCGTGTGACGGCTGACGTGTGACCCGTGTGACGGCTGGCGTGTGACCCGTGTGACGGCTGACGTGTGACCCGTGTGACGGCTGACGTGTGACCCGTGTGACGGCTGACGTGTGACCCGTGTGACGGCTGACGTGTGACACGCATGGCGGCTGGCGTGTGACCCGTGTGACGGCTGACGTGTGACCCGTGTGACGGCTGGCGTGTGACCCGTGTGACGGCTGACGTGTGACCCGTGTGACGGCTGACGTGTGACACCATGTGCGGCTGGCGTGTGACCCGTGTGACGGCTGACGTGTGACCCGTGTGACGGCTGGCGTGTGACCCGTGTGACGGCTGACGTGTGACCCGTGTGACGGCTGACGTGTGACCCGTGTGACGGCTGACGTGTGACCCGTGTGACGGCTGACGTGTGACCCGTGTGACGGCTGACGTGTGACCCGTGTGACGGCTGACGTGTGACCCGTGTGACGGCTGACGTGTGACCCATGTGTCGACTGACGTGTGACCCGTGTGACGGCTGGCGTGTGACCCTTGTGACGGCTGATGAACGCATGGCGGCTGACGTGTGACCCGTGTGACGGCTGACGTGTGACCCGTGTGACGGCTGACGTGTGACCCGTGTGACGGCTGACGTGTGACCCGTGTGACGGCTGACGTGTGACCCGTGTGACGGCTGACGTGTGACCCGTGTGACGGCTGAGGTGTGACCCATGTGTCGACTGACGTGTGACCCGTGTGACGGCTGGCGTGTGACCCGTGTGACGGCTGAGGTATGACACCATGGCGACTGACGTGTGACCCGTGTGACGGCTGACGTGTGACCCGTGTGACGGCTGACGTGTGACCCGTGTGACGGCTGGCGTGTGACCCGTGTGACGGCTGACGTGTGACCCGTGTGACGGCTGGCGTGTGACCCGTGTGACGGCTGAGGTGTGACCATGTGTCGACTGGCGTGTGACCCGTGTGACGGCTGAGGTGTGACCCATGTGTCGACTGACGTGTGACCCGTGTGACGGCTGACGTGTGACCACGTGTCGACCTGGACGTGTGACCCGTGTGACGGCTGACGTGTGACCCGTGTGACGGCTGACGTGTGACCCGTGTGACGGCTGACGTGTGACCCGTGTGACGACTGACGTGTGACCCGTGTGACGGCTGACGTGTGACCCGTGTGACGGCTGACGTGTGACCCGTGTGACGGCTGGCGTGTGACCCGTGTGACGGCTGGCGTGTGACCCGTGTGACGGCTGAGGTGTGACCCATGTGTCGACTGACGTGTGACCCGTGTGACGGCTGGCGTGTGACCCGTGTGACGGCTGAGGTGTGACCCATGTGTCGACTGACGTGTGACCCGTGTGACGGCTGGCGTGTGACCCGTGTGACGGCTGAGGTGTGACCCATGTGTCGACTGACGTGTGACCCGTGTGACGGCTGAGGTGTGACCCATGTGTCGACTGACGTGTGACCCGTGTGACGGCTGAGGTGTGACCCATGTGTCGACTGACGTGTGACCCGTGTGACGGCTGAGGTGTGACCCATGTGTCGACTGACGTGTGACCCGTGTGACGGCTGGCGTGTGACCCGTGTGACGGCTGATATGACACGCATGACGGCTGACATATGACCCGTGTGACGGCTGACGTATGACCCGTGTAACGGCTGACGTGTGACCCGTGTGACGGCTGACGTGTGACCCGTGTGACGGCTGAGGTGTGACCATGTGTCGACTGACGTGTGACCCGTGTGACGGCTGAGATGTGACCATGTGTCGACTGACGTGTGACCCGTGTGACGGCTGAGGTGTGACCATGTGTCGACTGACGTGTGACCCGTGTGACGGCTGAGGTGTGACCATGTGTCGACTGACGTGTGACCCATGTGACGGCTGACGTGTGACCCGTGTGACGGCTGACGTGTGACCATGTGTCGACTGACGTGTGACCCGTGTGATGGCTGAGGTGTGACCATATGTCGACTGACGTGTGACCAGTGTGACGGCTGACGTGTGATCCGTGTGACGGCTGAGGTGTGACCATGTGTCGACTGACGTGTGACCCGTGTGACGGCTGGCATGTGACCAGTGTGACGGCTGACGTGTGACCCGTGTGACGGCTGGCGTGTGACCCGTGTGACGGCTGGCGTATGACCCGTGTCACCGGCACGGCCAGTCCCCGATGACGCGGACGTGGACGAGGAGGTGCAGTCGCAGCTAACGGCCGACTTCGAGATCGGCCACTACATCCGCGAGCGGATCGTGCCGCGCGCCGTGCTCTACTTCACCGGCGAGGCGCTTGAGGAGGACGATTACGACGATGAAGAGGAGGAAGAGGAGGGCGAGGAAGGAAGTGAGTGCGGCACGTGCAGCTGGCTTAGTGACTGTCGCAGTGTTGTTGAATCTCCACACTGAAGGTACTCCTAGTAGAACCTTGTGTCCTGGGAACGTTTTTATTTCCTGTCTCGACTATCATACATTTTCATGGTATAATTTCCTTCCAAAGTTTGACTAACATTTGATCAAAGCTTGGAAGCCAATGTTTCATCGGTACTTTTCGGTGTGCAGTATGCAGCAACCTATGGAGTCCTGTGGGCTACTCGCTGAATTGTGTAAGCTGGCTACAATGTTCGTACGTTATGTACAATATGTACATTGTATTGTGGACCGCATGTTTAAAATGCAACACCATGTGTTGCGACGCTATATAACCTAGCGGTTGAATGCGTCGTAAAATAACCCAAGGTTCTTCTTGAACATCAAAGTGTTGGAGGAAGGATGGCAATTGTTATGAAAAGTGCATTGGAAGCCATTTTTCATGCGGAATTTTGACAATTTTGTGGTTCATGTGATGAAAGGTAACATAGTTTTGTTTTCATCGCAGATGGGTTTGTCACCATTATATCCTGGAAGTTGAGTAGTTAGTTTTTGGGCTGTGAATATAAGAACACTTGTCACGATATAGTATCATCATTTGGCCTGTTCCACTAGGTGCGTATATCACGGAGGATATTTCGATGAGGTAGTCAGAGTCGTCCCGATTGGACAATGCCAGAGTCGTCACCTAAAACTGCACTGAGCGACATCGGTTGCATACTTCAAAAGAGACGCCTACGCTCCTCGTCATAACCAGAGCAGGAGAGCGGGATATAACGCACAGATAGGCGGGCGTGGCATTTCGGGTAGCGTGGTATGTCCAAAAGAGAAAGCTTTAGAAAGTTTGATCACGCTTAGGCTGTGCCTACCGATGTTCGATCACGAAGAAACAACATTCATTGTGGAAGCAGACTACATTTGTCACAGTTCGCAGTCTTCCATGCTGTTTTGCCATGACGTTGAAACGCATAGTCTTCGCATGAAACATTATTTTGAAGATGAGTGTACGGACACCACCTGGTGTTCATGCCGCGAAATGTAGTAATTCCTGTACATGGCGCACGGCATGTCGGCCGTTCTTGCTCCCTTCCTGCCCTTGCTCTTGCTCCCTGGTGAGGTTTCCAGCTGGGAGGGGTTCATCTCCTGACCGCCGACACCATCCAGCTGAATTGTACTCGATTCCAGTTGCCGACTTGATTTGTGCGACAAGCACCAATCAAGGCTCCGGCCATTTGTTGCCGAACGGGCTTGCCTCGGTAGCGGCGAGGCTTGCTTGCGAACTGGCTCGCCGCAGGCGTGCGCCGGTCCGTCGGGACGGCGGCTACTGCTTGTTGGCGGCTGGCCAATCAATAACGCACTCCATTCCTGTTTGGTGCTGCATGACCGACGCAGTCGATGCGCCCCTTAACTCCATTCCTGTTTGACGATACCAGCCCTGTCGATTTCAGAGTTGCGGCTGAGTTTACGATGCTCTTGGCGTCGGATGTGTATTGGCTCAGTGCAGCTATCTCAGTCTCTGGTTAAAACGTGACATGTGGGGCACGTTGTCTCTGTTGTGAACATTGTGCATCCGGCAGCAGATCGGCGTGATAGCTGCGCGACGTTAGAGCGGCACTTTAGTACGTTGGTGATGAACAGGGTTAGTGGTAGTGTCGCAGGTGTAATACTGTCGCTGTGTGGGTTAACTTGATACTAGCGATTCAGTGAAACTTCTGAACAATCTTTGGGCTCCAGATGCAGATGTTCCAACACAACTGTAAGCAATCCCAAGCATTGGATAGCCTGTAGTGGACTACCGTGGTCAGGCTCCATTCCCCAGTAATATATACCACTAGTGACATGTCTGGTTATATTTCTGAACAATGCAGGCCCCCGGTCTCTTGCCTCTTCTCCCCCCTAAAAAAGCCGAAAGATCGCGGGTTTTCGTCGTGTTTGCCCCGTTTCTACCTGTGTACTGCGACGCCAAATCCATGACGATGTTTCCGAGAATCGTACCGCGCAGGCTTTCCGATACGACACGCGTTTCAGCCCGCCAAACTTGTTTGTTGGCTCAATTTGTGCATTGGCAGGTGCGAAGCGGCAGTGGGCTATGCCGCCTCCCTCGGTGTTAACGGGGCCGAGGTTGAACGCCGGCGAGGGTGTACCCCGCCAGGCGAGACTGGTCGGCCGTGTGCACCAGCGGGGCCGAGTGTTTCACCTCACTGAATGTCTCCGTTCGTTCTGTTGCAGGTGCAGATGAAATGGATGACGAGGAGGATCCCGACTTTGACCCGAAGAAAGCCAAAGTGCCTAAAGGCGGAAAAGGCGGAGACCCACAGGAGTGTAAACAGCAATAGTGTGCCGGCGTGTCCCGCGCTCCTGACAGACATTCGCCCCGCCCACTCTGTCCCCGAGTGCTGACTACTGTTCTGCTGAAGTTGTGTCGGTGTATTTTTCCGCGATTACAGCATTGGCGTGCGCACACGGCTTGTCACCAGTAAACAGAGAGTAGGTCTCGATGTGTGCGAGTGTACATTTGGTGCGCTATTTCAGAGCATGTGAACAAAGGCCTGTTCACTACCAGCTCGGTAGCCAGGCGGTATGACGGGCGCGTCCGGTTGATGGGCACTTTGATTGGCACAAAATACCCGGCGCCATTTTTTTGCACGCTAATTTCACAAGAACATTCGTAGTCTGTGATGTCGTTTAGTACCTGCATTTGGGGCATTTGTTGGATACAGCGTTGGTATTATCCACACGATTTTTAGTTTCACCTTCACGCAACGTGAGGCAATGTACTGACATTTTCGAAAATCGTTGCCTGCCGATCGTTGGATCGACCGAATTGGTTCAAATGTCAGCAGGCGGCTCACAGTACGTCGGCACCAACCCGCTGGGTGATGAAAGGCTACGTCGCATATACTCATGACATTGGTTGCGCAATGGCTAAATTTGGAATCTGAGGGGCCAGGGGTTCGGGGTTCGATTCTCTGCGGTACCCAACCTTTTCCCGGGGTGAGTGAAATGCGGGACCGTATGGCTCCCGCTGCGCATTAGGTGTGTAAATCCGCAAGTAGAATGTCCTTCGGTGGTGAAGGCCAATTGGTACCCTAGATCATTGGATTTTTAAGGCTCATCAACCACAAAGTCTAACGCTCAAAATCAGACTGTCCCCGGCTGCAACAGACCATCACGTTCAACACACATTAATCGACCAATTCGGTACAAAGGTGACCACACCGAATCGAATCGCATAATAAATACACGGCACACGAACGCGCGCTGCCCACGTGGGCCTGGGCAGAGTTGGCGTCCTTCACCCAAGGCGGCGTCACCGCCACTGGCCACGTCCACTCTACGTTTAACTCTGCGCCGCCGTCGGTCGATAACAGAACAAAAACTGAGGCGAGCAGACACGCGGCCGGATAAGGGTTCAATCTCGCATCACTACAGCCGCAACTC
Organism: Ashinkailepas kermadecensis; assembly: GCA_034440615.1. Lineage (NCBI taxonomy): Eukaryota > Metazoa > Arthropoda > Thecostraca > Neolepadidae > Ashinkailepas > Ashinkailepas kermadecensis. The sequence continues at coordinate 207,345 of JAOTOM010004897.1, read as the reverse complement.
AATCTCCGGCCTGCCCGTCCGTCCAATTCGGAACCTCGAAACTTGGCGCAATTTCACCGGTGCACAAACACGAGACGGGACCTGGACTAGACCACGAATGCTGCGTAGTTATCGACTAGTGCGGCCGGCGAGCGCGTGCGTGCCACGGTCGCACGACGGCCCGGCGCCTCCTGAAGAGTATCACAGCGCGCACGCGTACGGTCCAGTGGCGCCAAACGACGCCGCCGCGGCCCCGACCGCCGCAGGCCAAGCTGGCGGCGCGACGGGCGACTCGACGCCCGGAGCCATTCGCAGGTTAGGAAGCCAGCGTTGCAAGCTACCCCGGCGTACTGTACCGTCGACGCGATCTTAACGTGCAGCGTCAGACACTGGCGCAGGTGCACGAGCCACGCGGCACGTCGGGCTCGGAGCTGCGAGCGTGACCCGGACCGACCGAGTGCGGCTCGGGCGGAGACTCGCGGCTGACCACCAGCTGCGCCCGCTACCGGAAGTGCTGTCCGGCGGTAGCGCACAGCTTTGGGCTACGACGGACGTCACGTCACAGAAACCTGAAAACGTCCAGTGCATGAGCTGGTGTGCTGACAGCCGACGATGGACAACCGACAAGGACGTCTGACCGCCGGCACTGTTGGCACTACAAGCCGCCGCATGTTCACAGCACAAAATAACTTCCCAGAACGCATACGCATTGGCTCAAATTAGAAATTCAACATAACCATCAGCCGACAGATTATACGAGTTTTGCTTTTGACTTTTCTATTATACGATTGATTTTTTAAATTTTATAATTGTACGATTTGTATTATCTTATGACACTCGCACTCGCATTGAAGAAGAACACGAATGTGGGTTTTCGGGATAATTGCAACGTGCCCATAGCGTTTGCGGCGTACGGCTGTAGCGAAGTGGGGTGGCTAGCCAGATTCCTTCCTCGACACACCACCCAGACTAAGCTGCGGGTTGATCAGCTGGGCGTGGTGACTGCGGCGATCGGGCCCCGTCCGCCCCGGGGAACTCAGCAGGTCGCATTATCTGCACGACCGCATTCCGAATCGCACGCTCCCGCTGCATGCCGCCGTAACACTCCAGGCGAGGGAAGACGTATCGGATGCCCACGCGTCACCGCCACGGTCGGCGGGACGGGCGGTGTGACGGTTTTTACTCACAGATTGGCGACCTTTGGAGTGGCGATCGAGCTTCTGGGCCGCGCCGCGCGGTGTTTGGCCGACTTGGGCCGGATCGACACGCCGGGCCCATCCGACGAGTAGGACAGGTACACGTGCGACAGGTCCACCATCTGCTGCACGGATATCTGGCGTCACGGACGCACGGACGCCGCCCACCCGTGGGCCATCGAGCGTGAACACCGCTGGCGCCAATGTAGTAAGGAACGACTCGGAAGTCCATACGGCCGAAGCCATACCTTGTACTTTCTTTCCAGGCAACGCGGAAGGGTCAATGTTTTTTTTTTTACAGAATGGCGAAGTTGATGGAGCAGCGCGCCTGCCTGTCTGAGAAGCCGCATGCCTGCTGCTACCTTGGCCATAGGTTAAATGCTACAAAGCGGGGGTCAATGCCCTAGTGCACAGCAAGGGTACGCAAAAAGAACGGCTTAGACTAGCTTTAGTCACGCCAGTAACCAGGACGTTGGGTGGAAAAACTGACATGGGGTTGAAAAACAGCCGGGTCCAGGGTCTGCACCATCAAGAACATTATTCCCTCCAGGAGATTATTCCGCTCTTCATTCCAAAATATTGAATGGTGCTGTGCAAACGACTGCAATCTGTTTGCTCTTTGATACGGCATAATCTCACTGGGAAGTGCAACAAGAATTTTCTCTTGTCAAATGAAAAGACCATCATCCTGTACACATTTAACGGTCAGACATTTCCTCTCGCATCCGGGATTCTAAAGCGTAGATCCGATTGCGCCCTGCCGTGCTGCAATGGCGACGCGGTGTGGCGTTAGTACCTCTGCGGGCCGGTCGGTGTCGCTAGTGTCGGCGTTGCGCCGCATGTTGTTGCCGGTGTAGGCGACGCAGCGCAACTGCCACTCGCCGATCTCGTCGTTCCAGGTGGCGTACTGCTCCACCATGCTCTGGTACTCGGCCGGGATCACCTGCGGACAGGCGTGCCTCGCCGACGGTGACACGCGCCGCGGACGGCCGTGGTGATGCGCCAGTGCGCTGGTGTCTCGCTGGAGTGGCAGGAGCAGGCCCGACTGCACCGTTGCGATCTGTCGCTGGGATACGAGTGCTGGGGATACCAGTACCGGAAATGAGGAATGCCGTGGATACGAGTACCGGGCATGGGGAATGCCGGGGATACGAGTACCGGGGATGGGGAATGCCCGGAATACGAGTACCGGGGATGGGGAATGCCGGGGATACGAGGACCGGGGATGGGGAATGCCGGGGATACGAGGACCAGGGATGAGCAATGTGAATTGCTGCCCATACAGCTGTTCGTTATTTGGGCTTCAGAGCGCCTCGACTGTGCCCATACGGCTGGTTGATCGTGTTTGCCGACTGGCAGTATGCCACAGAACGCATAAACAGGGGTGTCAATTTTTGAAAAACATTCGAGGGGGGGGACGAAGTGTCAATGCACCATGCCCCTCCCTACCCCAACCTAAAACTCATTGGATTTCGCCGACTATATTTTCAGATCTCACTCTTATATTTTAGTTGACAATGTCATAAGCGTAAAACTAGCATAAGCCATTTGGGGGGGGGGGGGGCACAAAGGGATACAAATCGACGCCCCTGCGCATAAACCCTGTATGTGGGCACTTGTGTACCGGCGACTGGAAAACATTCTACAGACAGACAGAAAACATTCCCCTCTGCCATAATAAAACACCTGAGAATACTGGTCATTAGTCTGACTGCTTCACCAGGTCCAACTGGTTGGGAGTCAGACGTGTCGTGGGCACGGACACGACATCGAAGACAAATCGTACACGCACAAACGTGTATGCCTACCAGTAATTGCAGCTACCACGGTGAAATAAGTTCGGTCCCGCAACATCCAATGAGCGCATCCGTCAATGTGTCAAAACATGTCCCACCAACATTTCACAACCCAGATAGCTGGACATACAACACCGGGTCTCCGCCTCCTGACACATCTGCGTCACCTGATGTGCCCAAATGTCGTTCCTCATGAGGTCGCAAGATATCAGATTGTGTCCGATGTTCGACATATGGTGTCCATTTGCAGGTGCCCCTTCCCCTCCCATCCACGTCTTGCGTCCCGTGCCCGATCCCCGCCCCGACAGCCGCGCTGTCTCAGTCGGTGACTGACGACCCCAACAGTCACTGGGCTGACCTGGTCGCCGTCAGTCCCTTTGTCCCGGTCAGTGACTGACCCCCCCTCAACGGTCGTCACCCGTCCCACATCCCGGTCAGCGACGACCTCCCCCTTCGGTCACCATCTGTTCCCCGTCTCGGTCAGTGACTGACCTCCCCTACCCCGTCACCATCTGTTCCCCGTCCCGGTCATGACCCCCCCCTCAACGGTCGTCACCCGTCCCACATCCCGGTCAGCGACGACCTCCCCTCCCCCGGTCACCATCTGTTCCCCCGTCTCGGTCAGTGACTGACCTCCCCTCCTACGGTCGGAGCCCGTCCCACCGTCTCGGTCAGTGACTGACCTCCCCTCCTACGGTCGGAGCCCGTCCCACCGTTTCGGTCAGTGACTGACCTCCCTCCTCCGGTCGCCACCCGTCCTACCGTCCCGGTCAGTGACTGACCTCCCCTCCCTCGGTCACCATCTGTTCCCCTGTCCCGGTCAGTGACTGACCTCCCCTCCTCCGGTCGCCACCCGTCCCACCGTCCCGGTCAGTGACTGACTTCCCCTCAACGGTCGTCACCCGTCCCACATCCCGGTCAGTGACTGACCTCCCTCCTCCGGTCACCATCTGTTCCCCGTCTCGGTCAGTGACTGACCTCCCCTCCTCCGGTCGCCACCCGTCCCACCGTCCCGGTCAGTGACTGACCTCCCCTCCTCCGGTCGCCACCCGTCCCACCGTCCCGGTCAGTGACTGACCTCCCTCCTCCGGTCACCATCTGTTCCCCGTCTCGGTCAGTGACTGACCTCCCCTCCTCCGGTCGGAGCCCGTCCCACCGTCCCGGTCAGTGACTGACCTCCCCTCCTCCGGTCGCCACCCGTCCCACCGTCCCGGTCAGTGACTGACCTCCCCTCCTCCGGTCACCATCTGTCCCCCCGTCCCGGTCAGTGACTGACCTCCCCTCCTACGGTCGGAGCCCGTCCCACATCCCGGTCAGTGACTGACCTCCCCTCATCCGGTCGCCACCCGTCTCACCGTTCCGGTCAGCGACTGACCTCCCCTGTCCCGGGCCGCCAGACTGACCTGGTCGATCAGCAGCTGCTGCAGGCGCAGGTCGGACGTCAGCTGGCGCACGTTCTCCAGCAGGCCCTCCTTCTCGCGCTGCTGCTCCGAGCGCAGGTCCTCCAGCTCGCACTTGGCCTCCAGCAGCAGCTGCCACACCTTGCGCAGCTTCTTGGTCTTGCCGACGGCCTCCTCCTGCAGAGAGCTGTAGCGCTCCTCGATATCCAGCCGCTCCGCCTGGCGGGCGCGGCAGCGTCGCCGGGCGTCACATCGACGGCACCCCGTCACATCCGGTCACAGCTGGGATGGCCAACGCCAACGGTGGACATCTTCGACCAGTCGGTTTCCACAACCACACACCGGACAACGCGCACACTGTGCGGAACGAGGGAGACAATGCCGGCCACAGCCCATCTGGCAAATGAGTATGTGCCCAAACATACACTACGAACCAAATTCACAGTATCTTAACCAGGTGATATTTCCATAGAACGTCAAGCGTGAAGGACAATTGCTCCCAAACGCTACTAAGCAGCACATTGGTCCCACGTCCTCAGTCATCGACAATACCCACTGAACCCTCAGGACTGAGAGAGCATTTTTCGAATGCTGCATTGCTACAGATCAGAGTTCTTTTCCCGAATCTGGTACAATCAACCTAGCAGGTGGCCGTTTCTCCGTGCTGTCTGCCCCCTCCCCCCCCCCCCTCCAACAACAACAAAGGTGGTCGGCTGAACTGGGCTGACCTTTGGGTTTGTCTGGGTTCGGTCTGGTTCGCCCGTACCGCGTTGGTTCGAGTCAGGTATGGCAATAAATCATGATCATTGTATCACAATTTAAATAAAGCTTACTCCTGACCACCATTTACCGAATGGGATCCGCGCTTGGACCGGACATTCATGAGCACCCCCTCCCCCCTCCCGAGCTGGACTGAATACCACACCCAGCAAAACTCTACTACATCCCACTGTATCTTACTGTACCCGAACGATGGAGCGGACCAGTCCCAACGCGGTCCGATAACTCAGCAATGTACGCTGCGTGGCAGGCCAGCAATCGTAAGAGTGAAAATGACGTCACAACGATCTGCCCCGGATGTAAACGAATCACCTGGTGATTTCACCTCGCTATCGGTTACACAGTCTTGCTCACTGCACCGCTCATATTCAAGAGTCACTAAATGCACTGCCAACACCAGTGGTGATGAACCGACAGGAACGAGCTCGTTTGCCGACTAACATCTGGACCTGACGCTCGTGGACCACACTCGCTCCCAAGTCGACATCTGGACCTGACGCCGACAGGACCACACTCGCTCCCAAGTCGACATCTGGACCTGACGCCGACAGGACCGCACTCGCTCCCTGGCTGACATCTCGACCTGACGCCGACAGGACCACACTCGCTCCCTAGCCGACATCTGGACCTGACGCCGACAGGACCGCACTCGCTCCCTGGCTGACATCTCGACCTGACGCCGACAGGACCACACTCGCTCCCTAGCCGACATCTGGACCTGACGCCGACAGGACCACACTCGCTCCCTAGCCGACATCTGGACCTGACGCCGACAGGACCACACTCGCTCCCTGGCCGACATCTGGACCTGACGCCGACAGGACCACACTCGCTCCCTGGCTGACATCTGGACCTGACGCCGACAGGACAACACTCGCTCCCTGGGTGACATCTGGACCTGACGCCAACAGGACCACACTCGCTCCCTGGCTGACATCTGGACCTGATGCCAACAGGACAACACTCGCTCCCTGGCTGACATCTGGACCTGATGCCAACAGGACAACACTCGCTCCCTGGGTGACATCTGGACCTGACGCCAACAGGACAACAGACAACACTCGTGACACTCGTGGACCACACTCGCTCCCTGGCTGACATCTGAACCTGACGCCAACAGGACAACACTCGCTCCCTGGCTGACATCTGGACCTGACGCCAACAGGACAACACTCGCTCCCTGGCTGACATCTGGACCTGATGTCAACAGGACAACACTCGCTCCCTGGGTGACATCTGGACCTGACGCCAACAGGACAACACTCGTGACACTCGTGGACCACACTCGCTCCCTGGCTGACATCTGGACCTGACGCCAACAGGACAACACTCGTGACACTCGTGGACCACACTCGCTCCCTGGCTGACATCTGGACCTGACGCCAACAGGACAACACTCGTGACACTGTGGACCACACTCGCTCCCTGGCTGACATCTGGACCTGACGCCAACAGGACAACACTCGCTCCCTGGGTGACATCTGGACTTGACGCCAACAGGACAACACTCGCTCCTGGGTGACATCTGGACCTGACGCCAACAGGACAACACTCGCTCCCTGGGTGACATCTGGACCTGATGCCAACAGGACAACACTCGCTCCCTGGGTGACATCTGGACTTGACGCCAACAGGACAACACTCGCTCCCTGGGTGACATCTGGACCTGATGCCAACAGGACAACACTCGCTCCCTGGGTGACATCTGGACTTGACGCCAACAGGACAACACTCGCTCCCTGGGTGACATCTGGACCTGATGCCAACAGGACAACACTCGCTCCCTGGGTGACATCTGGACTTGACGCCAACAGGACAACACTCGCTCCCTGGGTGACATCTGGACCTGATGCCAACAGGACAACACTCGCTCCCTGGGTGACATCTGGACCTGACGCCAACAGGACAACACTCGCTCCCTGGGTGACATCTGGACCTGACGCCGACAGGACCACACTCGCTCCCTGGCTGACATCGTGGACCTGTCAACTGACAGGACCACACTGGCTCGCTGTCCGACATCCGAACGTGGCCAACCGTCACCATCCACTCACCTCCTTCATCTCCAGCGCCTGACGCAGCTGAGCCTCCTTCTGCTGACGCCGCTCCAGCTCGCGGGCCGACTCCTCGAGCAGCCGCTGCTGCTCCTCCGACCGCTCCAGCAGGTTCACGCCGCCCACGATTATCTTCTTCTCCAGCAGGGCCAGCTTCTCGGCCAGCTGGCCGTGGGCGCGTCTGACGTCAGAGCGAGGTAATCAGGCCACTTCCTGGTGTCAAAGCGCAATTACCAGGTAGCTTAATGTGACATCATTTCAATAATGTCTTTTTCGTTGTGTGCGATACCGGGAAAAAACCCAGAAGAATGCTGGAATTCACCATGATAACAATGACTTCAAATAATATTTAATCCCTGGCAACTCCACTTTGAGGAAGAGCCACTCAGAATGGAATTTTCACTGTCCATGGGAGAAACAATGCCAGAACTAGAAACAATTACTATTCTATAACTGAGCACATCATAAGTAGTCACATTATTTGAAATCACATAACAAGCTGTCGGTACATCACCATCTGAAATAGTAAGCATGTGCATCAGTGATAAATTATTCGTCAAATAGGGTGGAATATACCAATTTCTGGGCTCTGAATTTGCATCCTTCCAACTGAGTATCGACATCCCGCTTCATGATGAGTCGTTATGAAGTCTTCATATCTAATTTCCAGCAGCATCTTGTTGACAAGTATCATGCTGATACTCACATTGCAGATTGTGATGCACACACTCTCTTAGCACAATTCCGGGTACAAGGATAACCTATGATGTGGTCTGTTAAACAATATCAGTTGATATTGTTTAACATAGGTATTTTGTATTGCTATCACTAAAATAGTTACCTCTAAATTAGGTATCTCAAAACAAAGGAAAAATGTGCACATATGAGTATGTTGTTGGATCGGAATTGTGTTCAAAGAACTCATAATTTCTGTTAAATGACATGGTTTCCAGGACGAAATTCGACATCCTACTGTACTCGTTTCGACATCTCACACTAACGAAAACCATTATTTAACACTGATGTGCAGATTGTTATACATACGATACCGTTAGAAACGAGGAGTGAATGAAGATTGCCAAACATCATAGAGAAGGAAGATGTCTGAGCGTTTTTGGAAAGGATGTCGATTGAGTATTCAGGAAGTGGTCGGTTACACCCATTGCACGAGGAAAACAATTATCGCTGTACTGTGGTCAGGCCAGTCATCAGGCCACACGAACACGATCACAACCTGCGATCATAACGAGATTGCCATGTGACATGTGCAAAGGACAACATGATCTGCTAGGGACATTATGGCGCACCTAACAGACCAAGACAGCTTAAACGACCACCTCTTGATTCAGCGCAGCCATACATTGCACCACAAACAGGGCCATTTGGTCCGCTGAAACCGCATTTAATTTAATGTACCCTCACGCAAAATCGAAGTGATGATGGCGCTTACAAACATCAAAACAAGGCAACGCCATGTCGAGCTTCTATACTCTGTAGTTCCGTGCATGGCAGAGTTTTACAGAATATACCAATTCACCAGTTCCCATCCTATCCCGGAAGCACGACGCCAATTGCCGTTGCATCAGAGCCGACTGGGCCGAGGCGCGCGCGCGCCAATGCGGTACTCACTGCGCCTGCGTCAGCTCGCTCTCGTGCTGCTCCACCTGCTGCTGGAGCCGCTTGCGCTCGGCCTCGGCCATGCCCTTCTCCTGCTGCAGCCGGCGTCGGTCCTCCTCGAGCTGCGCGCGCACCTCGAACACCTGCTCCTCGGTGAGGCAGCGTGCGCGGCGGCGGCGAGACGGTGAGCCATCAGCGGCCTCGCCGGGCGACTCTTCGCCCGAGCCGCTGCCGCCGCCGCCGCCCGGCGAACTGTCTGTCGACCGCCGCAGCCTGGTGAGGCGGCCCGCCACGCACCGGCGCGCCCGGGTTCGAATCCAGTCACGGGAAACTTTCACACGTGACGTTCACGGCGAGCAGAGCGGTTCAGATGCATTGCCTACCGTGACGCGTGGCTCCACCACATGCGTCACGAAATGGTCTAGTGAATACGCTGCGTGGATGAGGTATTGGTTGTTTGATTGGTTATTGGGGTTTAGGGGCGAATCGACTGCAGAGGTCATGCAGCGTCCGCATGGAGGAGGGGACTTGAACCGACGGGTTGGCGTTTGTCATACGAGGCTCATGTCAGTCCTCGTGACGCTCTCGCCACGTACTCGTGATGCATGCCATTGATGCGTCGGGAGTCACGCCCAACGACATGGAGACATCTGCAACAGCTTCACGACACCATAACCATACCGGTATAGGGCTACATGCACAGCGGCACCGAGACTAAACAGAGACATCAGCCCTCCCACCGCTCTCCCCTGCCCTCGCCTTACTGCGGTAGTCCCAGAGCGAGCACCACCACCATCATATCCTGCAGGTGCCACTCACCAGCCTCCTCCAGCTGGCGCCGCAGCTCTTCGATCTCCTTCTGGAACTGGCGCAGCAGCGCGTCCTTGGGATCTTCGTTGATTTTGGCGCTGTTTTTGATGCTCTTGGCGCGGTTGGCGTAGCGCAGCGTACTCAACGTTTCGTCATAGTTGTAGTCCGCCGGGCCCGCGTTGGCCACCTGAAGGGCACATGACGCATAGTGACGTCACACGGCACTGAGGTGGTGACGTCACCAAGACCCGCCACAGATGACTGTTGGAACATGCGCCACATCACACACAACCGCCGTGCAGACATGGGGATGCGGAAACACGATACCTGCGCTAGCTTCGTATTCCACGGCGCATGTCGTTAGGTGATTACACAAAGCCAGAGGAACGTGGGCTATGGCGTGTTGCTACGTTCTCATCACAGCCTGAGACTGCTCCAGCTGCGACCTCAACTCATGGCCTCACTATGATGGTGGACTGCAGTTCCCACAGCCAGTGGTTCGTCCTCACCAAGACCCCACCCATCATGTTCTCGCCGTACTCCGACTCGCTTCCACCACCGCCACCACAAACTCGTCCCTATTTTCAACAGGACCGACCCCGACTCTTCCCACGACCTTCCAGCTCCTGTAAAGGTGGCGACACCTTTTCACTTTGCTCGCCACCGCATCACCTCTGGTACATTCTGAGCGCAACTTCACTACAACCTCCGCCCACCCTTTCCACAACACCCGCCTCGTTTCCATCACCACATTCATCCCGTCCTCAGTACGCATCCCGTTCTTACCGTAACTTCGACAGGTGGATTGCCCGATCCCTTAAGGGCCAGAACACCCAATGTTCGCTCGACACCACTCGCCCTTCCGCCAATAATCCAAGATGTTAAATAACACCTTAAGATCCCGATGTTTCTTTTGGTCGGTTATTGGGGTTTGGGGGCGCATCGACTGTGTCGGTCATGCCGCGCCCACCGATGTTTCCTTTTTGGACCACCAAATCGGTGATCAGGCGCCAATAATCATTACTTTAGGGACTAATTGATGTCGCTGTCCCGGACGACTGCCACCGTCGCCTCACCATGACCGTCTTGCTGTTGCCGCCGAGCGAGTCCTGCAGCAGGCGCGTCAGCTTGGAGTTGCGGTACGGCACGTGGGTGCTCTTGCCGTCCACCAGCGCCGAGATCACGTTGCCCAGTGTGGACAGGCTCAGGTTGATCTTGGTGGCCTCCTTCAGCCGCTGGCCGGTGGCGCCCGTTTTGCTCTGCCTCTCCGAGCCCTGCAGGCCGGGCCGAAACAGCAGCGGTCAGCGGTGGACTGTCGAGGAGGTTGTCCTGGAGGAAAATTGAACCGCAATCAAAGCACACCTGTTCCATAAATGCGCGCTCACGACGTGGTAGGATACGGTTACATGATGCTGCCCGGTGATCGTTCAACCGAATGACCACAAATTACACGCACACAAAATCGACGATCTGACATTGATGTAAATCGTAGCGTGTCCGACATGCCGGGGTTGACAAAAAGCCGGTTAGTGCTAGTTTTGTTCATGCCAGACTTTGAAATTGGCTTCAACTGGTGATAACTGGCCGATACTGACCCGAACGTCGAAAGTGTCTTGGCGAAGCTAAATTTATTTGCTTTTTAGCTGACGTAGGTTTAAATAAGGTGGAACAATTGACGGTCCCTAGATCCTTAAGATGTGGGATTTGGCTGTAGGTAGATGATGAAAGCATTTACTGGCACACTGAAAGGAATCATCAGTATATTTTCATGGGATGGGAAAGATACCCCTCGACTAGATGGGACCTTTTGTCCCACCAAGGAAAAACTATTTGTGAAAATCCTCATCAACCTCGTTTACATCCAAATTAGTTCTGAGAATACAGAGCGGAATAGTGAATCCGGTAGGTCAGTGAAAGCCACTTTATGAAACGAATTGCACAATTATTCAAACATAACGAAGCTTAGCCAGTTCTAGCCAGACTCGATACATACAACTAGGTTTACTCTGCCGGTTTAACACCCGCATCGGAGAGAGGGCGGAATCAGCCTCTCGTCCTACTTTTATCAGATACATCATGAACGTTTTGGGCTATTGCAATTCAATATTGTGACTCCGGTGACAATCTAACAGCGCATCGCATACACAAAGGATCTTTGAAATCCGTCGGTAAATATAGAAGCCGTGGAGGTGTAAGGTCGACTGATGGCCGCCGGCCGGCCGCCACAGAGGTCTCGTCAGCGCGGCGGTGTGGCAACACGTCTGCTGGGTCATCCGCAGCCGGGTATCGGCCGCTTACCACGTCGTCAGTTTTGTTTTGCTGGTTTGTTGTTCACCGTGCTTCATTGTATAATGATAGTGAATGTATAATTTTACCGTGGGTTCACTGTGCTGACACTAAACTTCACCACCCTTGGTCACCACCCGCCCTCGGCGGCATTACAAATTTTACTTCAATTTGCATTCCCAAGAAAACTGAATGGTCTGAACGGCTGAATAGCATTTATTGGATCCAAAGTATTCACGAACTAATTAATGAAAAAAAACGCAATGAATGCTATTGCACGTATATTTATGTGCAATAATATGCTACTTTACAGGCCAATCTGCAGTCAATTATGCTCAACATCGAAATAATCTTAAATTGACTTAGTTCACTTCATCTGACCATGAACACACTGACATATGGTCGCTAAATTCACACTGCAGAGTTCACTACAGCCGTCAAAATTTTGCGATTTTGCTTCAGTAGTTTCCGAGATCTAAAAGGAACGGAATACGCGCCCATCTGCGGCTCACGTGATGTACTCGACTCAAGCCCTCCTGCGCGTGGCAACTCACAGCTTTAGCCGATTTAAGCCAAGCAGCGCCATAAGATTCAAAACCTGGACACAGCACGACTCTTTACACTGCAAGAAGTACCCAAGCATACATTCTGTGAAACCACCTGAAACTAAACTGGCGACGGAACGTGATTCGGCACGAAACCAGTACCACCAGGCGGAGTCGCTTCACTCGAGGCACTCGCTGGCTACTACCGACTCTTTTACCGCACGCCACCAGTCATCGTGGCGGCCGCACCACCGATCACGACGCATGCTGCGACATGCAGACTCTGCGTCGGTGTCGCACCCCACCTCTGCCTCGGCCGGACACTGCCGGGTTTCCCGGCTGCAACTGAGATTCCGGCCGAGGAAATTATGGCCCTGTGACGGCTGCAGCCGAACACATAGGCGTGCGTGTCCGCGCCGCTTGCGCGGTCAACACAGCGTTGTTGAATCGATGTGTGGCGGTGCGTCGGGCGCTCGGCTCCAGTAGGGTTGGGTGCCGCGGCTGTCACTCACGGTGACCTCCCTCAATCCTACCATTTCAACCCCCGCCGGATCAGGCGCAGTGCTCACCACGTCACACCTCGGAACTTTCAACACCTTCCTACCACAGCCTCGGATCACCCTGCCCCCAGCAAGCCACGGGAAACGATTGCGTCCAGTTCCCAAACAGCATCTAAGGCTCTGCTGATGGGGCGGGGATGGCCGAGTGGCTAAGGTGTTCAGCTCTGGGCACCAAAGTCCCGGGCTCGACACGCGCACCACTCGGGACATTTCCCAATCCAGCGGCCCAACGGCGAAACGGTGTGGGCGGCGCCATTAGCTGCGATCGTGCATAAAGGGCGTCGTGAAACACCCAATAAACACACAAGGATCTGGTGACGAGATCGTCCCGCAGAGCTGCCCCTCCACAGGAGCCGGACATTCGTCGCGCTCCACCCCACAGCCGCCGACACCGCCGCCCCTGTCGGCTGCCGGCCGGCCGGATCACTCACGGCCAGGTCGACCAGGTGCAGTTTGCCGACCCGCACGTGGTTCTGGCCGTCCACGCCGCGCTCGCTGCGCTCGATCGTCGTGCTGAAGATGGCGTGCGAGCGCGAGCTGTGCTCGTTCATGTTGGTGGAGCCGACCGACCCTGCGGCAATGTCGGGGTCACGGCTAGGGGCGCTGCCAGCCGAGCCTGTCTCACGGTGTCCGGCTGGCAGCTACAGACAGGACTGGTCCTTTGGCACAGTGGCAGGGTCAGCACTAACCTTCGACACAGTGCCGGGGTCACGACTTACCCTTCGGCTGGCAGCTACAGACAGGACTGGTCCTTTGGCACAGTGGCAGGGTCAGCACTAACCTTCGACACAGTGCCGGGGTCACGACTTACCCTTCGGCTGGTTATTGCAGTCTAAGAACGCACAGATACCGAGGTTATATGGCACTAAAGGACTGATCCAGCCATAGTGCCAGGGTCAGCATATTGACACCATCGAACCGTACGTACTTAGACGCCGTAAAACCTCGCTGTCAATGCGTCCCTCAGCCCCAATAAACCAGGGTTCATCGAACTTGTGGCAGAGTGTCAAGGTCAGGACTAGCCCACAGGTGAAAATTATATATTGGAATATTGGTGCTTGGGCACTCAATATTTGCGCACCGCCCGTGAAGTTAGCATGTGACACTTCAAGCGGCAAACCATCAAATTTCGACACCTAACCATCTACCCTATGCCAAACGATCCCAGACAATTGCATGCTCCTTTACTAAAGGATCGGCCGACCATGTTGCACAGTATCCATCAGGACAAACTGCCCGTGGGGGATCACTGGTATCAGAGCTGGATGATCACAGAAACCCTGCATCACATTACTCAGATTCCAACATTCGCGCGTCACGGACAACTACCGCCTTTGTTAGGCATCGAACTAGCTTTCTAAATATAATGCTATAAAATTGATGTCATTTCACACCGAACAATTGAAAGTATCGCTTAATGCGAATATGATAACTAAGAATCGTTGTGGTCCTCATTCTTCAGCCTTGCACACATATATTAGCAGATTGATACCTTGTATTTTCCATATGTAGAAACGCCAAAGGGCATGCCTGAGAAAGTTCGGAAATCATGCTATTCTGCAACCGTTGGGTGTGGATCTGTCTGTGCAACCATTAGGTGGAATGCATCCGTTGCCACGAAAGACAGAACCTCCCCAGCGTCGCCACATACTGTTCTTGTTTCCCAGCGTCATGATCTTGTCCATGTCGTCGGCGTTGTTGACGACGTAGGCGGAGAGATCCTTGACGTAGACGCCGATGTCGGGCCGCTCCTTCACCTCGAGCCGCTGGCTCTGCACCTTGCCCAACAGGTCGCGCACCTCCTCGTTGTAGATCTCCAGGTAGGAGACGCGCACCAGGAACCTGCGCAGCACGCGTAGCGGAATGAAGCGGGCCGTTCCGGATGCCGGTGCCACTCGCACCGTGTCTGAAAATGTTTCACAAGGCACCAACAACGGCCACTGAATACAGAAGACACACACACGCGTGCAGACACATGCACCGCTCGTCAAGACAGCAGCCGTGTATTATGTGCCGGACACTGGCAGCCACAGCCAATGCAACTGGTCGGACATTCGGGCCTCAGGGCGTGCAACGCAACTGTCACACACGGCGCCCACGGTCGGTCGAGACGGGCGGCGACAGCAACGTCTGCTGGGCAGACAGTGCACATTGCAACATTGCAACAACAACATGCACACGAACATTGCAACGGATGGGGAGCGGCAGTGTGGCGTTACCGGAAGGCGACAACAACCGGGCGACGGCGGCCGCTCACATGACACGAGAGAACGTCTGGCGACCGAAAAACCGCCCGTCTGAGCGCCGACCACAGTGGTGATATTCGAAAACCGCCCGTCTGAGCGCCGACCACAGTGGTGATATTCGAAAACCGCCCGTCTGAGCGCCGACCATAGTGGTGATATTCGAAAACCGCCCGTCTGAGCGCCGACCACAGTGGTGATATTCGAAAACCGCCCGTCTGAGCGCCGACCACAGTGGTGATATTCGAAAACCGCCCGTCTGAGCGCCGACCACAGTGGTGATATTCGACACTTGTTCCAATCAGCGCCGCCCGTAAGACAAGCGTTGAAAAGTCGACAGCAGGCGAAGTTCAAGTGTGAAAACAGATGCAAGACAAGCATCGACCATGCCTTCAGATTTGCTTTAGTGTGGTAGTCTGAACAGCACTGACTTGGTTTCGCCTCCCGACTTGGCGATGTGGCCGAAGATGTGCGCAAACGAGTTGGGAATGATGCCCTTCTTCTCGGGCACACTGCGCGTGCCCTCCATGGTGAAAGTCTTGCCGGTGCCCGTCTGACCGTAGGCGAAGATGGTGCCGTTGTAGCCCTCCAGCACGTTCTCCACGATCGGCCGCGCCACCTCGTTGTAAATGTCGAACTGCCGACACAACACCGTCCTGTGACATTCATCGGGAAGCAGTCTCACGGTCCTTCACGGTCATCGCTGTTGATTCGTAAACATGACACACTGAAGCGAGCTGAAAACAGCGCGGTTTTCTGGTATGCAAATGACGTGTTCGTCCATTTCCGAAGGACGGCACCGGGAACTAACAGCATGCTAAAAAAAATTAAGTCAACCATATTCACTCACGTCCACGAATGTCGTTATCATGGACATGGATACCACGAATATGACTCAAATGGTAGATGGTAAGCATAAGTGCAAAAAGGTACTGGAATTAACATAACTGGTTTCAAAGCGACGCTGAAATTCGCCATGGCATCAGTTTCTGTTCAACTGTCAAAGTTTCAATGATATCAGAAATATCACAAATCTATAACTACAGACATCATTCGCTGAAAACATGGCAGCTTTCAGTCAGTATTGCGGTCTCGATGACAGCACCACAGGCGGAGTTTTCCATCTCTTTGGAGGGGTTCCAGCCTCTCCAATAGGCAATCAATTGAGCATATTTAGCACTACATACATTACATGTGACACTACTAATGTGCAATTTGAATACATTAAGGATGGAAAATTGCATGTGATACCACAAATGTGTAATTTAAATACATTAATTAAGGATTGATATTCACTCATGAGTTTCAAATCCATCACCTTTCTAAATTTTTTTCCATTCCTCTACCCCAATAATTTCATGCAATTTCGCTCTAGGATGGCATGTACAAATGGCTTGGAGAGGAGTCACATCGAACAAGGAGCAGTCACTTGGTTGGTTGGTTATTTGGGCTTAAGGGCGCATCGACTGCGTTGGTCATACAGCGCCCATGGAGCAGTCACTTGAGAGATGCCTGAACTTATGCGACAGTTGTATTGCTGTACCTTGGAGAGAAGCCAGGAATCGGACCACCCAACCAACTCACTCCCTATATCCAGCCTTGGCAGACTGAGTTATTTCGGTTTACACGCACGCCCACGTTGGCAATACCACACCCACGACATTCAACGTCCCCGCAACACGAACACGCAAACAGCCCCGAAAACAGCCACCGCCTCCCACCATGCTACGTTCTCCTCAGCGCCAGTCTCCTACCCACCGCACGACCGTACACCTTCGGACGCTGCAGCCAGCACGACGGCACAGCCTCCCAACCTGCTCCGACCTCCGCCTACCGCGCGATCGTACACCCTCGGACATCGCAGCCGGCACGACGGCACAGCCTCCCACCCTGCTCCGACCTCCGCCTGCCGCGCGATCGTACACCCTCGGACATCGCAGCCGGTACGACGGCTGTCTCCCACCCTGCTCCGACCTCCGCCTACCGTGCGATCGTACACCCTCGGACATTGCAGCCGGCACGACGGCACAGCCTCCCCACCTGCTCCGACCTCCGCCTACCGCGCGATCGTACACCCTCGGACATTGCAGCCGGCACGACGGCACAGCCTCCCCACCTGCCCCGCCCTCCTCAGCGCCCATCTCCTGCCTACCGCGCGACTGTACACCCTCGGACACCGCCTCCGCACCTGCTTCGACTCGGGCCCGAACGCCACGTCGAACGTGAACGTCTTGGCCGGCTCGCCGGCGGCCGTCGGGTTGCGCAGCGACACGCAGCCGGTCACGTGGTTCACGTCGACGGCGCTGCGGCAGCCGGTCGTGCGCTCGCCGTCGTTGAGCGGCCGCACGCGCACCGCCACACGCACGTTGTCCTTGTCGGCGACGGCCGACATGGCTGCCGAGTGGCGCTGGTGCTTGCCGCCGGCAGTTGTAGGACGTGGCGACGGTGGCGGCGCCTGCTGACGGCCCAGTGCAGTTAGTTATTAGGGCTTTAGGACGCTTCGACTTCATTGGTCATGTGGCGCCCAGACGACCTGGTGCAGTTGGGCTGTGCTGTGATTACGAGTATCTGTCGGATGTTGTGAGGCAGTTCTCAGCCCAGTAGCGGATCGCTTCAAAATGCCTTGATGCTATAATTGTGTATGCAATAATAATGGTAGAAAAGAATTGCAAAGTGCATTGATAGGTAGACAATACACACCTTTTACACTTTAGATAATGCATATTGTCACTGATTATCAGATGATCAGGAGTAGCTCTAACCCTGAATCCTAATCAATCACCAATACCCTCAAAGTAATACCAAATAAATGAATGAATGTTGCTGCCTTGTTTACATTTATGAAGAATTGAGGGTTAGATTACTTCATTCAATCTCTTGTCCGGGTATAACTTTTGACAAAATACTAAAATAAAGTGACTGGTGTTTGCTGATGATAAAACCAGTCACACATTGCAGCACTGGTCATAAAGAATATACCCAAATGTTGTGTGCTCCCTTCCAGTCAAATACTCACAGATGTCAGATGTCAATACACAGATGTCCCTGGGGATATGCTGAGTCTGCACAAGGGCCTATTTGGAAGCTCCAGGGAGGTGCCACAGGGGCCTCTTCAGCCTGGTACTATATATGGCATGTCAGCACTGCAAAGAAATACTGCCCCATACGAGCAATTATATACTATGTCTTCTATTCTACCAGGGATGTGCAGTCTCAAAACAGAAATGATATCACATGTACAGCATAACCACATATGACATTTTCAAGTTATTCGAAATGAATGTGTGAATCAGTTTGGGTACATGCCCATCATTGCCCTATCATGCCCCATCTTTCCAATTATGCACAAACATAAGTTAAAATAAAACACAAATACACACAAAAAAACACATAAATTGGGCACTGCCTAATTGTACCCACAGCCCAAGTTTCATTTCAATATATTTTCATTTAGGTTAGTCATCAATCCTAAAACCATTTTTTTCCTCTATAGCAGAAAGACCTTATGACAGGGGCATAAAAGGACAGAGTGAGATAGGTGGGTTAAGGTAGCAGATTCCAACTGTTCTGGGTTTTCTTCATTTCCTTTAAAGTATATATTTACTGACTACCCTGGTTTAGGGGTGCATCAATTGCAAGGCCATATGTCACACTTTCTTGCTTTCTCTGGGTGGCACAAACGAAAGGATAATGATAACTCAGAATAATGCACTAAATCATAGAAGTTTAGCACTATGCTCATGACACCATATCAAGGGAATTGCCCATGAATGTTGGGGACAGTACTCATATTGGTTTGTTTTTTCGAAGCCATCTCTTTCCAAAGATATTCCCATAATTAAGAAGATGAATTTCCATAAATAGAAATAGTTGTTGATATACATATTTTTTTTGTGGGGGGGGGGGGGGTCAATGTGGTGAAACATCTGGACAATTTTTGTCATAAGTGAGGAAAGATGAAATTTTATAGATGGATCATGATGGCAGGACTTCATTCAATACCTACATTATGTCAAGGAACTAACAAAGCCACTGCTAAATTTGTTCATTTGTTTGAAATATGGCAATATTGATTTTCTCAGTTTCCATGTCTAAATCTCCCTGGATTCCTTTTGGTACTTCTGTACACCTAGGCACCATATTCTAAATCTTATAGAAACAAAATCATCATAAAATCCTCTTTGCTATCTCCTGCATGGGATAACCTTCAGTGCTTCCATGTGTATGAGCTCAAGCACAAACTGTGGAGAAATGCTTGGTTATGGACTCTATTACCTGGGTGCTTAGGTATGTAGGCATCCACCTAGGTGCCTAAAGGTTGATACCTACCTACCTACAAATATCTCCTATATCACACTGCTGAACAAGCAATTCATGATTACTGCCAGCTGCCCTGCACTACCTATATTTTTAGACTTAAATTTATAGAAGCTCGAGAATCTCTTAGCATTGTGTGATGAAACTCACAAGCTAATTTATCTTCAGCCAGTCATTTTGGTACCCAAACACACTTTGCAGCCTTGTTTCTAGCTATCATAAATGATCTCAGGTTAGTCCAATTAAGACCTTGTAGTTTGTTAAAACCTGTTTCCTTGATACCAGCAATAGCATACTTCCACCTACAGGTAGGTAGATAGGTAGATAGGTACCTAGGTAGGTACCTGCCTACCTACTTATTTCAGCATTATTGCAGTTTAAGATAACCACAATACAAGTTTTACATGCATTTTATCCCCATGAAGCAAACGGAAGGGCTATGTTTGGTTAAGTTAGGTTACATTAGGTTAGTTTTTGTTGTAAGTTGGAAAAATTATAAATAAATGAATTTTTTTCAAATTGATTTTTGTTATCTTCAAAAGCAGGACAGGCTGGGTTAGGTTAAGCCAGCTTAGGCTTTTGGCATTGTTGCAGGTTAAGGTAACCATGAGACAAGTTTTACACACATCATGTCTCCATGAAACATACAAAGGGATTAGGTTTGGTTAAGCTAGGTTATGTTATGCATTTGTTGTAAGTTATATTCTTTTAATTCTTTTTAAAAAATCAAGCTTTTTTCTTTAAAAAATTGTTCAGGCTAGGTTAGGTTACATCAGGTTTTTTAATTGGAACTTTTAAGGAAAAAATTGTTTGGAAATTTTCCATTAAAAAAAAGAAAAGTTTAAGTTAGATTAGGTTAGGTTATGTAACATCTTCTTTATTACTGATGTTGCTTTTCATGCTAAATTAGCTGGGGAAGCTAGGGGAAATTCAAGCTAAATTAGCTAGGGGAAAGAGGGGGTTTCCAAACACTTAAGACATCATGTAACAAATAGCTCTGCTGCTGCTTCTGTATGGCCAAACCAGTAAATGTACTGTGTTTACTGAACACAACAATGAACAAGCTATCCATATTCAAACAGCTCCTTTTAATGAAAATCCTCTAACCACTTATAAAGAGTGACTTTAAAACATTTAAATATTTTATAGTGGTGTGCCATATTCTGAACACAAAATTGTTGTGCAGGATTACCTTCACTGTAGCTGTTTTGATACAAGCTATTAGTAGCTGCTAAAAATACTAGTGTAATTGCCCCAAACAAATATTGGAGGTCACTTCCTCATGGTTTTCTTAAGCCAACTACTCTAGGAAGCCTAAAAATGGCACCTGTGTACTTCACTAGCTCTGTACACAAAGAATTGGTTGGTTATTTTGGCTTGGGGGTGCATAAACTGCATTGGCCATAGTGCCCATGTACACAAATAATTGGTAGAACTATGGGATCTGATCTTCATGTTTTGGTAGAGTTTATGAATACCACCATCTTTTTGTTATTTACACACTGAACATGATGTGGGAAACATCCAAAGGTAGGTGTTCTGGAAATGGAACATGTTCAGATACCCCCCCCCCCCCTGATTCCCCTACCTACCTACCCAAATTCAAGCCCCTTTTGTGTTACTTTTACTTCCAACTGAAAAGCATGCATTTGAAGAGGAAATGAATTGGTCATATCACGTTAAGCACACGCATAAACAATGTATTGGAAAACAAAATCCAAGAAATGAAAAATTACCTTACACTGAAAATTTACCAAAGAATCACCCAGGCATATCTTTCACATGCACGCAACTCCTCTCGCCTTGCAACCACGGCTATAAAAATGCTGCTTCTTGCAAGGCCCTTGCTTATTGCCACTGTGGACCACGACCAACAACCAAGGCCATCTCAAAACAGAAGCTACCGTCAAAATAAACTTAAACGGCCTTGGTCAAAATCGAGTCAAAATTCACCAAACATTTCGTTTAGGTTGCATCAAGAAGCAGATCTTTTTAAGGACAAGTATGCTAGGTGTTTGGGGGTATTATAATGCTTTAAGGCATTCATGGGAGAAGATTTACACACATTTTGCCTCCATGAAGGCCAGATTGGGCAAAGTTAGGTCTTAACAATTTGGAGATAAAAAATATGAGACATTTTTTTTCCAATTTAAGAAACAAAGATTTTCTTCCGATATGGGTGATTAGGCTAGTTTGGTGAGGTTATGTTATTATATTATTTACCTTTTTGGTACAAGGAAGAAATCCAATAATTTGGTACTAATATCTGGTAGCAATAAAGGAGCCAATCATGAATGGAGTGCAGCAAAAGTGACACACCTGCCCAGCAGCTACTACTTTTACTCTGTGCATCATAATTTGTATTCCTTTCATTTTTTGCCAGTTCTACATACATGGGCCTTTTGCTAGTATACAGAGTACCTATGAGGGTGTAGCAACCAGATCTCTTGGGGTGCAATGGCTGTGCCCAATGCACAAAGGGCAAGCACTGCATGGTATTCCATTAATATTGCTATACTTTACAGACTGGCAAGTTTTTGTATCTAATGACTATGAACTGAGGAAGATGGGGCAGTGGATGTGATGCTTGCCCAGTGATTACCAAGGATTATAGGTTCATGGGATCACTACAGTGGTGCACTGAGAGAGCAGGAAGAAAATTGGGTAATACTGCCCCAAACTATTGATGTTAATTGAGCCCCAGATTGATATAATAATTTAAGCCAAATGTGTTGTAATGCTTGCAATTAGATATCAGTGGATGAAAATATGTACCATTGGAGTGCTTTTTCCTGATGGGGTGCTTATTTTGCTGGCCTTGCGGGGCTGTCCTTAGGCTTCAGATTTTAAAATCCCTTAGGTATGAAAACACCAAGCATGCTATAGTCACTTGCTCAGCATGTTGTTTTGCTTAGGTTAAGTTAGAACAGAGGTCACACATTTTCACTATTGCCCAATTTCCTATTATTTTTATAAATTTACCTCTGGATATAGACATACTCAATAAATATATTATTTCCAATATTTTGACTTGGATATTGCTTCATGTTATCTGCATATGCAATGGAATGTTTGAGTTGGGCTATGCCACTGGTATTTCTTGCATTTTCTCCATGTGTCTAGATATACAATGAAGACCAAGTACATTGTCAAGAGCTGATGGCTGAGGCAAGTATGCATAGTCATTGTTTAGTGATCTATACAAGATCAGAGACACTAAGCAGCATGCTATCACTGGTCCATCATCATTCAGCATGTGCATGAAATTCCATGCATAAATCAAAGTGTAAATAATTTTTTACTCATCAGAAAGTTAAAACAACCCTACCATTCACAGGACTTTGCTCTCAGATGGTTTGTCTTGTGTATGTCTGGCAAGACTCTGGCAAGCTACAGCTAGAGACCAGTAGTTTCCGGGACCCAAAGAGGATCCTGCTATCTCCTCTCCTTTTTTCCATGTTTATTAAAGATTTACCCCACAATCCTCACTCCAAGTGTCTTCTTTATGTAGATGATGTAAAAATATTCCACGAAATTGGTTTACCCAGATGACAATGTATTGCTACAGCATGACATTGGTCATATTAGCAGCATGGTCTGTGAGGTGGAATTCAATCTAAATCCTGACAAATGCAAGACATTCGAAATGGCTCAAGCAGATGCATGTGCAAATTATGTGCAAAATTAACAATATTGAAGCAGAAAACATGGACAAACTTAATGATTTTGGTGTAACACTGGACTAAAAAATAACATTTGGAACTCAGTGTAGTAATATCATTAAAAAGGCAAACAGAGCTCTGGGTCTGCTTATGCAACCCTTTGAGGCTGGAACAAACATTCCAAATTCAAGTGCATTGATGTAGCAGTTTGCACTTTGCCTATGTACAGTTTGTTTTATAATACACCTGCATTGTGTGTACAGGCACCACTGCCACCCACACTTTACTGGCTGACTGGATACAACACAAATTTCTGATGTGGCTCCTATTTAGCATGCCATCAGGCTCCACAGCCTCCCTATCTTACAATAACCTACAGCATTTCAAAATCCATTCCCTAGCTTCCAGGCATAATTATTTTACTATTCAGTGGAAGCATCCTCAAAAGCAATATTGAGACATGTGACCTGGCACAGGCTCTGTGTGTGCCAACTCAGTTGACATGAACACATAGTGCTCTATTCATGCCAAGAGCACATGTTAGCATGGTGCAGCCAGGTCTGTTTTGTAGACTCGGGGGCTCAGTGTGGCCAAATTAAATTTTACTTGGGTGTCTAATGTAAAACAAATCTGTAATGCACACTTGTTTGTTCTCACATGTTTTATGGTGGTTTTAGCACATCGTGACTTCACCTATTCGTGCAGACCTACTTTGTTGGTGATTATATGTGAATAAATGAATAAACACTTTGGGCGCCACGGCCGGAAATGGCTAAGGCAGTGATTAATGTCTGTTTCCTGATAAGATGGAAGAGGAGGATTGGTTATGATGTGAGCCTGGGCAAATATGTTACAAGATGGGTGAAATGCGCCCTCTCGCAGCGGACGGCAGACAAGTTGTTGTTTGTGCAAACAAGTGCTCCGCTTATCGCACAGATTGTCTTCCTCAGGTGGCGCAGGACTATGCTGGGTGATAGATGATAGGGATGATGCTGGTAGGTGACCAGCAGTTCGTGCGCACTCCAGCACAAACAATGAATCATTCAAGCCACTCATTCAATGTATCATTCAAGCTATGTCCACATCAGATTCCTTTCGGTGCTAGATCGTGCCCGGCAAGATTTTACTGCACGTTGATTTTCTATTTGCATTTGTAAGTACCCCATAGGATACCAAAAGAATTGGCTTTGAAAAGGAAGTCCGGTAAAATGTACAATAATGGAAATTCGTCTTCCTGTTTTGAACATTTTGTTGGATATGTTCACTAATTATCGCCGTCCATCGAGCATAAATACCACATTAATCTAGTACATAAACGTACACACAAAGCCACACTTATATGTGTGCCAATACACACAAAAGCACTGCTGGATCCCGACGTTATCCGTGAACGTACGCCAGTGCCTTGGAGCTCAGGGTTGGCAAGTTTTTGCCACATGGTTTAAATCAGGTGAACCAGAATCAGAATCACACGGTTTTAACATTTAAATTGATCATGGCTGACCAAAGCTAGTTTTAGCCACCTCGTGGTTTCAACTGGGCAAAACCCGTCGCAGTACCCAGCCTGAGCCATGTGGTCACTGCAATCTCAGCCACTTTGTCCGTGCGGAACTGCAGGTTTTGCAACGTTGTGTCATGCGCGCAGCAGCCGGACGCCAGTCTGGCGTCGTGCTGGTCGTCTGCGCGCGTGCAGTCATCGATAAATTGCGTCCTGTCAGCGCTCGAGCCGGCGCCTGCCGCTCCACTTGTTTATGGCCACTTTATCCGCATTAGCCGACGTGCACGGCCATCGGCGGCCGGTGGACGACAGTCCGCGCGCGGCCATGCGGTGGCGGAGGGCGCTCCACCGGGCGGCCGCCGGCGGCCGGCAGTCGCTGACGCTGCCCCCGTTTCAGCGGGTGGCCGGCGCGTGTCGGCAGGGCAGCGTGTGCGTGCCGGTGCGGACGGCCCCGCCGCCGCCACCGCCACCGCCGCCGCCACCGCCACCGTCGCCGTCGCCGCCGCCGCTTCGTGCTGCTGCCGCCGCCCGGCCGTCCAGCGTGGCCATCGTCGCGCCCTACACCGACACCGACACCGGCACTGGCACGCCGGCACCGGCGCGTCCAGGTCGGCCGCGCAGCATCGTCACCCACACGGCGCCACGGACGGTCGTCAGGTGGGTGTGCTCGCCTCCGCTCGCGTCCTGTCGACGTTTGCGTCCCTGTGCTGGACAGTGAGGGTGCCGGAGCGTGTTTTTTCAGATGGTCCTTCACTCCCAGAAGGTGGTCCCGCTGGAATTCGGTGAGTGCCCTTCTCCGCTCTGGATGGTTGGTGTCAGTTTCCACTACCGCGTCTGCTCGTGTTTAGATGTCTAGTGTCTGCACGTCTAGTGTCGTCGATTTTGCAAGCTGTACCAAAAGAGTGTCTGTGGAACGCTTCGTGGCAGCCTGGAGAGTCTGTATGCATCGTAATTGCAGCATTAGACGTTACCAGTTGATACGTGGGCGCTGCAGGCTCGACGCGGTGGATGCGCCCCTTAACTCCAAAGACCAACCAACCAAGCACTTGATATGAGGTGATAGCTTGGTCACTAAAAGCCATTCGTGCTATGAACTACATTTGCTTCGTTTATCTTGCTCTAATAAATGGTTCTACGCATATCCAGTGCCAGCAGTCAGCCATGATTCTCATGAAGGGTCAAGACCGCACGCAAAGGTTGCACTGCCAATTGACGTTGTTCTGGCGGTCCGAGCTTCATCATGGGAAGTTCCAGGGTGTGAACGGATCAATTTGCCCATCTGATCTGCCTAGCTGTGTTAGTATTCAGCGTCACAAGCTGAATACCACACGCACGCAGACCTAATAGTGCTGTGTTCTTTCATTTAATGCCACACCGTACGTTAGCGTTTGCAATGCGAATGTGTGGGCGTCTCATGTGCTGAGAGCAGCCCCGAACACGCTGGCACTCAGTGGTTATTGGTGGCTATTGGTTTTTCGACACGTCGACCGTTGAGTCATATAGTGTCGCCAATCTCTCACGCCGATTGGTCGCGGACGAAGAGTAGAGACAGGTGAGACTCGAACCCACAATCTTTCGATTGTGAGACGAGCAACTTACCCCTAGACTACCCGTCCCTCCACGCTGGCACTCACGCCCAGCCGGACTGCGTCAGAAGCGTCACTTGCCGCCGGGTCAAGGTCAGTCAAGGTCAGTCCTGGTGGTCGAATGGCGCTATCGAGCCGGCTAGCTGGCCGCGCCTCTATCGGCGGCAATCGCAGATGACGTGTCGCGCTATCAGGCTGAGCGGACCGGCGCCTGCCACACCCAGGCCGACCAGTGGCGCGCGCTCTGTGGTCGCTGTGTGAGGCGCGTTGTGATGTCAGAGGCGTGCCGTGTATCCGTGCTACCTCGGAGACGTGCCGTGTGATCTGAACTGCTAGTTTGGCGAAGAGTCTGGTGACTACACCCCGCAGTAAAAGGTGTCTGAATTGGTAGACGCGGATGTCTACATCGGTAGACGCAGATGTCTACACCGGTCGACGCGGACGGCATGGCCTCGCGCTCGAAATCGACGCTGCCCTGCTATTCCGAGCCTCCGCCGCCCTACTCGGCCCAGGAGTGGCCCGGGGAACAGCCTCGCGCTGCCTGCCTGCTGGAGCTGCCGGCGCACCGACCTCGCTCGTGCTCTCCTGTGTCGGAGTTGACGGCTAAAGACCGCGGCGAGGGCAGGAAGAGGCAACGTCACGAGCGGGGGTCAAGGAGTCGTGGTGGCGCCAGGCGGGACAGCGACCTGAGGTCACCCAGGCAAGGTCATGACCTGATGCAGCGCGCTGACCTTTTAGCTGCACGGCACCTGCTGCCAGAACGTGACCAAAGTTCCGGCCACCACACGGAGCACGATGCGGGCTCGGCGCGTGGCCCGAGGTTAGGTCGCGACCTGACGGATGGCGCGGCGTGGAGCAGTGCTCAAGGTCGGCCCTTGGTCCGGTTGCCGCGCGCGCCACCGTCGCAGGTAGAGGCTGAGCTCAAGGAGTCCATGCAGCTAAAAATCGGCAGAAGACAGCTGGTGCTTAAGGGCGGGCTCAGGTAACTGAAGGGCACTATGTGACCAACGCAGTCGATGCGCCCCTAAACCCAAATCACCAAGCAACCATCAGGTAACTGAAGGTTATCCGTCCATGGTTTATTATGGAATATACAGTATTTCTGATGGTATTGTTCTTCTCGCTGAATCGGAATCGTTCCCAAGACGTTCGCATGGCATCTGGAACAGCGCGGTGTAATAACCGCCGACTTCTCAGTTTGTGCTATTTTCAGATCAGTGGAATTAGTTCTACTCCTCGTGGTCTTTGCATGTGCGTAAGTTCGCTGCAGCCGTCAACGAGACCTGCTTGGGTTTGCCGCACATAATTTGTAGAATAGAGCTCGGAGCGATAAGCGATTTGCATGTCGCTGGTATTCACACTACTGATTAACTTCAACTCTTGGTATCGGTGGTGCGTACCGAGTTTGCGTGCAACACGATGCGACTCGTGAACACAATCATGTATTTTCCTACGATGGCGTGGTCGAGTTACCGTGTTGCGCGTGCGCCTCGTTCTGCAGGCGCCCCGTTCTGGAGGTGGTGAAGCGGCCGGCTCCCTCGCGGCCGGTGCGGGCACAGGTGTCTCGCGTCCTCTCGGCGCCCGGCCAGCCGAGCGCGGCACGACGAGGCGACAGGAGGGAGGCTAGAGGGAGAGCCGTCGCCAAGAGGAGGGCGCCGCCACCCCGTCCCCCGCTGCCCACCCTGCCGGCGGTGGTGGTGAGTGGACTCGGCCGTCGGCGAGCTGGGACGCCGGTGTTTGGTGTCGTGAGGCAGTGCGGCACTGTTGTCGGCGTCGTCGGACGTACGGATGCGCCTGGAAGCGACTGCACAGCAGAGGTTAAATGGTCGGTGATGTCCCCGCGGCGTTGACGTGTGCGTTAGTTCGTGTTGCGTGTGAGCCTTCTTTCCTCCATTTTATGACGAATTTGGTGGTGGGCGTGCTTTGTAGATTATGGCTATGAATATGGCTATGGCTATGGCTATGGCTATGACTATGGCTATGAATATAGGTATAGGTATGACTATGACTAGGGATATGACAATGACTATGTCAATGGCTATGTCTATCAGTGACTGACAGGAGTTATGCGATAGGTCCGTACTTATACCAGGGGTGATGGACAGGGTTGGCATAATAGGCTGTTCCTGATGTATTGATGTTTGGAACACTATCCTCTCCAGAAAATGATCTTCTCATTTCTCTTATGTTCTCATTTGGAGGTTGAATGGTGCTGTTTGATAGTTACCTGCTCTGTGATCGAGTGCCCAGATTTACTGGAAAGTGCAAACAGAGTTCTGATGTCACAGATTTAAAGGAAAATATCCTCTCCGTATTCGATCACCCACCAAATTTCCTCTCCACATCCAGGATGGGAACATACCAATCCAACCCCGATTATGAAGCATGTTTGCTGCCCTTCAGAAGTGACGGTGCGTGGTCCAGCTTGTCTCGCGTGTCATGTGGTATGTGTTCGGCTCATTTGCTGGCTAATGTGACGTGTACGTGCACGTTTCAGGACGCGCCGCCCTCCTACGAGGAGGTGCTGCGACTGGACGCGACGCTCGTGGCCGGCGGCAGCGGTGGCACCACGCCTCTCTCGGCTCCCGGCCATCTCATTGGCCTGAGCGGGCCGGCTGTGTCGAACGGCACAGGTGGCGGCGGGCGCGGTGACCTTCCCCCTACCGCCGGCTCCGCCCAGTCTCCGGTCTCGGTCAGCCTGTCGGGTGATGCGACGCCGACGGACGCCTCTGCCGCCGCCGAAGTGAGCGCCGCCCGCTCTGGTGACGCGTATCTCGCCAGTGCCGGGCCGGCCGTGGAGGCGAGCGCACTGCGACGGCAGGACGCCCCCACACGATCCGTCGGTGAGGGGGCCTCTGCCGGCCGTGGCGCCCCCCTGCTCAACGACTGGCCGCCCGCCGCGATCACCGCCCACGGCCTCAGCGTGTTCACTCCTGCGGAAGGGTGTTCGGTGGAGACGGCGCCGTCCTGCCGTGCCGCCGGCGGCACGGCTCCGGTCACGGATGCGGTCACGGCTGCGGTCACGGCTCCGGTCACGGATACGGTCACGACTGCGGTCACGGCTCCGCCTCGAGGCCAGTTCAGGTCAGCACGGCCAGATCGTGCCCCGGCGCCGACAGTGATCCTGTCTCCCCGACCAACGGCGGCAGTCGGTCAGACGGCACCGCCGGCCACGGCCGCTCTGGCCGGAGACGACGAGTCGGCCGGTCCGGCTGGCGGCGCCCAGACGGAGGCGGAGCCCGCCTCCGGCCCGCCCCGCTGGCTGAGCGTGTCGACTGAGCTCATCGACAGCGTCCCACCGGCGCGTCCGAGCGACGCTTCCGACGACGACGGCGCACCGGCGGGGGGTGAGCCGAGCACGACCGGGTCGGCGACGCGCTCGTCCGAGCCAGCCGGTCAGGCGGCCGCGCGTGCCGACCAGCGGCCGGCCAGCCCGTCGGACGGCGAACGGTCGAGTCGCGCCGACCCGTCGTGGACCGTCACCAGGACTGCGTCCCGACCGGCGGACGGTCCGGCCGCCGCCGCCGGCTCGCCGCCAGCGTCAGCTGGACACGGGCCTCGTGATAGGCCGCCACCCGGAGCAGAAGCCGCCGGACACGAGCCTCGTGAGAGGACGCCACCCGGAGCAGATGCCGCCGGACACGAGCCTTGTGGGAGGACGTCTCCCAGAGCAGGTGGCGCCGCGCCGCGGGCACGACCGGCAGCGCCGGCGGCCAGATCCGCGCCGAACCCCTTCGACTGCGTGCGGTCGGAGGCTGGCGCGTGTCGCTGGCCGGCCGGCCAGCCGGCCACGGACGGCGTCTGGTCGGGGCGCGTGACGCGGATACCGGCCGCCGACTCGAGCCACTCCGTGACACACAGCTGGAGCAGCCCGTGGGTGGCGAGAGTCACGCGCACGCCGGGACACGCGGGGCACACGGACAGCCGGGTCGGTGCGGGCCGCGGTGGCGTCACGGCGGCGAGCGCTGTCCAGGTCCCGGCAGTAACACCTGCCGACCCGCCTCCTAGCCAAACGGCCCGTTCTGCAGAGGCCGTCGCTTACGCTCCATCTGGTCCTCCGACCACCACCACTTCCACATCTCCGGCAGACAGCAGTCGACCCCCAGCCGATCCTGTGGTCGATCCGTCGGTCACTGGCGTCGCCAGTCCCCGGCCCGGCGGCAGCCTCACGGAGCCGAACGTCGCTGGCGCCGCCACTTCTCCAGACATCTCCACATCGGCCGCCGTGTCCCTCGCAGGCCCTGTGTCTGCCACCACCGCCCCGACTGCCGCCCCGACTTCCGCCTCGACTACCGCTCCGACTGCCGTCCCGACTGCCGCTCCGACTGCCGCTCCGACTGCCGGCCAGACTGCCGGCCAGACTGCCGCCGGTGCTGCGGCTGCCAGTCAGCCGATCGGGCAGGCCGGCGGCGCCCACCCGCCGTCGGCGCGCGCCGACCGTCACGATCCACCGAGCACCACGGCCAGCAAGGTGAGCAGTGCCGTCAGCGCTGGGTGGATGACGTCGTCAATGTGCGGGTGGCGTCATGTGTGAGTGAGGTGGCCAATCTTCCAATGGACAGTCTCCTTTGGATCAGATCGTGTAGTTCGGCTCCTCCATTGCATCGTCGCTTGCATCTCATCACGTGCAGGTGGATTGATTAATAATATGTCGACGTTATTCTCTGAGGGTGGGTCGATTGATGTGGATGTGTGGTCATCGAAGTGTCAGCTGCATATTAGGTGGTGCCGGCCGGGTATTGGGTGGTTTCACCAGCTGGGTATTGGCTGTTTTCACCAACTGGGTATTGGGTGGTTTCACCCAGGTGATCTACAACGGCGTTGAAACAGTGACTTTCGTTGCTGGTTTTGATATATGTGTCTGTTACGAAGATTTGTGTGTGACGTTCACCAGTAACAATCGTAAGTAAAGCTATATTCTAGCAAGAGCGTAAGACCATGGAACCATCTTACACGAGGAGTGCGATTTATCGAAAATATTGATCCCAATGCAAGAGGCAATGCAAAATTTTGCCTGCGAATGGTCCACCCAATGCCTATGCTAGGTCTGTATTGATCATCATGCACCTGACAGCACCTCTTCACTTCAAGTGTAATCAGTCTCCCCATTTAGCCCATATGCTCCACTGTATAGCGCATTCCCCGCACAGGCATGTTTTTGCGATTGCGATGTGTATTCATGTCGTCACGTGTTGACATATGCTGTGTATTTTGTCGACAGTGCGACACGCCAGACCCGCAGGCGACAGCGCTGTACGACTTCCATTCATGTCGTCACGTGTTGACGTATGCTGTGTATTTTGTCGACAGTGCGACACGCCAGACCCGCAGGCGACAGCGCTGTACGACTTCCATTCATGTCGTCACGTGTTGACGTATGCTGTGTATTTTGTCGACAGTGCGACACGCCAGACCCGCAGGCGACAGCGCTGTACGACTTCCATTCATGTCGTCACGTGTTGACGTATGCTGTGTATTTTGTCGACAGTGCGACACGCCAGACCCGCAGGCGACAGCGCTGTACGACTTCCATTCATGTCGTCACGTGTTGACGTATGCTGTGTATTTTGTCGACAGTGCGACACGCCAGACCCGCAGGCGACAGCGCTGTACGACTTCCATTCATGTCGTCACGTGTTGACGTATGCTGTGTATTTTGTCGACAGTGCGACACGCCAGACCCGCAGGCGACAGCGCTGTACGACTTCCATTCATGTCGTCACGTGTTGACGTATGCTGTGTATTTTGTCGACAGTGCGACACGCCAGACCCGCAGGCGACAGCGCTGTACGACTTCCATTCATGTCGTCACGTGTTGACGTATGCTGTGTATTTTGTCGACAGTGCGACACGCCAGACCCGCAGGCGACAGCGCTGTACGACTTCCATTCATGTCGTCACGTGTTGACCTATGCTGTGTATTTTGTCGACAGTGCGACACGCCAGACCCGCAGGCGACAGCGCTGTACGACTTCCATTCATGTCGTCACGTGTTGACGTATGCTGTGTATTTTGTCGACAGTGCGACACGCCAGACCCGCAGGCGACAGCGCTGTACGACTTCCATTCATGTCGTCACGTGTTGACGTATGCTGTGTATTTTGTCGACAGTGCGACACGCCAGACCCGCAGGCGACAGCGCTGTACGACTTCCATTCATGTCGTCACGTGTTGACGTATGCTGTGTATTTTGTCGACAGTGCGACACGCCAGACCCGCAGGCGACAGCGCTGTACGACTTCCATTCATGTCGTCACGTGTTGACGTATGCTGTGTATTTTGTCGACAGTGCGACACGCCAGACCCGCAGGCGACAGCGCTGTACGACTTCCATTCATGTCGTCACGTGTTGACGTATGCTGTGTATTTTGTCGACAGTGCGACACGCCAGACCCGCAGGCGACAGCGCTGTACGACTTCCATTCATGTCGTCACGTGTTGACGTATGCTGTGTATTTTGTCGACAGTGCGACACGCCAGACCCGCAGGCGACAGCGCTGTACGACTTCCATTCATGTCGTCACGTGTTGACGTATGCTGTGTATTTTGTCGACAG
Source organism: Ashinkailepas kermadecensis (assembly GCA_034440615.1). Taxonomy (NCBI): domain Eukaryota; kingdom Metazoa; phylum Arthropoda; class Thecostraca; family Neolepadidae; genus Ashinkailepas; species Ashinkailepas kermadecensis. The sequence continues at coordinate 174,460 of JAOTOM010004897.1, read as the reverse complement.
TGCGACACGCCAGACCCGCAGGCGACAGCGCTGTACGACTTCCATTCATGTCGTCACGTGTTGACGTATGCTGTGTATTTTGTCGACAGTGCGACACGCCAGACCCGCAGGCGACAGCGCTGTACGACTTCCATTCATGTCGTCACGTGTTGACGTATGCTGTGTATTTTGTCGACAGTGCGACACGCCAGACCCGCAGGCGACAGCGCTGTACCACTTCCATTCATGTCGTCACGTGTTGACGTATGCTGTGTATTTTGTCGACAGTGCGACACGCCAGACCCGCAGGCGACAGCGCTGTACCACTTCCATTCATGTCGTCACGTGTTGACGTATGCTGTGTATTTTGTCGACAGTGCGACACGCCAGACCCGCAGGCGACAGCGCTGTACCACTTCCATTCATGTCGTCACGTGTTGACGTATGCTGTGTATTTTGTCGACAGTGCGACACGCCAGACCCGCAGGCGACAGCGCTGTACGACTTCCATTCATGTCGTCACGTGTTGACGTATGCTGTGTATTTTGTCGACAGTGCGACACGCCAGACCCGCAGGCGACAGCGCTGTACGACTTCCATTCATGTCGTCACGTGTTGACGTATGCTGTGTATTTTGTCGACAGTGCGACACGCCAGACCCGCAGGCGACAGCGCTGTACGACTTCCATTCATGTCGTCACGTGTTGACGTATGCTGTGTATTTTGTCGACAGTGCGACACGCCAGACCCGCAGGCGACAGCGCTGTACGACTTCCATTCATGTCGTCACGTGTTGACGTATGCTGTGTATTTTGTCGACAGTGCGACACGCCAGACCCGCAGGCGACAGCGCTGTACGACTTCCATTCATGTCGTCACGTGTTGACGTATGCTGTGTATTTTGTCGACAGTGCGACACGCCAGACCCGCAGGCGACAGCGCTGTACGACTTCCATTCATGTCGTCACGTGTTGACGTATGCTGTGTATTTTGTCGACAGTGCGACACGCCAGACCCGCAGGCGACAGCGCTGTACCACTTCCATTCATGTCGTCACGTGTTGACGTATGCTGTGTATTTTGTCGACAGTGCGACACGCCAGACCCGCAGGCGACAGCGCTGTACCACTTCCATTCATGTCGTCACGTGTTGACGTATGCTGTGTATTTTGTCGACAGTGCGACACGCCAGACCCGCAGGCGACAGCGCTGTACCACTTCCATTCATGTCGTCACGTGTTGACGTATGCTGTGTATTTTGTCGACAGTGCGACACGCCAGACCCGCAGGCGACAGCGCTGTACCACTTCCATTCATGTCGTCACGTGTTGACGTATGCTGTGTATTTTGTCGACAGTGCGACACGCCAGACCCGCAGGCGACAGCGCTGTACCACTTCCATTCGGACGTGCCCGGCGACCTGTGCTTTAAGGTAGTGCCAGATCAGGAGTGACATTTCTGATTAATTGCACGCTATTCTATGACTTTCCATACGGAACGGAGGTGCTCAATTGTCGGGTGAAAACCTGATGTCTGGTGGGTGAGAGGCTTGTGTGTATTTCAACGATTAACCGAGTTAATGTGGCATGCGTTATGGAATTATATGTCCCCGAGCTCCTGAACGCTGGCGTACCGACGACAGTAATCTGGGGATGGTGCGCATCTCTCTCTCTGTGTGTGTGTGTGTGTGTGTGTGTGTGTGTCGTATGGCCGGCGACAGTAGCCGGACCAGTTACAACAGCTGTATGCTATGTATTATGTGTGTCATTTGTTGTCAGGCGGGCGACACCATCGCGCTGGTTTCCCGCGAGGGCGCCGACTGGCTGCAGGGTCGGCTGGGTGACCAGCGCGGCCTGTTTCCGGCCTCGTACGTGCGCGTCGTCGTCCCTCTGGCTGGGGAGTCGGCGCCGACGCCGACGCCGCCGCCGACGCCGACGCCGACGCTGACTGACCCGACGGACGGGCTGCGCGTGCCGGCACTCTACGACTTCCAGTCCGAAGGAGCAGTACGACCTCGGCTTCCGGGTATGTTGTCGGGTGCCGCTGCGAGCGCGGCCGTGTGGTGTGCACTGCACAGTCTTGTCCGGCGGTCTGGTGTGGTGCACCCCCACAGTCTTGTCCGGCGGTCTGGTGTGGCGCACCCCCACAGTCTCGTCCGGCGGTCTGGTGTGGTGCACCCCTCAACACCATTTATATCAATGGTGGCTGATGTTGGCGTCATTCGGTGCTGGCGCACACTGACGCGCCAAGCTCGGCTGTGTGACGCGCCAAACTCTGCTCTTTGGCGCGCCAAGCTCGACTCTGTGACGCGCCAAACTCGGCTCTAGCACGCCAAGCTCGGCTCTGTGACGCACTAAGCTCGGCTCTGGCGCGCCAAGCTCAGCTCTGTGACGCGCAAAACGCGGTTCTGTGACGCGCCAAGCTCAGCTCTGTGACGCGCAAAACGCGGTTCTGTGACGCGCCAAGCTCGAATCTGTGACGCGCCAAGCTCGAATCTATGACGCGCCAAGCTCGAATCTGTGACGCGCCAAGCTCGAATCTGTGACGCGCCAAGCTGGACTCTGGCGCACCAAGCTCGACTGTGTGACGCCAAGCTGGGCTCTGGTCACCAGGACTCGGGTATGACGAAATTAACCCGCCCGTATACCTATCCTCTATCTCAGCGATAAATAATTCGTGAAATAGGGTGGAATATACCACTTTCTGAACACTGAATTGACATCACTCCCAACGGAGTATGGACATCCTGCTTCGTGATGAGTCCGGTTATGGGGTCTTGATATATAATTTATAACAGTATCCTGTTGATAAGTATCATGCTGATGCTTACCATTGCGGATTGTGATGTACGAACATCTGCTGGCACAATTCCAGTAAGATGTGGTCTGTTACACAATATCAGTTGATAAGGATCGGTATTTTGTATTATTATCCCTAAAATAGTTACCAATAAATTGGGTATCTCAAAACAAAGAGAAAGGTGCACATATTAGTATGCTCCTGGATCAAAATTGTGTTTGAAGAACTTACTCGTATAAGTTGTGTTTAGGGACATCATTTCCACGGCGAATTTCGACATCCTACTGTACTCGTTTCGACATCCCACACCTAACGAAAAACCATTATTTTAACACTGCCCTATCTGCGCGATATGTCCGGCTGTCCGCACTCTCAATCCAGCTCGGTTCCCTCTTGTGCCCATAGGTGCTAATGCAATATGTTTATGCTGTGGAGCCTTTGGTTTGTGTAGGAGTGAGCAATGCCACAGCAGGTTATAATCCTCTTCCTAGGTTCTAGCACCTGCTTCTGTTCCACGAATTTCACAGATCCTTTGCATGCATCGCTTTTGAAAAGTATGATCACGTCACCGCATAGCAAGTCTTCTTCGTGTCACGTGGCGTCATTTGTGACGTTCGCGCTCAATCTGAGAACCCCACTACTTTATTTTTGTGCGGACATGTGTACACATCAGTCATTCAGATCGATGCACGTATATATATCGGCCTCGTTCGCTTCCCACGTCCATCGTCGCCCCGTGTGCTCGTCTTCGATCCATTCGGCCGTTTTTCTGCGTCCGCCCAACGTGCTGCTGTCGGCCGGTGTCGACTCCATTTTCCTGTTTCGACCCAACCGACTCTCCGTCCTCCTGACGAGTCTCTCCCGATTTGACTCCACTCCGTCCGCTTATCTCCTCCGTCCGCCTGGCTCAGTTCCATCCTACCGGGTAGCTTCCGTTCACCGGACTGGACTCCATTTTCGTGACTGAACTTGGTTCTCGTAACTCGATTATATTTGTCTGACTCGTCTCCAGTCGCCCGACTCGTCTCCAGTGGTCCAGCTCGTCTCAATGGACTGGCCGGTCTCCATTTGTCTGACTCGTCTCCAGTCGCCCTACTCCTCTCCAGTGGTCCAGCCCGTCTCAATGGACTGGCCCGTCTCCATTTGTCTGACTCGTCTCCAGTCGCCCTACTCCTCTCCAGTGGTCCAGCTCGTCTCAATGGACTGGCCCGTCTCCATTTGTCTGACTCGTCTCCAGTCGCCCGACTCGTCTCCAGTGGTCCTGCTAGTTTCCAGTGGCTCGACGCGTCCCAAAGGATTAGCCCGTCTTCATTTGTCCGACTCATTTATGTTTGCCTGAGAGTAGTCTCCATGGCCCGACTCGTCTCAATGGACTGGCCCGTCTCCATTTGTCTGACTCGTCTATGTCTATCTGACTCGTCTCTGTTTATCTGACTAGTCTGCATGACCCGACTCGTCTCAATGGACTGGCCCGTCTCCATTTGTCTGACTCGTCTCTGTTTATCTGACTAGTCTGCATGACCCGACTCGACTCAATGGACTGGTCCGTCTCTATTTGTCTGACTCGCCTCTGTTTACCTGAATAGTCTCCGTGGCCCGACTCGTCCTCACGCCTGGATTGTCTCCACCCGCCTGCTGCGAGTCCTTGTGAGTCTAGCCGGCTCTTGCCTCTATTTCATCCGCCTGAGCCAGCCTCCCCCCCCCCCCCGAGAATGATACCCATGAACTGGGTAGTCGCACTATGGCGGGTTGTGTTCCAGTCCTTGGTGCCTTTTCTTCGTTGGAGTATTTATTGCACACGTCGTCCACTCGTGAGATAACCCAGTTATCGCCCCGCTCTCTGCCGTTGATTGCCGTGGGTGATGCTATCGGATGTCATACCCCTATTTACGCTCGTCTCCCAAAATCAATGAATCCCCGAATGTTTCTTTCTTGTTCGCTTGTTTGTGTCAAATGTATCTGTTGAAAATCTGTAATGTGGACTCCGTACGACCTTCAGCAGCCTATGCTCTGGTCGCAATGCCCCACTATTGGGGTCCTCGTGGTGTCGTCCTGTTCTGTTGCCATCTTGGACTAACCGACCGTGTCGGTTGTCCCCCACCCCCCATCCCCAGGCCGGAGACATGGTGACCGTGCTGGGGAAGCTGAACGACGACTGGGGCTACGGCTACCGGCGCGGCAACTGGGGCCAGTTTCCGCTGGTCTACCTGGACGTGGATGTCGGCCAGGTGGCTGAGCTCTGATGTCCACCATGACCGGAGGCGGACCGGACGCGCAAGCTCTCACGTCCAGTGGGCATGCGTCACACCTGCTGACACCTCGCTGCTGCTTCTGGTGGGGCTGCGTCGCACCTGCCGTCGTTGATGCCACGCCTGGTTGTTGTGTGTCGGTCAAGCTGCCACCTGCTGTCACCTGCTGCCACCTGCTGACACCTCGCTGCCTGCTGTCCCTGGTGGGGCCTGCTGTCACCTGCTGCCACCTGCTGTCACCTGCTGCTACCTGCTGCCACCTGCTGTCACCTGCTGTCACCTGCTGCCACCTGCTGCCACCTGCCGCTGTACAGAGGTCAGCAGCCGTGCCGTGTGCTCCGGGGCGGCAGTGTTCGTGCAGACGGGTCAGGTGCCAGAGTATCGAGGCACGTGTCGGCCGGGGTGGACGCGGTCGGTCCAAGCCGTCTGCGTCGCGAGCGGTGGCCGTTTCAGAGGACGTCGTCGTGAAACTACGTCACTACGCTGTCACTACGTCGTCACAGTCAGCACTACGTCGTCGTAGTGGAAGGGAGTGCAGGTGTATGAGGAACGGTGACAACAACGTCGGCTAGCTAAGCCAGCACCGAGTGCAGTTGCCTTCGTGTTGTTTGCGGTGTGGCAGGTTGTGATATTGGGAAGCGTATTCTTTTCAAGCTAGGTACTGCCTCACGCGTGATCATTACCATGCGCATATCCCTTATTGATGCACCAGGGCATCACGTCCGTCAAGTATGCCGTGGAGCTGTGTTCGCGGTGTGACCGGGTATGCCATGTATCTGGGTACACGGCGTGACTGGATATGTCGTGGAGCTGTGTTTCCGGTGTTACCGGATGTACAATGTGGGTATACCCACATCTGGATACGTGGTGTGGCGATGGGCGCGAATGGTTCAAGACTGGTCGAAGCGCCCTAAAGCCCAACTAACTAACTACGTGTTGCGACTTGTTATATCGTGTAGCTGGGTACGCGGTGTGACTGGATATGTGGCGTAACTGGGTACGCGATGTGACTGTGTTTACCATACGCCTGGGTACGCGGTGTGACGGGATATATTGTGTAGCTTGGTACGCGGTGTGATTAGGGCCCGCGGTAGCTCAGTTGGTAGAGTGACGAACTCTCAAGCGCAAGACTGTGGGCTCGAATCTCACAACCGGCGGCATTATCGAGTCCACCCGCGACCAATCGGCGTGAGAGGTTGACGACGCTATATGACCTAGCGGTTGAATGCGTCGTAAAAGAATCCAAGGCTCTACGCGGTGTGACCAGATACACCATGCATACGGGTGGTATGAGGCACACTCAGCTTGGTTTCGGTGACTGGCTGGTCTCCGTTACGTTCCGTGTCGTATGCCACGGTCCACGGCCAGCCCAAGAGCCGGCAGTGCTCCGGCGGTGGTCGTATTGAGCTGCGATGTCCGTGCCTGTGACAACTTCGCTCAATGACGACTAGTGAATGTCTACACTCGTCGACCGAGTACCGTCACGTCCCAATGGCGCCTGACCAAGTACCGTCACGTCCCAATGGCGCCTGACCAAGTACCGTCACGTCCCAATGGCGCCTGACCAAGTACTGTCACGTCCCAATGGTGCCGAATCAAGTACCGTCACGTCCCAATGGCGCCTGACCAAGTACCGTCACGTCCCAATGGCGCCTGACCAAGTACCGTCACGTCCCAATGGTGCCGGATCAAGTACCGTCACGTCCCAATGGCGCCGGGTCAAGTACCGTCACGTCCCAATGGCGCCTGACCAAGTGCCGTCACGTCCCAATGGTGCCGGACCAAGTACCGTCACTCCCAAGGCGCCTGACCAAGTACCGTCACGTCCCAATGGCGCCTGACCAAGTACCGTCACGTCCCAATGGTGCCGGATCAAGTACCGTCACGTCCCAATGGCGCCTGACCAAGTACCGTCACGTCCCAATGGCGCCGGACCAAGTACCGTCACGTCCCAATGGCGCCGGATCAAGTACCGTCACGTCCCAATGGTGCCGGATCAAGTACCGTCACGTCCCAATGGTGCCGGATCAAGTACCGTCACGTCCCAATGGCGCCGGATCAAGTACCGTCACGTCCCAATGGCGCCTGACCAAGTACCGTCACGTCCCAATGGTGCCGGATCAAGTACCGTCACGTCCCAATGGTGCCGGATCAAGTACCGTCACGTCCCAATGGCGCCGGACCAAGTACCGGTTGCACTCCGGCCACCCATTATCCTGGCTAGAAAATGCGGTTTGTGTACCTTTCGTCACACGTCCGTTTCCCCAATGACATACTCAGTGCGTTCAATTATGAGTCGCATGCTATCGTATCGCTGGTGAACCAGGAATACTATGAACTTAGTCAGTGCCTTCATTAAGGCATGCTAACTGGAAGTGCTTTTATGCAATTAATGTGTTCTTTTTATATCAAGAGTCGGGATTCCATTTTTTTCAAAGTAGTTTCATAGCTGTGCAAAACAGTATGATTGCTTTTGTAACCATGACGAATAAAAATCGGCTTGCAGATTACTACCACAATGTTTCGTGCGATAACTCAGGAGATGAGGCTGCATGGGTGGTGTTCGCTTGTCATTAACAACATGGCATGGGAGACGGTGCACGCGACATAATTGGGAGCCGACCACACGGCGGGTTTCGCTCACCGGTGTTCAGCCAGTGGCAATCTCGTCCCTGGCGCTCCCGACGGTATCGAACTGAAGCTGTAGAATACTCGGCGATCTATTTAATAGGTCAGTTTTCTGATTTATTGCGTGGTCTTTGTAACTGAGATTCCAAGGAAGCCGCAACGTCATGTTGACCTTACCTAATAATAATGTCGTGTTAACCTTGTAACCTTATAACAATGTCATGTTAAACTTGTATATACGACAAACTTCATCCTGGGCGCTAAATGGTCAAACCTGGTCCAGGCGCCCTAAAACTCAAGTAACCAACCGACAAAATTCATCCGAGTGACCTGATCCGGCCCAACAGCTATGCTTTTGAAACCTTAATACCTTTGGTGTTGTAGTTTTAAGTTCTGACTGTTTCAATCACAATGATAACCTGTCTTTTGTTTGATTTATTTTTTGCTGTAACATTTACCATATTTTTTTGTAGTGCAAAAAAAGATTCAATGTTTTGCTCTAGAGAAAGTGTTCAATGGCCGGACTTAGTCGGTGCTGGTCCAGCCGGCAATGGCTACGGGCCTGCCACCTATCTACCGGTGACGTGTTATGTCATGATACCTGACCTGCGTGCCCTGAGGCCGGGCGGCTGAATGTCCAATCACAATCCAGTGGAGGGTGCCGCCTGAAATGTTGCCATTAGGTATGAACTGGATGGGTAGGCTATGAGACGAAGGGGACCGTGAACACAGAGTTACACCCGTGTTAATTGAACAGGGCGACGTTCTGGATTTAAGTTTGACATATGTCAGAATTGCATCTATTCAATCAATGAGCCTGATTTCGGCAAGATAGCAGCCAATTTAGACTCACCCGGATTGCCTTCCAACGCAAACATGTCAGACTTGGGGCCGGAGGCAGTATTTCCTCAATCGGCCTCCTCCATCGGCCTCCTCGGCCGAACAGGGGCGCATCGGGAATTTGAATGTACTGTACTAATTGGTCGAATGGGTTGTGTTTATTTAGATTTTCCTGCTCTTCCGCGAACATTTGATGCCGTAAGATGCATGTGTTTACGGGCTGCCAGTGCGCAGTTGCAGTCGGCCCACAAGCTCGGGCCACAGTATGGTGGCCGATCTGGTGCCTGTAGCTGGAAGCCCTCCTCTCGCCCTCGCTTGTCGAACGCCCATCGTGGCGCCTTTAATGGCATGCAGTCGTCACAGTCACGGTGCAGTTCGTGACGCATGTAATGTAAGGCGTAGCGCTGGATTCGTTACGTCCCGGAGGAATGACAGCGTTTCCCGTAAACGTTCTGGTGCTTGAGTTCGACAAGAGATGTCATGCACAGGGTGGCCTCCTGCCAGCGACTGACACACTGAATGAACGTCTTTGGGAAAAAAGCAACACCTTGCAGTCTCCTCGACACTCATTCTGGTATGTCTTATGAGTGACGTCTCTACAAGATTTCGTAGACCAGAGTGACCAGTCGCTCACTCACCAGACCAAGAGACGTCACACGTCACCACAAGATCACCAGACCAGAGTGACGTCTCTACAAGATGGAAATGGCTTCCCGTTGGATACAGTCTCTAACTGCATGTCTACGACATAAAATGTGCGACTCCGTTCATGCATGGGTTAATCGACGTACCGCGCGTGAGGTCGATATGCACCATACGCCGCAATTTGCCGCATGCAACCGTCACGTATTGTGCCATCTCGAGCTATACAGTTTCAAATAAGGCACTCTTGTGGACGCATGTCGATTTTATGATAGTTGAGCCACCAAATATCTGTGCCGTTGCGGGGACATACATCCGGACATAATACGGCTCCTACTGGAATGGACTTCGGTGGAATGGTGAGTGATCTGCCGATATGGAATGCACACCAGGCATGGGGAGGGGGGGGCTGAGTCCCCGGCTGGGAGCTGGGGCTGAGAGCGGCTCCTTGTTGGGGAACGTGGCCACATTGGTTGTGCAACATCTGCAACCTCGAGTCAAGCCCGTGCGGGGTTGGCGTCAGAGGCGCTCTGCACTCCGTGCCCCTGGATGGTCCAGCGTCGAACGCCCAGCTGGAGGTGCCGGCTGCTCTTGCTCGGGATGACGACGCGTGGTGAGCCGCCGCAGAGGCTCTCCCTCCATGCCGTCCCGTGGACGAGCGCGCCGGGTGGACTGCGCCCGCCTGCTTACGCCGCCGGCCTGGAGTCCGGCGGAGGTTCGCGTGCGGTGTCGTGTGGCCAGCGCGGGTCCGACTCGCGCAGCCGCTGCTTCAGCCTCTGGTAGGCCCGCAGTCGGCATTCTGCGTACTCCTGCGGGCGGCGCGGACAGAGAGTAGGGTGACCGGAGCTCGATACAGAGCTGACATCTGTCGCTCACCAATACAAAAATCAGAGGGCAAATTCTATCGCATAAGTTACTGTGATCAGCAGCTAAAATGTGATTTCCTTTCAAGCAGAAAATAGTCAGATTTTAACAATTTCATGGTATCCCAATGGCCTTGCACAACAAAAATCAACATAAAACCCTCTCGCCTCGGTCCTAAAATCCGTGACTCCCGACTTGTACTGGGCACCACAATTCTCACGTTAACCATTCCTCAATGCAATCAAATACGCCGCCTGAGTTGCGACAAACCATGTCCAACGCCAGCAACTACCCTACCGAACAAAAACACCCCCGGACGTGACCGTGCTGCTCTCGGGCACTCCGCCAGTCACTGTTGTAGTCGTCACTGAGTGGGTCGCGGCGTGCAGTGACCTGCTGTTGCGCCGGCGGCGATGCACCGCTCGTGGGAAGCGCGTGTCGCAGCTTAGCTGGATGTCAGCTCGGACTGCCTTTCAGTCTTGGGCGACGCGCCGCGGTGGTTGGTGAACGCCTCCCCCCGAATCGTGAAATTGTGCGATATTCCTACAGTGTTGTATGTAAAGAATCGACTTTAAAATCTTCTCGTCGCCCATATCAGAAATTCAGACAACTCGCATGCTTTTAGTGTGGCAATAAGTACTGTCCTGAACTCGTCGCCAAGTAAAACAGCAAAACTACATGCATTGTGAAAGTTTACGGAATATTATAACAGTGACAGCTGACAGAAAAATCAATTTTCCTGAAGCGGGTATAGACCCCTCGTTACACATATAGGTGGTTGACGGTAGCTAGCTATTCAGAGGATATTCCCCCTGCACTCTCCTCCCCCATATGTCTCCACATGCATGTACAGTTTTACATTCGTACGTTCCTTAAACATTGCACATGCTTAACATTACTTACGACCAGGGTTGGCAGTTTTAAATAACAAACCTGTTTTCATTGGTTTCTACCACTTGTAAAATCTGAAATGTCCAAAACTTTTCTTTGGTTTTTATCGGTAAGGGTCATGCAAATAGGTACCTTGCTTAATCTTTTTCAGATGTATAAGACATACTGTTGGTATGTTTAGTAGAGTCTCACATATCCATAATATCAATAATACATAGAAGTAGGAAAATTTTGGGCTGAAAATGTCACGAGAAGTGTAAACATGGTACCACTTTGCTCTTTGCCAGTTTTTTTGCCGGTTTCTACCGTGAAAAACTGGTTCGGTATGACTAGTTTTTTTTGCTGTAAGATCCCCAACTCTGCTTACGACCTTCAGTTTCTCACCAGGACTTGTGCCGCGGCGCTACCAAAAACATTCCACTTCCTCGAGCGGTGCAACGTAGTTTTCCTCAGAAAAGTTAAGTTCCATTGAACGAAATAGCTACGGAGTGAAGGCTATATCTGCTATTGTGTGAAAGGTTGTTCAAAAAAGAAACACTTAAAATAGGTATTTAGCATGCTCACCCAGTATCCGAAGGGAATGGTTGATACTGCCGCATTGACGACGCCCCACAGCGCCCAGAACAGATGCGACCCCAGAGTGTACACGCGCACTTCGTCCAGCATGGCCAGCTGCTCCTGGTCTCCGCTGGCGGCGCCACCGTCGCTGGCCGATCCGTCTCGCTGGCGCAGGTAGGCGCGGATGAAGCGCAGCTGCAACAGTGGCGACACCTGTGAACATTCTCCTGAAACTCGTTGCTCGTATTGTCGGTGAAGGAGCCCAAGACCAGTCATGGCGTCGACAGACGTCAACAGTATGACGTAAATGAATGACGACGTATACAAATTAGTTAGCAAAATGTTTTCATGGCAAGGATGCCAAAAGGGAAAGTGCAAAAAACGCGATGAACTAGTCTTTGGTTCAGGACGTAAAATCTATGTTAATGGAAGTGAAAGCAATCTTCTATCAGGTGTTGGTTTCCACGTGAACTTTGGAATTCCAGGACAGTGCTTGTGACGAACCCGACGGCGCGCGTGCGGTGTGCTTGTGTCCGTTCCAGTCTGATTCGCTGTTGTTTAACAATCGCGAAGTTGGAGCTGTGCTAGAATCGTCACAGTAGGTTTTCTATATTGCTCTGCTCAGCATATATATATATATATATATATATATATATATATATATATATATATATATATATATATATATATATATATATATATATATATATATATATATATATATATATATATATATATATATACGTATATATACATATATATATATATATATATATATACGTATATATACACATATATATATATATATATATATATATATATATATATATATATATATATATATAATATATATATATATATATATATATATATATATATATATATATGTTTCGGAAGTTGTAAGATATTGTCGTCCATCTTACTATGCATGTCATTGTCATTTGCGATTACGAATAGGGCGCCCTAACACTGACGAAAGTGATTGCTTGGAGAATACTAAATAAATAATGCATGGATTCCAGGTTGGCGGAATATTGACGTTAGCGTAGCCCGAAGGAGCAGACGAAGATATGCTGCTCTGTTGCCAAAAATAAAGCTAAGGGTGACAGTGCCTATAGAGGTTTGCTCCTGCCGAGATAATACCTAGATCAAGTCATGTGCAGACCGGACAGTTATCTGACCGATTTTCTGTGTCTCAAACATTAAGACAAGTATTTAAAGAACCTTATTAGCCTCGATGGTTGCCATTTTGCCTGTCTGCATATCCTGACAAGGCGGCGGAACCACTCCTGACAGTTGCGCAGTGAGGCATGGATGGACGAGCGCCGTGCGCTGTCCTGTTTGTCGCCAACTTGTCGGGGAACATTCGGACCTGCCACCCGCGTGGCAACGCGGCCAACTTGTTCGGTTTTGCGCCTCAGACGCGGACACATGTGCACTGTCGTGCTCCCAGTAAACAGACGAAAACAGATCGGACCGGCCAGACGTGTGCTCCGGCGCGTCTGTCGCCGCACGTGGCCTCCGATAGATGACTGACGAGACGCAGTGCTGCCGGCTTGGTGAATGTCATCGTATGGCGGCCCCCCGTGGCGCCGCAAGAGAGCGGAGGAAGCGCACGCGTCGGCCCATTATAGCTGATGACATGGGTGTTGCTTTATATACTTTGAATGGGGAAAGTGCTCCGTCAATGTTAGCTTTGCCCTCCCAATAATTTCAACTATTAACATGGGACTCTGTGGGATATGCCCCAAATCCATTTGTGCCAGCCCGTTGCCTTCATGTGTTTCTCCCGCATAATTTTCAGAAATCAGCTGAGGATCAACACGCTTGAGAGTCGCACACCTGGTGATGATGTGTCGCGCTGTCACAGCTTTGACACGGCACAGCTGGGTACGTGTGGCGGTAGTGACGTCACACAAAACCTACATCATTATATATATATATATATATATATATATATATGCATATGCATATGCATATGCATATACATATACATATACACATACACATACACATACATATAACATATACATATACATATACATATACATATACATATACATATACATATACATATACATATACACATACACATACACACCCACCTATATATATATATATATATATATATATATATATATATATATATATATATTCGGCTCTTTTTCTCGGCCCCGGCCTCTTTTCAGGTGATATTGATATGAAATTGAACTGGCGTGAAAACGGAGCGTTAGGTATATTTTATTGGCAACTGCGCTTGATACGGATTAAATAGTGTCATTTTTCACCATCAAGAAAGAACACATCAATATGACCTCAAATCGATGAAAAAAAGACATATAAGAACTCAACATTTTATATTGAATGCCCGAATGCAGTCCGCTCCACATTCTCAGTTTGTGTAATGCATGTTTGTATGACCGGAGCTATGATTCCCTACCTGGGAGTGTTTCTGTGTCTTGCTCACGAATATAAATATTATCAACATATGAATAGTTCGCCATCACGTATGTGTGTGGACGGGTTCATAGATTATTCGTCGATTCATGAGCAACGGAAGAAACGTGTCTGGGCAACTTTTGCACACTGATAGAATGGAACGCCTCGAAAATTGCATTCGCTGTTCTTTTGTCAGACTTTCAATTGAGTCGGACAACTTTATACCCATCAAGTGATAACCTGGTCATCTAGACGTGCGGTTGTATTATATCTTTTATCTTGATCAGCACATCAATTGCAAATGTATTATATCAGCAGACTGAGTGGCCTAAATCTAGCATACAAACATAATTGAGAATAGGGTCGATTAGCACGAGCGCCGGAGGGCCTCTCAATAACACGCACAGGAGGGGGGGGGGTGATTCGGCCCCATGCCCCTAAGATTCTTTGAAACTACTGAAGCTATAGGCACACAAGTTGGAGGGTAGATTACGAATGTAGTGAACTTGTTTCAGTACAAATGTCATGACCTAGGCCTTTAAGGTCAAATGAGGTCGTGATCGGCTGCCTCACCGTACCGCGGCTCCACCGTACTGACGAAGCCTTTGTGACCTTGAATGCTCGCCGGCCGCCGCCCGGTCGGTCGATTTGACACCCTGCAATTCCTGTTTCCTAGTGGATTTCGATTTGGTGTTGCATAGGATGCGCTTATCGATTTTTAAAAGTCACAACATTACATTATAATATCGCCGCCCGTTTATGAATTTTTTTAAATAACAAGAAAAGTGGTCGGATACCCCCCCCCCCCCCCCCCCTCCTTCTGTGCGCGTGTGAAACAGCCACATCTCATAACTACATCAACCCTGCAGCACTTAGCCACCCCCCAATAATTTTCATAAAACAACACCTATGTCCCCCAGTGCCTAATCCAATACTATGCAGTGCAATTCATGGGATCCATGGGACGCGTGCCATCCCATACCATGCCATAGGGCAATTCCATCTGGGACCCTCCCTATTAAACTATTTCTGAACGCAGCGGACGACAGAAAAAAAAGTCAATTCTGTCCATGGAGATGAGTCGTTGTCTTTTTATCCAAGCTAATCATATTCATTCTTCCATTCAAGATGCGATAGTTTAAGATTTTTCGTAATGGGTTTTCTTTTGTTGCTTTCCTGGAATTTACCGAACTGTTGAACCTTGATCGCAGGACTCGGATTAGTCACGCGAGCGCGATGAGCCTTATTTCGCACGAATTTCACCATGTTTATCTCAATATACATACACGCACACACACACAGACAATATATATATATATATATACATAATTACCAGTAGCATGATACTGGATGCTCTCTTGTTTACGTCAGACGTATAACCTGCCCACGTCACCTTCTGGTAAACAGACGACAGCGCTTAACGATGTCACAGCAGAGTACCAGCTGGGCTGTGAGGAGTACCATCCCACAGGGGGTGGGACGCCCGCTCAGCGGCAGCGTGGCTGTGCTCAATGACGTCAGGTCCGGACAGACAGTGGGTGTCCTGACCGACGTCTCTAGTGGATCCCGTCCCGGAGGTGTCTTCTGACCGACGTCCTTAGTGGAGCCCCTCACCGGGGGAGGGATGTCCTGACCGACGTCTCCAGTGGATCCCGTCCCGGAGGTGTCTCCGGACCGACGTCCTTAGTGGAGCCCGTCCCGGAGTTATCTCCTGATCGACGTTCTCAGTGGAGCCCTACCCCGGGGAAGAAGTGTCTTAACCGACGTCCCCATAGAAGCCCCCCCCTGGAAAGGTGTCTCCCGGCCGACGTCCTTAGTGGAGCCCACCCCGGAGGTGTCTCCTGACCGACTTCCTCAGTAGAGCCCACCCCGGAGGTGTCTCCTGACCGACGTCCTCAGTGGAGCCCGCCCCTGGGAAGGTGTCTCCTGACCGACGTCCTCAGTGGAGCCCGCCCCTGAGAAGGTGTCTCCTGACCGACGTCCTCAGTGGAGCCCGCCCCTGGGAAGGTGTCTCCTGACCGACGTCCTCAGTGGAGCCTGTCCCTGAGAAGGTGTCTCCTGACCGACGTCCTCAGTGGAGCCCGCCCCTGGGAAGGTGTCTCCTGACCGACTTCCTCAGTGGAGCCCGCCCCTGGGAAGGTGTCTCCTGACCGACGTCCTCAGTGGAGCCCGCCCCTGGGAAGGTGTCTCCTGACCGACTTCCTCAGTGGAGCCCACCCCCGGAGGTGTCTCCTGACCGACTTCCTCAGTGGAGCCCGCCCCTGGGAAGGTGTCTCCTGACCGACTACCTCAGTGGAGCCTGCCCCGGAGGTGTCTCCTGACCGACTTCCTCAGTGGAGCCCGCCCCTGGGAAGGTGTCTCCTGACCGACTACCTCAATGGAGCCTGCCCCGGAAGGTGTCTCCTGACCGACTTCCTCAGTGGAGCCCGCCCCTGGGAAGGTGTCTCCTGACCGACTTCCTCAGTGGAGCCCGCCCCTGGGAATGTGTCTCCTGACCGACTTCCTCAGTGGAGCCCGCCCCTGGGAAGGTGTCTCCTGACCGACTACCTCAGTGGAGCCCGCCCCTGGGAAGGTGTCTCCTGACCGACTACCTCAGTGGAGCCCGCCCCTGGGAAGGTGTCTCCTGACCGACTACCTCAGTGGAGCCCGCCCCTGAGAAGGTGTCTCCTGACCGACGTCCTCAGTGGAGCCCGCCCCTGGGAAGGTGTCTCCTGACCGACGTCCTCAGTGGGAGCCCGCCCCTGGGAAGGTGTCTCCTGACCGACTTCCTCAGTGGAGCCCGCCCCTGGGAAGGTGTCTCCTGACCGACGTCCTCAGTGGAGCCCGCCCCTGGGAAGGTGTCTCCTGACCGACGTCCTCAGTGGAGCCCGCCCCTGGGAAGGTGTCTCCTGACCGACGTCCTCAGTGGAGCCCGCCCCTGGGAAGGTGTCTCCTGACCGACGTCCTCAGTGGAGCCTGCCCCTGGGAATGTGTCTCCTGACCGACACGTCCTCAGTGGAGCCCGCCCCTGGGAAGGTGTCTCCTGACCGACTTCCTCAGTGGAGCCCGCCCCTGGGAAGGTGTCTCCTGACCGACGTCCTCAGTGGAGCCCGCCCCTGGGAAGGTGTCTCCTGACCGACGTCCTCAGTGGAGCCCGCCCCTGGGAAGGTGTCTCCTGACCGACGTCCTCAGTGGAGCCTGCCCCGAAGGTGTCTCCTGACCGACGTCCTCAGTGGAGCCCGCCCCTGGGAAGGTGTCTCCTGATCAGACGTCCTCAGTGGAGTCTGCCCCGAAGGTGTCTCCTGACCGACTTCCTCAGTGGAGCCCGCCCCTGGGAAGGTGTCTCCTGACCGACGTCCTCAGTGGAGCCTGCCCCGAAGGTGTCTCCTGACCGACGTCCTCAGTGGAGCCCGCCCCTGGGAAGGTGTCTCCTGACCGACTTCCTCAGTGGAGCCCGCCCCTGGGAAGGTGTCTCCTGACCGACTTCCTCAGTGGAGCCCGCCCCTGGGAAGGTGTCTCCTGACCGACTTCCTCAGTGGAGCCCGCCCCTGGGAAGGTGTCTCCTGACCGATGTCCAAAGGACGATAGATAGCACGTTGCGAAAATTCAAGATGTAGCAGTTCACTGGAGACTCACAATTATAGGTCCTTTCAGATTTACTTGCCCTTCATGCTGTCACGCGTGCGTACTTTCTCAGTGGAAAGTTGTCGCAGCACTGGTGCTCCATGAGCTATAGTCACCGTGACTTCATGTTATCATGTCATGCTATCACAGTCGGCCAGCAGTCTTTGCAATACTAATAACATTCTGACGTACACCAGGTCCGTTGACATCAGTGAAGCAATTCGCTCATACTTATGCAATGGCGTGTAGTGAGTGCCGCGAAAACATGGTGCTGCAGAGGAGTGTCGATTGATTATTTGGGTTTGGGGCGCATCAGTTCTGCTACTGGTTATGTAGGTGCAGATGAGTGTGACAACATCCGCATCACATACGCATCACCACCATGAGTCAGTATACACGGGAGTTGGTTTTCGGGGGAGGGGGAGGGGGGCTATCAGCTCGAAGCGAACTTAACGCCAGCCCTATAACACACTACAGAGCATTTTCTGGACACGGAATGCATTGTGGATCCCCATATATGGGGGATTTGTGAACACTAGTCGTCCCACAGGCCTGAAGATATGGACGGATCATATGATACAGAAGGTTCCTCCTTGTCTCAAATGCGCACATGCGACAGCATCAATATCACCATAGTCTGCATGGCAGGGGAGACCTGACGTGCTCTTGGTGGATCCACCAGCTTTCTCCCCGGCACACTACAGTCTCCAGAGGCGAGGACTCATCTTTTCTTCGCTAACTGGGTCAGAGCCGTCACCGAGGCAGTCCCTGCTCTCCTTGCCATAGGCGGATGCAGGGGCAGGGCCATTGGCGCCGTGTGTCTCTCCTCATGGAAAGATGGCGCTCCCGTGGCAGGGAAAATGTTCCCCTCCGGGAAGGCTCGAGAGCGCCATTGCCTCCTTTCAACAGATGGTTTAGTTAAAGGCGCCTCTCTCTCTCTCTCAGAGAAGTACTTGAGACGAAGAGGCGACCCTCAGTATGCCAGAGTTCACCCACTCATTCAACTCATTTTCAGCCGAAGTCCCCTCCAGGACCTACACAGGGGCGCCCATCCGAGGAAATCGCGCCCCTCCAAGCGAGTGTCCCCTCCCATGAAAATTCCTGGATCTGCTCCCGTCCCTTACTAGGTGAGCACTACACGACTGAAGCTCCAATCCGATAGCTGGGTCAACACTTCCTCACTGAAGCCTCACCTGCTCCTCTCGACTTGGCTGGGCTCGTTCGGGCAGCTCGATGAAGAAGGGGTACTCGGCGTGTGAGTAGTCGAACGTCCACTCGCAGAAGTGGTTGGCCAGGTCGAAGCCGCGGTAGTTGTAGCTGCAGTATTCGAAGTCGATGAGGGTGAGTGAGTCGTTGCCCGGCTTGCCGGTGCCGGTGTGCCTCAGAATGTTGCCCTCCTGACAGTCGTTGTGGCAGAACAGCACCGGCGACGGCCACAGGGCAAAGTACCCTCTGTGGATAGCAAAGCGTGAGACGTGTGGGATATTTTCATCGTTATAGAGTGTGTGGATAGTGGACGCAGGATGGGATGGTTGGCACATGCTGGGACAAGTACCGAACTGTGAGCGGTGACAGAGCAGCGTTGACGAGTGACGCTGGCCAGGCAGAGTTGCGGCCCTCACCTACGAACTGTGAGCGGTGACAGAGCAGCGTTGACGAGTGACGCTGGCCAGGCAGAGTTGCGGCCCTCACCTACGAACCGCTCCACTTATGCTCCACTGAAAATGAAATGACCGAAATCCCCGGGGACCCCACTGCACGCAATTAAAGTGCATCAGTGGATGACAGTATATGACAGTGTTTAACAGTGTGTAACTACATGTACGAGAGTATGACAGTGTCTGACAGTGTGTAACTGCATGTACGAGAGTATGACAGTGTTTGATAAGTGTATGACTGCATATACGAGTGCATAACAGTGTGTGATAAGTGTATGATTACATGCACGAGTGTATGTCAGTGTGTGATAAGTGTATCATTGCATGTACGAGTGCATGCCAGTGTTTGATAAGTACATGGTTATATGCATGAGTGTATGTCGGTGTGTGATAAGTGTATGATTGCATGCATGAGTGTATGCAGTGTGTGATAAGTGTATCATTGCATGTACGAGTGCATGCCAGTGTTTGATAAGTACATGGTTATATGCATGAGTGTATGTCGGTGTGTGATAAGTGTATGACTGCATGTACGAATGTATGACAGTGTGTGATAAGTGCATGACTGTATACATGAGTGTATGACAGTGTGTGATAAGTGTATGACTGTATACACGAGTGTTGACAGGGTGTGATATGTGTATGACTGTATACACGAGTGTATGTCAGTGTGTGATAAGTGTATGACTGCATACATGAGTGTATGACAGTGTGTGATAAGTGTATGATTGCATGCATGAGTGTATGCAGTGTGTGATAAGTGTATGACTGTATACACGAGTGTATGACAGTGTGTGATAAGTGTATGACTGTATACATGAGTGTATGACAGTGTGTGATAAGTGTATGATTGCATGCATGAGTGTATGCAGTGTGTGATAAGTGTATGACTGTATACACGAGTGTATGACAGTGTGTGCTAAGTGTATAACAGTGTGTGATAAGTGTATGACTGTATACACGAGTGTATGACAGTGTGTGATAAGTGTATGACTGTATACATGAGTGTATGACAGTGTGTGATAAGTGTATGACTGCATGCATGAGTGTATGACAGTGTGTGATAAGTGTATGACTGCATACATGAGTGTATGACAGTGTGTGATAAGTGTATGACTGCATGCACGAGTGTATGACAGTGTGTGATAAGTGTATGACTGTATTCACGAGTGTATGACAGTGTGTGATAAGTGTATGACTGTATACACGAGTGTATGACAGTGTGTGATAAGTGCATGACTGCATGCATGAGTGTATGCAGTGTGTGATAAGTGTATGACTGTATACACGAGTGTATGACAGTGTGTGATAAGTGTATGACTGTATTCACGAGTGTATGACAGTGTGTGATAAGTGTATGACTGTATACACGAGTGTATGACAGTGTGTGATAAGTGCATGACTGCATGCGCGAGTGTATGTCAGTGTGTGATAAGTGTATGACTGCATGCACGAGTGCTCACCAGCTACCGCAGACATGTCAATGTACCGCAGTGCACGTAGTGGTGACCTGTGATCAGAGCCAAGCCAAAGGTCGCACGAGTGGCATCGCTCGACCGTCGCTGGCAGCGCGTCTGGGGACATGTGCGACGTGGCTATGCAATCCTAACGGGATACACGTGTGCACTTGACACGCGTGCCATGCGCACACACGCATACACGTGACACGGGCCGTGGTGGCTAGTGTCCGACGTGTTAGCTCATCTTAGCTTCTGTCTTAGCTCGCCTTAGCTGCCGAACACTTTAGCTTAACTGAGGTCGCCTTGCTCACGAATTGAACACATTGGCGTTTCGATTTCTGGGTGCTTCTGTACCAGCACGTTGGCCGGCTAAACAACAAATGGGAGCTTCATGCGACGGATGCAACTTACGTCAGAGACCGAAAAAGCGTGAATCTCCAGAGAATACCGATGAGGTGGCAGAGGAGGACTCATAGATGGGTTGGAATAGTTTTAACTTACTTGAGCCAATCCGCTTCGCTCTCGAAGTTGCACAATCGTAGAGACTTGATGATATCCCCCTGATTGGCGCGTTCAGCCAGTGTAGTGTCCTCCAAATACTTTTGGGACAAATTAATCCATCTGTTCACATGAGAAAGTGAGAGAGGTTAACGTTAGCACGCTAAGCAATTATGTTGCACCTACCGTTAGTACATGGGCATTCATGTAGCACAAGCATGGATTTGGCTACAGGTTACTGAACATAAACAAATGGTAACGTCAAGTTGATGTCTACTATGCAGGCGAAGTTACCCAGCCGCTCATTCATAAGGCACAAGGATGACTGTCCCTGATATGTCGGCAGACGGAATGAAAAGTAAATCGAACCAAACGTGCAGCTACACCAAAAGGACGGTAGGAGAAAATCCCTCTTCCCACATGACGCACTTTTTGCCAACGAAATCTGACCCGCGTCATACATTGCTCCCTCTTTAAACATCTGCTGCCTCTCTTTACAGTCATCTTGACTGTGGTTCTAAATAGGAACTTCGCCTGTTGAAGGTTTAAATACTTGTGTTGATGGATGCGCGGTGTGCATCTCCTCTTACTAACTGACTCCATCATGTCTTAGTTTTGAACCCACTGAAAAGGGGACGAGTGGTCTAGGGTTTAGATGCTCGTCTCACAATCGAAAGATTGTGGGTTCGAATCTCACCTGTCGCTACTCTTCGCCCGCGACCAATCGGCGTGAGAGATTGGCGACGCTACATGACTCAAACGGTCGACGTGTCGTAAAACCAATAACCAACCAATAACCAACCAACCCACTGAAACCTTTGGAAGTCTCGAAGTCGAGGTCATCAGTGTTGACACATCGGCATGTGGTTAGGTGTGCGATTTGGAGAAGAAGAAAGTAGGATTCCCGAATTCGCCATGCAAATGATGCCATTTAAGATGCCTTTCAGTTACTTTAAAGTCAATCAGGACTCAGTACTGTCATTTGATTGGTGTATTTTCGCTGTTTCTGTGAAACACCTAGTCTGTCAACTGCTCGCATTATATGACAGACCGTTTCAAATAATATGACATTACCTGAAGTTGTACTATGCGAAATGCGTATATCACTATCAGTGACGGTGAGCAAGTGCATGATGCACATAAACGAGACACTGTTGGAATCGCATCATGCAAACCGTAACATTTCGAGGCAAGACAACGCGACAAAGATTTTGGAAGAGATATCGCCTCAGTCGTCAATGACTGGTGCATTACACTCGTTCTCACGAACGACTATCACTGAGGGTGATTGGGTGTAAACTGGTTGGTGTATGGGCTGTATAGCTGCAGTGTCTGTCATGCAGCATATAAGCTGTGTGCCACCACGATGTGCTTTAACTAGCAATGAACAAGCGGCAGATGCGCTTCTTCAACCGACCAAAGACGATTTTTTATTGGGTTTGATTCACGGCGCACTTTATGCAATTGCTAATCGGCGCCGCCCACACTATTTCGCCGGTGGGTCGCGGAATTTGGAAATGTCCGAGCAATGCGAGCGTCGAACCCGGGACCTTTGTATCCAGAGTTCGACACTGTAACCACTCTGTCGTCCTCGCCCCACCAAAGCTTACTTCTGCATGGTCTTCCAGATAAAAGTCGGCTCCTTGCTGATCGGCACATTGAGCGAATGCACCACGGCCATTTTCTGCGCGATCTGTCGGCTGACGTGTGGGTCGCGAAGATCGCTCAATGATAGTGATGCGGCCTGGGGGCGAGGGGGTGTACGTCAGTTGGGTCATCGAAACCGCACCATCGTTCTCTGAGCGCGGGCGTACTGTATGGTATGTGTGCGCTGTGCGTGCCGTACCGTACCTACCTGTGTACCAAGAATGGACTAAAGTGTACGTGTATGCAAATGCTGCAGCACACACACACTCATTTATATATACATACATACACACACATGTACATGCATATATACATATATATATATATATATATATATATATATATATATATATATATATATATATATATATATATATATATATATATATATAATAAATTTATATATATATATATATATATATATATATATATATATATATATATATATATATATATATATATATATATATATATATATTATATATATATAAAGGTGGCTTTTCTTCGCAGCGTGATTTGCAGCCTTGTCTCAGTGAGTCGAAATTTTACTTGCGCAAGGCCACCATCACTTGGAAGTTTACTGATGTATGCCACCCATGCGCTGAAGCAATTAAAAAGTAATCAAGTTTTCAAAGGCGTGACGGTCGGGTTAACCGGGATGCGTCGCTCTCATTAGCTTCTGTCGTATGTGCACGGGAGTAGAGTATGTAGATAGTTGGTGGCATGTTAAGCGTATCCATATCCCCATGTAATCGCCCGGCCACCCCGAGACACGCCATGTCCATGAACACTTTCTTTACCGGACACACGCACTGACGGCAGCGTCCAGGTGAGCTCTGACGATTCAAGTAGCACAGGGAGCGAGCATTTGCAGCCGGTGTTGTGCGTATTCCCTGGAAGATAATCCAGACCCGACCGTCGACACAGAACTTGACGCATGGGTCGTGCTTATGGAATTGTTGTATCGCATGCAATGCCATGACATTATTCCCCACCCGCCTCCAATTTCTCTGACTCCCTCCGGGCCGGATATGCACACACCGGTATGAACTCCTCCAGTCTACCGCCGGAGAAGACGCCGTACAGTCTGGGGCCGAGTCTCCGTTCAGCCAGCATGGTGAAGATGACCGAATCGGTGATGGACGAGTGACTGTTGCCGTGGTTCTGTGGTGAGTCACACTGCGTCACGACGCGTCACACTACCGCATAGTATCACATGACGTCACAATGTCGCATTGTATCACATGGCGTCACGTCCCGTCACAATGCCGTATAGTATCACATGGCGCCACGTCCCGTCACAATGCCGTATAGTATCACATGACGTCACAATGTCGCATTATATCACATGACGTCACAATGCCGCATAGTATCACATGATGTCACAATGCCGCATTGTATCACATGACGTCACAATGCCGCATAGTATCACATGACGTCACAATGCCGCATTGTATCACATGACGTCACAATGCCGCATAGTATCACATGACGTCACAATGTCGCATTGTATCACATGGCGTCACGTCCCGTCACAATGCCGTATAGTATCACATGACGTCACAATGTCGCATTATATCACATGACGTCACAATGCCGTATAGTATCACATGACGTCACAATGTCGCATTATATCACATGGCGTCACAATGCCGTATAGTATCACATGACGTCACAATGTCGCATTGTATCACATGGCGTACGTCCCGTCACAATCCGTATAGTATCAAACGTCACAATGTCGCATAATATCACATGACGTCACAATGATGTCGCATTGTATCACATGGCGTCACGTCCGTCACAATCCGTTACACAATGCCGTAATAGTATCACATGACGTCACAATGTCGCATTATTCCCACAATCCGCATAGTATCACATGACGTCACAATGTCACGTCCCGTCACAATGCCGTATAGTATCACATGACGCCACACGGTGGCACTGTCGCATGTTGCCACATGACGCAGGGCTGGAGAACACTCACCAAGCCAGGGAGGTCTAAGTTCATATATTGAAAACCTATTTTCAGATTGAATATACAAAAATGATAAATTAACATCAGCACGATACCAAACCGGGGGTCCAGACCCCCCTTCCTCTTCCCATCCGATCCACCCGAGATCTCCAGCCATGAAATAGTGTAACACGGTGTCGCACCATACCGCGCAGATGAATCGTCTTCCTCGATGCGCACATCTGTGGCTCATGTGGTATGTGTTGTGACCCTCTGCTGACATCACAAGACATGGCGTCGGAGTATAGTGTGTCACGAATGGCGCGTAACGTGTGGCGCGTAACGTGTGGCCGTAACGTGTGGCCGTAACGTGTGACGCGTAGCATTTGGCGCGTAGCGTCTCGCGCAATATTCCGGGCCGCGTTGCGAAGCGGGAGAGTGCGTAGCTCCGGCTCACCATTTGGCACGGTATGTTGAAGATTGATTAGTTCTCCGGTGAGAACGGTCGGTTGAACAGATGGCCGATGGAGTAGCGAAAATATGTGTGTACATTAAGTTGTTTGTTATTTGGGCTTAAGGGCGCGCCGACTACGAGGTCATTTAGCGCCCAATGTGTGTACATTAAGTTACCAGCACGATACCCATGAGAACATCCCTGGTACAGGGTACGAGACCCTCCCAGTCGTTCGGCTGGTACCGACTAACACAGACACGTGACCACGTGACCTGAGCCGTGCGCCTATCGTACCTAATACCATACTGGACACAAATTTGACACGGTACCTGACCTCATCAGATCCGTGCGTGACACGGCACCTTGCGCCGTACATGACACAGTGCCCAAGACTATGTGTGACACTGTCTAGCACCGTGCTCAATACCGTACCTGATGACACAGTACCCGACATTGTACCCAGCACTGCACCTGACACGGTGCTGACACTGTCCAGCACACTGTCTAATGGTGTGCTCGATAGCGTACCTAAACATACAGTATCCGACATTGTGTCCAGAACTGCACCCGACACTGTACCTGACACAGTACCCGACACTGTGTCTGACACTGTACCCGACACTGTGCCTGACACTGTACCCGGCACAATACCCGACACTACACCTGACACACTACCAGACACTGTGCCTGACACTGTACCTAGCGCTGCACCTGACACTGCACCGTATCAGTCACAGACCTGACACCGTGCACCTCACTGAGCCCATAACTGACACCCTGGCACGTGGTGCGTCTGTAGTGGCACCTGCCGGCTGGGAGACCCCCAGGCACCAGTTCTGCGCCACAGGGCGGCCGCGCGCCGACAGTTCTGCAGGCGTGTAGCGCGTGTGCTCGTTATCTTCCAGGCACAGAGCCTATCGGAAATCGTATGCGACCAGAACGCACGAGCACGAGTGGACGTCGCCAAGTTCTACTTTCACTTGCGTTCCTGGCGAGAGCTGAATGTGAGGAATGGAAGTACAAACTTGAGTTTTAACTTGACTATAATTAATTATTTAATTAGCGACATCCATTATTCAGATAGTACACCCATTAGCAAGCTATCGCCAAAAGCTACAACTACTCAGGTATAATGTCAACGACGGAAAGACATCAATGCGCCGCTCATTTTACCTATAACACACCTGTGAATACCTGGAGATAAGCATGCACAATGCCATACCATCGAAGGATTTGACGTAAGCGGGCTGTATTTGCCATGACAGATTTAGCACATGAAGTACACTATACGTTGAATGTCGATCACAACTGAGTCATCATGGCTCACAGTGTGCCTTAATGTACAATGCAGCACACTAGCACCATCATGTCACTTTCGTAAACACGACCGGGAATGTTGATCATGGCACACATTGCATCTTCATCAGTTTCATGTGAGGAAGACACACGAGTGTGCGACCCCGTTTCAGATTTGGATGTTGTAAGTGGTGAAAAATAAATAGTTCAAGGTGTGTTCAGTATAAATAAGTTGTGTCGAGAAATTCTTATTCCGATGCACATTACCCCCCCCCCCCCCCTCCCCTTCCCCTGCTGTATTGCCACTATCATGCGCGAGCTTAGAAGCGGTTGAATTTCGTGCGTCTTGTCTACATTGCCAACGTGGGGTGACGTCAGACTTGCGCGCGCAAATATAAAAATATGGCGCGCAGCGCGCCTCACCTGGCCGTACGTCCGCAGCATCACCCGAACGGGGTACCCATGTAACTTCGCCAGTGTACCGACACCTCGCTCGGCCGCAACCTCGCCCGTGTACCGACACCTGACACCTGACACCTCACCTGACCGTACATCCGTCAGGTAATACATCCGTCAGGTCCGTACATCCTCCGCTACCTGACCGTACATCCGTCAGGCCGTACATCCTCGCCCGTGTACCGACACCTGACACCTGACACCTTACCTGACCGTACATCCGTCAGGTAATACATCCGTCAGGTCCGTACATCCTCCGTACCTGACCGTACATCCGTCAGGTCGTACATACCTCGCTCGGCCGTAACCCCTGTACCGACACCTGACACCTGACACCTCACCTGACCGTACATCCGCAGCAGCACCCGGGTGGGCTCGCCATTCAACGAAGTCTGCTGGCGGGGTAGTTCGCACAGGAACAACAGGTTGCTCAGCCCCCCACTGAAACGCGAGAGTTGCCTAGATCACTCAAGTGAAGAAGAAAATATTCGAGCACGCATACGCATCGCATGCAGCTCGTCTTCCAATCCATAAAGCTGTGCACCATGCTGCTGTGCACGCGGATTGTTGCTGCGTTATCACACGTCCACATATCATTATAGCGAAGTTCTCAACGAGAGAAACGTGGCTCTGAGTGCAATCCCTCGGAGTGCATGTAGGTAGCGGTCTGCACTTCGCTTTGTATATCATGGTTGCATGGGGTTGGTATGAGCCTTCTCTTTCTTAGACTACCATGGGTCGTGTCATTCTCGGTAATATGACAACTACGGCTGGTTATCATCAGGAGGAATGCGTACGGTGCAGAAGTTCGATTCCAAAGATTATCCAAGGTAATAGTTCGATTAATCCTGCCACGAATGAGCGTTTGTTGTTTTGGATGCACTTAGTTGCCAGAGATATTGACGGTGGACAGCCAACCACCGCATGACTCGTGAGCGGCGAAAATAGCCAAGAGGAAGTCGGGGTTCGAACCCGGAATGTTCGTGTATGATGATGTTGGCATTGAGTAGATGGGCCAATCTCCTACGCCGTACTTACACACAACTTGAAGTCAGTTTGTGAACTGAAGACATGTCACCCGACCAAGTTTCTCAGCGTTCCTGTCCATATTGCAAGCGAACACGTATTGTACAGTGGTCTTATTTACCACTCAAAACGTACACATCCAGCTCGTAATCACCGTGATAATTTCAGAGAGCAGACTGCAGATTTGAAATATATCTGAGAGCAGCCAGTTTTATTCGAGCTTGTTGCAGCCCAAGCAATGCGTCAAAGCTGCCGAAGCTGTTTTCATATCGCCGACTATGACCATGACGATTGAGTTCCTCAGCGCCATTTGCGTAATCGCGTCAGCGCACGCACACCTTCACTGTTGGCGCGCTTGTTGTTGAAGGTGGGCTGGCACACTTGTTGCTGACAGGACAGCGGCAGCATCAGGGTCTGCGTAAGAGCGGTTGCGATCTACCAATAATCCAGCATCGCCGGCATTGCTGCACCAACATAAGCCGGCGTTCTGGTTACCAAGGTCACCTTCGTGCGTGTACGCGAGGGCGCGGAAAACAGGCCGGCACGTTAATAGCCCAATAACTTGGCACAACAGGGTTTTTCTGGTTGCATTTTGTGTATAGTAAATCAGAATGTGCTTTGGCGGTTATGACAGGCAACGTTCGCTGCGAAGTTGGCAGGCACACCACTGTGCAAACATCATCGGTCAAAAGTCTGGAGGAGTTTCACGTCTATTTGTCAGGATAAATACATCTGGCGTTTTTTTGTCAAATCATGGTTAGATTCCGCTTACTAAGGAGCTTGCATCTGGTTGGTGGAATGTTTTACAATCCAAATTTGTTCCCTGTCGGGGAATGCATGTAGGTTTCGAATATGAGGTTATGGATATTTTACCCGCTATCGAATACTGGGCTTGATTGACCACCGATTAGTGGAATGATTGTACATCAAATACAATGCCAGTTTAAATTGAGGCTTCCTTGTGGAAACGCAGAGATTGAGCAGCTTATTTATATCTTCATTTGTTCATTCATTTTTTACCTACATGTTTTTCTTTGTCAGCATATAAAATCCGCTTGCATGCGAAGTCAAGCGGAAAAATAGGCTGCATTACAGACGACCACAGACATTCAGCGTCACGAACAATGTTAATCAAGCGCGAGGTGGAAATAATTATCAGCAACGCAAGTATGAGAAACAGTTTGTGCAAGTAGAACTAGTCCTGAGACCTAATGAAACAGATCACAACACATTTACACCTGTAAACGAATGATACCTTCGATAAAAACGTAAAGACCGTAAAGATAAGAACACTAAGCAAAACCATCCGATGAGATTATGTAAATTCAGCAAACGAATGCATTTCACGCGAATTGGTGTGAGCATATGGAATGAAGACAAAAACGATATTAAGCCAAATGACGGTGGTTCGAACGTTAAACACGATCAATACACATGTGTAATCGATGCTCACTCATGTCAGCGGTTGCTTGGTTGGTTATTGGTTTTACGACACGTCGACCGTTGAGTCATGTAGCGTCGCCAAACTCTCACGCCGATTGGTCACGGGCGAAGAGTAGCGACAGGTGAGACTCGAACCCACATCCTTTCGATTGTGAGACGAGCATCTTACCCCTAGACCACTCGTCCCCTTCCAGCGGTTGCTTGCTAGCTTCTCTCTCTCTCTCTCTCTCTCTCTCTCTCTCTCTCTCTCTCTCTCTCTCTCTCTCTCTCTCTCTCTCTCTCTCTCTCTCTCTCTCTCTCTCTCTCTCTCTCTCTCTCTCTCTCTCTCTCTCTCTCTCTCTCTCTCTCTCTCTCTCTCTCTTTTTATATATATATATATATATATATATATATATATATATATATATATATATATATATATATATATATATATATATATATATATATATATATATATATATATATATATATATATATATATATATATATATATATATATATATATATATATATATATATATATATATATATATATATATATATATATATATATATATATATATATATATATATATATATATATATATATATATATATATATATATATATATATATATATATATATATATATATATATATATATATATATATATATATATATATATATATATATATATATATATATATATATATATATATATATATATATATATATATATATATATATATATATATATATATATATATATATATATATATATATATATATATATATATATATATATATATATATATATATATATATATATATATATATATATATATATCTCTCTCTCTCTCTCTCTCTCTCTCTCTCTCTCTCTCTCTCTCTCTCTCTCTCTCTCTCTCTCTCTCTCTCTATCTCTCTCTAAGTATTATGCATGTGACAAAACCACATTGTGATCGCCTGGTAAAAAGCACCGCTTACTAATTGAGATAGCCGACAACGCTGATCTGAAGGTCCTCGAATCTCTACATATACGTAATCTACGGCCGCAACTAAACACGCAAACGACGTCTTGGTATATCACATAAAATTACATAAACAAATTATATATAGTATGTATTACGCGTTATATTGGATGTATGTCTATATATGTGCGTGAGTGTATACATCTATATGTATATGGACCATCGGCTCGGGCTTCCTCAGAGGATTCCTTCTTGACATAGTTTGTTTCTGGTTTGGAGTTTCTGTGAGTGTCTGCACCACAGAGGAGGCTTTTCTGCATTCCACGTGTCTTTTTTCACGTTTTTTTTCCCGCGTGCTTCTTTCAATTTTTAAGCTTGAGCTTTTTTCATCACTCCTGACCATGGCCCCTGGCCGAAACGTTGAGTAATAAAGTATAATCTTTATCGTTACTTTTGATGTCAACTCAGCACCTCCTGGTATATTGAAGGTTGTATATTTTCTTTACACGCAATGTCTAAAAACCAGGAGCATCTAAGAGCCATTCTTCGTTGTATTAAACAATTTATGTATGGTTTGATTGGTTCATGACGTTTACGGATATTCCAAAGCCGTGCGGTATGCGCTCGACTAGGTCAACTCGGTTAGGTCAACACTCGGTCAGACAGAAGAAACAACAGATGTGTCGTGTGCACGGAAGTTGATTTGGGATTTTTTTGTGGGGAGGGGGGAGGAGCAAAATGCATGAAGGCAATGGGTCGGCCAAATTGGATTGAGGGCATGCTTTATAGGGTCACCATGTTAAATGTTTAAATGGGGGAGGGGTGCAAAGTCAATATTGAGGGACACTTGCCCCCTCAAAAGTACATAAAACAACACCCTTGGCGGCGTGCATCAGGACAGACAAATTGAAGATGTGCCGCATAGCTGGTGATGCTAAGAACAAGCCCCTACATCAAGCTTACTCCAACGCGGCGATTCCATTTGGCCTTGCTGGGCCAGTAACATCAATTTGTGACAGCCTGGTAGTGCCTGCTATTATGTAGGTAATAACAGCCTGGACACATTTTTCACCTCTGCTATTGGCATTAATGTTGTTCCAGTTAAGGATAGAAACTCACGCGATAATAGTAAGCAAACGTATTCCAGGAGGTCAAGGTAGGTTCATCACCATCAAGGACCTGATTGACTTTACATTATCCAGGATATTGTCTGGCCGAAGAGATTCTGGGATCGGTGATTCGTTCAGTCATATTCAAAAGCAGATCCAGCCAGTTGACTGCGAGTCAGCTTGGGCGAAGGAGAAAATAGAGGGAAAAAATTGTAGTTAAGTATCAGAGCTCATCGGGTCTCAAAACTATCATCTGAAGCAATATGTACGAAGTACAATGTTTCTATAATGTTCCCGCAAATCGTCAATAAAGACCGATTGTCCAACAAATCAGCCTATCTTGGGGGAGGAGCATGACCCCGTTATTTCCCCTCCCTGGATCCGCCACTGGCCATAGTTCGGCTGGAATGCCTTGCAGCTAAATGTATGAATTAAGCTTCCTGCACGCGAATTCAGAAAAGCGTTTCATTTCTGATGTTCTTAACTGGAAGACAAACAGTGATTTATGCTTGTGAAACGCAATGTGAGATACATCGGCTAATCTCATGTCAGAACAACAACACAAATATGATAATCACGTGGAGAGCCTGTGTACTTTAGTACCTTGATTATTGATTCTTTTGCTTTCTATCACTGGAAGGAATAGCGTAGTCGGTTGTGCAGAGACCAAAGTACGAAAGCCGAGTGTTAGTTTACTGTTGTGTGCTGTACTTGTGCAGCGGGTCATCATGTATGTAGGAGGGCCGGCTCATCTGACGGGCTTCAGTGGGGGGGGGGGGGCTCATCTGACGCACTTCAGCATCATGTGTGTAGAGGGGTGGGGTGGCTCACCTGATGGGCTTCAGCACCATGTGTGTAAAGGGCCGTCTCACCTGATGGGCTTGAGCACCATGCGTGTAAGGGGCCGACTCACCATATGGGCTTGAGCACCATGTGTGTAAGGGGCCGTCTCACCTGATGGGCTTGAGCACCATGTGTGTAAGGGGCCGTCTCACCTGATGGGCTTCAGCACCATGTGTGTAAGGGGCCGACTCACCATATGGGCTTCAGCACCATGTGTGTAAGGGGCCGTCTCACCTGATGGGCTTCAGCACCATGTGTGTAAGGGGCCAACTCACCATATGGGCTCGAGCACCATGTGTGTAAGTGGGCAGGCTCACCTGATGGGCTTGAGCACCATGTGCATAGGGCCGCCGGCTAACCTGATGGGCTTCAGTACCATGTGTGTAGGGCCGCCGACTCACCTGATGGGCTTCAGCACAATGTGTGTAGGACCGCCGGCTCACCTGATGTGCTTAAGCACCATGTGTGTGGGGGCTCACCTGATGGGCTTCAGGCACCATGTGTGTAGGGCCGCCGGCTTACCTGATGGGCTTCAGCAGCATGTCGTCGGCCGAGATGAGCTGCCAGGCGCCGTGCAGGTAGTCGCGGCACAGGCCATACGCCTGGCTGCGCATCTCGTCGGTGGCTGCCGACATGGCGAGCTCGTCAGCGCCTCGTCAGTGCCTCGTCAGTGCTCGTCTCGTCAGTGGCCGGACGCACGCACAGCCGTCCCGGCTGCCGGTCGGCCCGACACTGGCTGACCTATACACTGGCCGGCCTGTGCTGGGGCCGCCTGGCCGGTACCCACCACCGCCAATCGGGCGGAGACCAGACTACACGCCCGGCTACTCGCCGACCACCGTCCTGTCCTGTCCTGTCCTGTCGCAGGCGCGACGCTGACGCTCGACGATCGCGCTGCTCGTGCGCGCCGGCCCGCTGCTGTCGGCGTCGACGAGCGTCTCCGCGAGACTCTGATATTGTCTGTATCGGCGAGCATCTCGGCGAGACTCGGGTATTGTCAGTATCGGCGACCTTGGTGCGCTCGAATCCAGCGAGCGTCCTCGGGAGACTCCGTTGGTCTCGGTCTCCCAGAGGATCGTGATCTCGAACCCTGCGAGTGTCTCCTGGAGTATCGGGTGCTCTTGGTCTCGCAGAGGCTCGTGGTCTCGAATTCGGTGAGTGTCTCCTGGATATTCAGGTATTCTCGGTTTCTCAGAGGCTCGTAGTCTCGAACCCAGCGAGCGTCTTCGGGAAACTCGGATGTTCACAGTCTCCCAGAGGATCGTGATCTCGAATTCAGCGGGTGTCGTCTGGGGACTCGGGTGTTCTCGGTCTCCCAGAGCCTCGTGGTCTCGAATCCAACGAGCGTCTATCAGAGTTTCGGGTGCTCTCGGTCTCCCAGAGACTCGTGGTCTCGAATCCGGCGAGTGTCTCCTGGAGACTCGGCTGTTATCGAAGTCGGCGCGTGTCTCTGACACTCGGTTGTTCGATACCCGGAATGGATCCGTGAACCGATGGGCTGGTTACTCGCGCAAAAATGTCGTGCTCTGTTTACGTTGATCGTCCGAGGGCTGGGCGGGCGTCTTATGACGAAGTACTCCGCACACGCTATCTTGTATATATAGCGCATGCAGCGAGGTCAGGAAGTCTCGAGTGGCGATTGAATGCGAAATGAAATGGAAAGTACCATCTCCGTCAGCGCTCCAGGAATACGCTCCTACCAGGCAAATCCGAAGTACGTATGCATGTTTTGTCCACGTGGATCATCCTGATGTATTTATCTTCCGTGTATATTTACCAAGGCTATAGAACACCAGGTAGAAGGCTCCGCTTCCCAAAAAGGAGACGCTTGAGAGGACCATCAATTCTATAAACTTGAGCCGACCAATCAGCGTTTGATGACCTCCGCCGATCGTGGCAATAGTAAAGGCTGTAGGGAAAAACTTGTGGAAGCTATTATTCATATGTTATTTAATTTTTTGGTGTTAATTTTCTACAAAGACATTCTTGCTGCTTTAATCTTGATCTTTAATACTACTTTATCACAATGTCACCGCTGACAGGGAAACAAATGTGGTATTTGTGTGAATGTCACCGGTTTCGCCGCACTAAAGACAAAATGTGTTTGTTTACCATTGTCACGACCGACGGAGGTCGTCAAACGCTGATTGGTCGGCTCAAGCGTCTCCCTTTTTTATTGGACTACAATGCTGGAGCGCACCCCCTGATATTTACCAACAGCTGGCATATACTCGCATGCGAAATTCAACACCGGATACCTGCTCTTGGAACTACGAGTGATGCGCCACTGAACATGCCCTGGAGGCACAAGCCATGTGCTGGGTCACATCCGAGAGTACACACATTGATAAAAATGTGAAAAGCGTATATGTTCTCTGAGAATAGTAGACGTTCTCATTTTCCCTATTAAAATCAAACTACACAAAACGAGTACTCTGTTCGCGATATGCTGAGAACACCATTATCAGACGAGAATACCAGTGCGTTGAGTACTCATGTGAAACAAACAACTGTACTCATGTGAAACCACTTTCAAGACTCAGGAAGGAAGAATATCTTTTGGTCCAAGTGAAATCAGACAGACTGAGAATGGCAATTGGTCTCAATTTAAACAGCTATGCCCAATTTAGACCAGTCCCAAGTGTCACTTTGACTCTTCGTGGGTCGCAAATGTACTCGTGTAAAATCACTTCAAAGTCTTAACAAGCACATTTTCGTTCTCGCTGAAGCCAGTTCACTTGAGAATAGCTACTGGTTTCAACATTCAAAGCGCCTCAACTGAGAGTGGTTATTGGCATAAATGTCCCTCGCCGTTCTTATATAGAACTTCTTTCAGGTTTCAATATACGTTTTATTTTGGTATCGCAGCTAAAACAGGACATATGAACAGTTGTCTTTCCCGGTGTCACATGACATAATTGTAATGTACAGCTCTAGAGTGCTGCACACTTATCGCCGACGTCATCTGCCACACATGCCGCTCATCGCTGCCTCAGAGGATGATGTCCTGGCTATGGCCAACGAAGTCATTGAAGAGGAGCTGTGAGCACAATGCAAGCAAAATGCAAAATGTACCATAGAAACAGGCATGCATTTGCACCAAATATCATCGCCGTTTGCATATTGGCTACGCCACTCGCAGACAACAATCATGGACTTGGACATATGCCTGGGTATACTGTTCACCTGCCCTAACATGAAGGAGACACCGGGAGCTTCAAGGACTTACGTCGAAAGCAAGTTCAGGTAGAACACAACTTCTTTGCCCCTTGTTTTCCACGCGCGCTCTGGGCTTCCTTTATCCCCAAACAGATATGTTGGAACAGCCCATGGGATACGGAGAAGAAACCTGCCACAGGTACGGTCTCTGCCACCGCCCAACCATCTTCAACCGTGACGGGACTGTCGGAGAGTGTCGATTGGCAGCTGGAGACAGTTCAGTGAGAATGTGAGATAAATCTGAGACAGTGATAATCCCAGTTAAGGTGCTGGTCGAGGAGGACACCTGACACTTTAACGGTGGGACATAGCTTCACAATGATTGCAGTTCGAAGTATGCAGATGATTATGGAGAACAACGGTAAGTTGAATCGCATGACATTATAGTATTTTAAACCATTGTCTACAGCTGATTACTATGCTTCCTTCAATTATAGATTTCGTCAACTGCAGGACAGCAATTTCGAAAGCTCAAAATGTCACGCCTTTAGCGGTTACTAATAACTTCTGCAAAGACAGTTACAATGAAGCCTTGTGATTTTGTGCAATCATGTTTTATTACGCTGAAATGTATTAAACACCGTCTTCATTTGGGTATAAAAGTGTTCGGCAAACAACACAGGCGATTTTCCGTGTGTTCCCCGAACCGAACAGCGGTGTTCGGACCACAGCACGTGTATCTGCACCTGTTAAACAAGTGAAGTGTGCGCTGAATTCCGAACACGGACTTGAGCATTTTAAGCCCGCAAGGTTGGACTTGGCAAGGGTGGATCCAGTAATTATCATTGGGGAAGGGGCGCAGGAGAAAATGCATCCCTTTGGGTTGGAAAGGTGCCCCTTCAGTTAACTTCAGTGTACCCCTCCCCCACTTAACATTTTGTTTTGGCCGAAGGCACCCCTCCGAGGAAATGCGCCCCTTCCCCAATGATAATTACTGGATCCGCCTTTCCCAAGTGCAACCCTGAGGGCTTAAAATGCTTATTAAGCCCGTGTTCGGAATTTCGCTAGCATTAGCACGCGCCGACACACGTGCCGTATTCCGAACACCGTTGTTCGGTTCAGGGAACACACGGAAAATCGCCTGTGTTGTTTGCCGAACACGTTTATGCCCAAATGAAGACGGTGTTTAATACATTTGAGCCCAATAAAACATGATTGCACAAAATCACAAGGCTTCATTGTAGCTGTCGTTGCACAAGTTATTAGGAGACGCTAAATGCGTGACATTTTGAGCTTTCGAAATTCCCGCCCTGCAGTTGACCCGATCTGTGATGCAAGGAAGCATAGTAAGCAGCTGTAGACAATTTTTAAAGGAATACCATGTCATGCAATTCGACTTACATATTCTCCATAATTATCTGCACACTTCGGACTGCAGTCACTGTGAAGCTATAGCTGGGTAACTCCGGACAGATTGCAGAGCGATGGCGGCCGGACTCCGTTGGAAGAAAATGGACGATGAGTCCAGCATCTATTCTCATGGTAGCCGCAACTTGATAAAGCTTGAGAGCTGCATTATTTCTCATGATGCCTCGATAGAATTACGCATGAATATTGAGAAACTTACTTGGTCCATGACATAGATCCGCAAAATATAGGTTCTTACTGGCTAAAAATTGCACTCATTCAAAACGTTGAGTCCGATAACTGTCCTTTCGTGAGCAACCTAATGAACATGTTCTCAAAGCGTTTTTGTTGTCAGTGCCCTTCCTATGTGGTCCCACTCAACCGGCGGACTGGGGGCACCTCAACACAAACTACGCCGGGGGAACGGCACGGCCGACCTGAGTCACCGCCCGAGTATGCCAAGTGTACGGAGTCGGTCTCCAGCCGTGAAGTTATTAACTGCAGCGTTTTCACATATACTTGAGTTCTCCTCAGTAAAAGCTGATGAAACTTGCTTGCTTGGAGACTACTATGTCACATTCCTCAACCACTATTCACCATCTATCTGCACTGTCCACAAACTACATTCCTTTGGATTGAACTTTGTGAAAGCTAAATAACCTCTTGATATTTTCCACAAAGCAGTCACCAGGTAATTTCAGTTCAGTCAGTTTATATTCCTCCCCAGCATAACTCATAACTTTGTTTCTAGTTATCCCATGTGTCCCAGATTAACCTCAGAGATAAAGTCTTCTGTTTTTTTACGTCTGCTTCATTGGCGACATCAATATGCTCTGCATCCCTTGTCAGCCTTATTCATTCTGACTTGTCTATTGGAAAGAAACTCATTCTGGTCTTGAAACAGTTTAATTTTTATGATTCCCACATTTGATATGCATCTAAGCCTGACAATAACTCATGTTTATTGTCATGATTAGATCAGGTTAGGTGGTCCATAAAGCCACCCAGCAAGAATTCGGACTAAAATATATATTACAAAAAAATATATTGCGTAACAAACGACCCATCACACCCGGGGAGGTGACGAGTGGCCGTTGGCGGGTCGTCGGCAAAAAGATGTTGGCTCAACAACTCAGAACGGCGTATCCAGCACGGTGATACGATGGATAATGGCCGGCAAGTTACAACACATTCAACCATGATTTGACTTCACAAATTGTCATTGAAGCGACAGCTCCGGAAATTAACATCGTCGCAAAATCAGTGATTCTAGGAGGAAGAACAAACGAACAGGCGGATCTCCAACGACGTGTACCAACCCCGCTCCGGACGTGTATCACCTCCGCTCCTGACGTGTCAACCCCGCACCGCCCAACGATATCTACCAATGGCGGGTAAATATCGTTGAAGTTGATAATGCGAACAGGAGAAACGGTTAACATGTGAACATTTCATCTAGATAATTTCTGGGTCGCTTTACGGAACAGTCGTCTGGCAATTAGAGCTCCCCGCATGGACCCTGACCCAACCACCTCCACTTTGGTTGGTTGGTTAATGGTTTTACGACACGTCGACCGTTGAGTCATGTAGCGTCGCCAACCTCTCACGCCGATTGGTCGCGGGCAAAAAAAAAGAAAAAGGAAACTCAAACCCACAACCTTTCGATTGTAGACGAGCATCTTACCCATAGACCACTCGTCCCCACCTCCACTTTGGGAATGTCATTTCAACGACAGAAGTTAAACGGTGACTTCAGCCTGCAGACAACGTTCCGCAACGACCACCTCGTTGCTGTGTGTTCGGCCTTATCGGACTGGGGTCCAGCTGTATCCGCTCAGAGCTAATCTCGAGTCCGCGTAGCGCGTCGAATTCTTCCCGGACATGACAGAGGCCAGTGAAGGTCGACGTTCAGCCAACTGAGCTCTCTTGAAGCATTCCGCTTCACCTTGTTTCTATTTTTCTTATCCTAGAAACGTTGTACCAGTCACCTACCCGCAAGGATGTATAGCCATGGAGTTGTTGAAAAGTCAGGAGTGTTTCGAAAGATTACAGATGAGATATATGCTACCAAATTATTGCAAATATGTGCTGCTTCTACAAATGTCCATTCCACCGTGTTGTTTACGAATGTAGACAAGAAACACAATAGAATGTGCATGCAGGGCAGACATAATTATAAACAGCATTCCATTGTTATCACGCAACGGGCTACGGGCTCTCATTTCTTTCGTAAGCGTTGTTAATATGTTGATACCCTCCCCCCCCCATCGCCACTCTCTGAATTCGCGTCCAAGAATATTATCAAGTTAACGTTTAGGTTCGCTTATTTTTAACATCACGCGTGTGATGGGCACATCTAGGAGTTTAACCAAATCAGGAAAGGATTGAATTGCTTATGTTGAGAGCATGCATTGTTTCATGTGATCGATGAATATATAATGAGGAACAAATTGCTAGCTCTAGTATGTGCAAATGATGATAATTGTCCACAGAATGTAAAGATTGGAGAGTCCTTAGGAGCTAGTGATCATAACAATATTACGATTTTTCTTCATGCTGAAAGTGTCGGACACCATTGAGCACTGATTTCAAATTTTCATCATGATAATTATGATCAGCTCAGGATCCCTTTAGGTGAACTTCAACAATAACCAGGATTCTATTGCTGAACTGAGCTCGTTGCGTGAACCCTGGCCCCACCACCCGATCTATTCATTCCAGTTCAACGGCAGACATTTAACCGAGAGCTTAACGTGGCGTCAATGCACCGACACGGCCGTCCCGGTAGCTCGCCCCCGGCATTATCGGGCCATTTGCCAACTTACCCTTACAGATGGGGACTAAATGCGAGCGAGTGAAGCGACTCGAACCATGTCTTGCCAGGACAGGGGACACCTGTGCAGGCCAGCGCTCTAGCCACCTGAGCTATCGGGGCGGCAAATTGCTACTCACCGTCGCATTGGTAGCGGAGATACGTTGGGAAGTTATCGATGGGGACGGGCTGCCACGTTGCTGTTGGGTAAATAGATTCTTCGAGTGTTTTCAGACAGTAGGACAGGCAAGTCACAGGTCGCCCGTTGCCGTTCCCATTTGAAGTCCAGTAATAATACGCAGTAGCAACGATTCTTTCGGACCATGCGTGCACCAACGCAGTAGCAACGATTCTTTCGGACCATGCGTGCACCAGTTCTGTTGAGCCTAGTTGTACGCGGTTCATGCAACTATGGTCTCCCTAGACTATCACTCAAGCCCACAAGAAGCCCCGGGGCTTGAGTTGGAGGACAACTCTACAGCTTGTGTCGACTGGCCACTTTAAGGGAAGTCTTCTATTTGTCTGTAAGTTTCCGTTGTCGAATCGAGGGAATCAGGGGAATCGAGGGGAAAATCACGGGTGAGTTAGTGGACCCCAAATGCAGACGGAGCTCGTATTTGACGCTGGTATTCTTCACCCCGGCCCCTTTCAAGTTCGTTCAGTTCTCAGACGACCAGCTGTTTTTCTCTCAGTCAGCTGTCTGTCGTAAGCAGGCACTCGTGGCAGGTTATGGGTTCGACTCCGACCGATTGCTGGTTGTTGGACGCGGGTGCAGGCCAGCTGGCATGGGCTACTAACTGACCGTGTCGTACAGCATCGTGGGCAGGGTGGGCAGCGTGGAGCCATGCGGCCGTCCCCAACATCTCGGATCGATGCTGCTGAATGCCGGTGCAAAATTACCTCCAGAACTAGACTTCCAACTTCATTGCTCGGCCTCTTGTACCTATACCCGGGGTCAAGTCAACGAGCTATGGATTTAGTACTGGCATATTGGGTGGCCATTCCCAACGGTTGTGCCATTAGGAGTAAGCACAGCTGCAGTATTGACGTGAAACCAAGGATACAGCAGACAAGCATATTGATAAAGCTCAAGCGTGAAGGAGTGATGGATGTAGATTTATTTGTATCTGGAAGTCGCAAAGGGAACCGATGAAAGGACCGCCACACAAATTACGGCATGACATGAGTGTTCCTTGTACGTCAGTGGCGTCGTTAACCTAGCCTTTCACAGGTGCATACGCAGCCACTGGGGCGTTCCTCGCAATCGGGAAAGGCAGGGGAGGAAATTATCACATCATTGCCAATTCAGCGACCTTTGTGAGCATATAAGAGGCCTTCCTCGCCGGGCCACTCGAGCTTCTCAGCAGCGGGGGCGCCACCACGTTCAGATTCCATGTGGGGTTTCAATCCTTGGGTACATGTAGATTTTCCAGCTACAGTGCTAGTGCGCTGGTGAATTAGTCCGGATGGGGCCCGGACCTCGGCGATCCAGGCGGTGACCTCGTCCATGCTCAGTAGTCCAATGGGTGAAGGGCAGTCGCATTTGCGCCGGATTTGCCCAGTCTGCGCCTACACTTCTCTGTCGAAACTCCCGTCCCGCGCTGCTTGTTGGAACATTTGTCAAAAGCTGTTCAGCAATAGGTAGGACATGAATAAGTGGGCACGTGCAGGTGTCGTTTTCTTTTCAGCGCGACACAGTTATGAGCCACCATGGCACTGGAACCGGTGATAAATGAGCCGCCAGGCTTAGTCAGCGCAGCGTCACTACACGTTGGTCGATAAACAGGTGAGTTCACAATCGCAGTACAGGCTTTGGCAGGCCTGTCGTGAGCAAATTTATGACCAGACGTGGTTGATTCAATGCCAGTGATGAGCTTTGTGCTGCCGCACCGCCTGGCAGTGTCACAGTCGACAGGGACACCCCGACCATGTCTGTTGTCCGTGCCACTCTCCACACGGCTCTCCGGCCCGTTCCCCGCTCTGCTCCCTGGCCCATCCTCCGGCCCGCTCTTCGGCCCGTTCCCCGCTCCGCTCCCTGGCCCATCCTCCGGCCCGCTCTGCACCTGGCGGCACTGCTGCTGTGGCCGCTGCTGTGTGAGGCCGGGTCGCCGACCAAGCTGCCGCCGCTGGAGTCGCTGCCGCCGGAGACGTTCTCGATGCGGCCGGTGCCGTTCGTGCCGGCGAGCCGCGGCCGGCTGTCCTCTCCCGCCGACATCCTGCTGCGGCCGCCCGCCGACTCACTCTGCGTCTGCCTGGCCGCCTGCCTGATGCGCCCCGACTGCCTCAGCTTCAGCTACGACCAGCTGCAGCTCGAGTGTGTGCTGGGCAGCCGGCGCGGCGCCGCCGGCACCGTCCGGGCGGCCGACGGCAGTGTGTACCGCGTGCGGTCCGGCCTGGCCCTGCTCGGTGACTTCTGCTGGCACGATGCGGAGTGTGACCGGCTGACGCCGACCGCCCGCTGTCGCGACTCGGTGTGTACGTGCCCCGAGGAAGCGTGTGGCTCTGAGGTGGGTGGCACAGGCGGAGGGAGCGGCAGTGTAGATGGTGATACAGTGGAACAGAGCGGCACGGGATGGACAAGCGGCACAGGAGACGAGAGCAGCACGGAATGGGAGAGCGACGCTGCATGGGAT
This sequence comes from Ashinkailepas kermadecensis, assembly GCA_034440615.1. Classification (NCBI taxonomy): domain Eukaryota; kingdom Metazoa; phylum Arthropoda; class Thecostraca; family Neolepadidae; genus Ashinkailepas; species Ashinkailepas kermadecensis. The sequence continues at coordinate 132,157 of JAOTOM010004897.1, read as the reverse complement.
AGTGGAATCTATGGATGGAGCAGCATTGAAGAAGATATGGATACCGAAGGTGCGGCCAATACTGCTGGGGAGTGGGAGCGACAATGTAGGTGGTGATACAGGGGAACAGAGCGGCACGGGATCGACGAGCGGCACAGGAGATGAGGGCAGCACGGAATGGGGAGCGACGCTGCATGGGATAGTGGAATATATGAAGGGAGCAGCATTGAAGAAGAGATGGGTACCGAAGGTGCGACTAATATTGCTGGAAGGAGCGACTGGGCAGGAAGTGATGTACAAGCGGAGAGCGGTACCGGAGATAACGACCTTGGAGGGGATATCATGAGAGAACTACAGAGAGGCCAGGAGGTGCTGGTTCAGGAGCACCATTAGACTACAGTATCCCAGATGGAACAACCTTTGAGGAGAGGGTAACCTACGAACCGGATACCGCCAGGAGCTGAACTGGAATAAAAGCTAGCGGCATTGCTTCGACCATCACCAAACCAAGTGGCTCCTTCGCCACCATCAGCACCTCAGTATTAGCAAGTCGTTTCACATCAACTACCGAAGCAATTGTCTCCCTATCCACTGCCAAGTTTGGTAGCTCTGCTTCTACAATTGGGCCAAAATAATTCCACGTCCACTGCCAGAACAGGTGCCTCCAAATCCAGCGCTGGACTCAGTGGCTCCAAATCCACTATTGGACCACATGACCTCGTATCCACCGATGCATCCAGCTGCTCTATAACCAGCGCCAGACCGAGTGACTCCGCCACAACCACCACTACCATAACCAGCACGACCAAAAGTACCACTACCAGTACTGCCATCATTACCGCTACCAGTGCCACTACGGTCATAACCACAAGACCAGGGTCCGCCTCCACTACAGCCAGTGCTATGACCGTAACCAGCTCCAGACCAAGAAGCTCCGCCACCATCATCAGACCAAGTAGCTCCACAACCGCCACCTTTACCACCACTAGCACGACCAGCAGTACCACTACTAGTACCACTACCAGTGCCACTATCAGTACGGTTACCAGTACCATCGCTGCCACTAACACAAGGCCAGACATTTCCTCCACTACAGCCAGTACGATGACCGTAACCAGCTCGACCAAGAAGCACCACCACCACCACCACCACCACCGGCAGCAGCATAGGCAGCAGCATCGGCACCTCCGACTGTGACACCATCGGGCCGGTAGAGCAGGGTTCTCCGAACTGCCAGTGCAAAGACCATGAGCTCCATTGTGTATACGGCGTATGTCTCCCTCATGTCACTCCACCAGTGTCACCACCAGTACCGACACAGTCACTACAATCAAACCGTGTGCCGCCTTAACTACAGCCAGTACAATGACCGCGACCAGACAGCTCTGCCACCACCATCAGATCAAGTGGCTCCACCACCACCTCACCAGCGGCAGCAGCATCAGCATTTTCGACTGACACACCATCGAGCCAGAAGAGCAGTGTGCTTGAAGCTGTCAATGCGAGTACCATGGGGTTTCGCTGTCTAGACGGTGGGTGTCATCGATCAGAGCAACCAGGAAGGGTAGGATAATCGGCCAAGTCGAGCATTTCTTTAGAAAATAAGTGGTGTTTTCCCACTTTCGACGTGCTGGAAGCCTTAAGCGTGATATCTGGGTGGGGGCGGGGGGGGGGGGGAGGAACGTGAGATCACGACCATTTTGAGTCAGTTAGTGTACGTAACGTTCTGTTGCCTGTCGTAATCACACATACAGCTATATACTTTTCACCATGTGATCAAGATTAGAAGATAATTGGATGCTAGCAGGCCTTAGTGATTCAGTTTGAATTTCCCGAACCTGGTTGAAGTATGGACGAAGGATGCTGTATATTTGGCGCACATTCTTCTGGAAAACATAGTGCATTAGTTATCGACAATTATGCATGCATGAGCGACATAGACACTTACGTATGCATTCAAACTTCACACATATTCGCTAGCTTGGATTATGTCGCATAGCCTACGCGACGACAAGTAATGGACAAACGTTTAAGTGATAGGTAGAAGAGGATGTCGTAAGTCAAGTCCATCGTGAAAACACCATTGTACTGCAAGGAGGGCTTTCCACCACCGGAAATTGCCCTTGTGTTTGTTTCGGTTGAGTTGTTCCTGCACCTGTAATACAATACATTCATTGTAGCATGACAAATGTTCATAGCTGCATTCTTCGGAATGACAGGCTACCACTCAATCGCACAGGAAGCCTCGGTAGTTCCAGCTGAAGTTCACCTCTACAGCTGGTGTCGACTGGCCACTGTAAAGAAAGTCTTCTTTTGGAGGTCTTTTGTGTGGTTCGGTGTGCTAGAAAGCTACTGGATTTGAGGGAAAATCACGGGTGGTTAGTAGATTCTAAATGAAACCGGGGCTCGTATTTGACGCTAGTATTCTCACCCCGGATCCTTTCAAGTTCGTTCAGTGTGACGACCAACTGTTTGTTTTTCTCTCGGTCAGCCGTCTGTTGTAAGCAGGCACTCGCGGCAAGGTATGGGTTCGACACCGACCGATTGCTGGTTGTTGGACACGGCTGCAGGCCAGCAGGCATAAGCTATTAACACGCGCCCTAGAGGGCCTCTGAAAATTACGAGCACTGGAGGGGGGTACGGATTCCGCCCCCCTAAGATCTCGGCTCCTATTAAAGCTGGAGTAACGAAACTCGCAGGGTGGATGGGTACTGTAGTGAACTCTTTTGTGTGCAAATTTGATGACCTTAGGTCAATATATTCAAGGTCAAATGAGGTCACGTATGCCAACATTTTCTTGTTTTGCGTGGCATGGCTTGTCATTGTTATGGATCGCTGTTCTTGTGTTTAAATGCTCAAAAATGGGCACCATTGATGTTTTGGACGTTACTAATGATGCAATACAGATGCTAGACCCGGAATTTGACCTCAGGTCACCTATATAGCAGCACTTTATCAGGTCAGTTACCAGGGGTGTCGATTTGTATCCTTTTGTGGGGGCCATGGCCCCACCAATGTTGATCTTGGCCCCCCAATGTTGATTTGGGCCCCCCAATAACCTATGCTATTTTATGCTGTTAAGAAAGCTAAAGGGAAAAAATTAAAATCACCATGCTAAGTAGAAACATTGATTTTAACCAGCACATTTTGTACTGAAAAGAAACAGATTTGGATTAGATAGTGGACTGACCCTCCACCTTTTGCTGAAAAATGTAAAATTGTGTGTAAAAACAAATAAAATAGCTGGAATTCCCTCCACTGTGGAAGTACAGCTTACATCATAAAATGTTGAGATTAGCGATGCTGATGCATTTTAAACCATATTGTCTGAAATAAAATCTGCTAAGCAACTAAACAACAATTGCATGGTCATACTGATCATTTCTGAGATTCGAAAATATAGTGGGCTAAATCCGATGTTTTTTGTTTTTGTTTTTTTGGGTGGGGGGGGTCTAGTGCATTGGCACTTCGGCCCCCCAATGTTTTCAAAAATCGACACCCCTGTCAGTTACCTGTTCCAGTTACCGGACCCGGGCCGCCCGCCCGACTCCTCCGTTGGGCAGCTCGGCGTAATTGGCTTCGCGAAGAAGGGAGTGAAGTACATGAATAAAGTCTGGAAACGCTTAGGTACACAATGACAAACAGTAGTTTTCAGGATGTGTAGGGAGTAACATGCAAAGCGACATCGATCGCATGACAGTCATTTGCATTTACGACAACATTCCAGTGGACCAAGTTTGGTTCCATTAACCTGTCATTAATTTGACCTGACTTGACCTCGGTGACCTAACATGACCTTGAAACTATATAGCATAACAATATACATCAAACAAGTCGCTAGTGTTGCCAAGAACATTTCCCTTTTCCCAATATACGGGAAGCGCATCAGCGCCGATTTTTGTGGTCTGGCGCAACGAAACGTTTTGAATTTAACGGTCCCTAACTGGAAAAAAAAATCGGCATATTTCCGTTATTCTTGCTTTAAGCGACGCGCCGGACATTTCTTAGCAGGTACACGAAAAATGGCGCATATCGACCGGTAAAATCTGGAGTTATGTACGAAAAACCGGAGGGGTGGGCGGATTTCGCCCCCCTCCAGTGCGCGTGTTAACTGACCGTGTCATACCACATCGTGGGCAGGGTGGGCAGCGTGGAGCCATACGGCCGTCCTCAACATCTGGGATCGATGTTGTTGAATGCCGATGCAAAACTACCCCCGAACCAGACTTTCAACTTCACTGCCCGGCCTCTTGTACCCATACCCGGGGTCAAGTCAACGAGCTATAGACTTAGTACCGACGTATTTGGTGGCCCTTCCCCACGGTTGTGCCATTAGGAGTAAGCACAGTTGCGGTATTGACGTGAAGCATAGGATACAGCAGAAAAGCACATTGATAACGTTCAAACTTGAAATAGTAATGGATGTAGATTTATTTGTCTCCGCAATTCGCAAAGGGAACAGGGACGGCCACACGAATTACGACATGGCATGAATGTTCATTGTAAGTCAGCGGCGTCGGTAGCGTAGCCTATCACAGGTGCGTGTACAGCCAGGAAAGTTCCACGCAATCAGGAAGGGCAGAGCGTGGGGTAATTGTCACCACGTCGTCAATTCAGCCGCAATTGTTAGCACAGGCGGCCTTCTTCGTCGGGTCACGGGCTTCTAATTAGAAAGAGCGTTCAATTTCCAGGTGGGGTCCAACGCCTTGTGCATTAACAATTTTAAAGTTGGAGGGCTAGAATGCTGGGGAACAACTCTAGGTGTAGCACAGAACACGGGGACCCAGCGACGGCGACGCCCATGCTCAGCATATCTGAAGAACAGTCGCATCTGTGTCGGTTTGCTCGATTTGCTCCTACGCTACTGTGTCAAAGCTCTGGTCACGTGCTGCTTGTGGCGGTATTTGGCGACTGCTTTTCAGAAATAACGACGACTGGAAAAGGTGAGCATGGGCAGGCATCATTTTCTTTTCAGTGCGACGACTAAGACCCGGCATAAAACTGGGACAGGTGATGAATGAGCGGCCAGGCGTAGCTGCCAATTTTGGTCGTTAATCAGGCATGTGCACAATCGCAGTAGAAGCCTTGACAGCCCTGTCATGGACAAATACATGATCAAACGTGGTGGATTCAATGCCAGTGATGAGCTTTGTGCTGCCGCACCGCCTAGCAGTGTCACAGTCGACAGGGACACCCCGACCATGTCTGTTGTCCGTCCCACTCTCCACACGGCTCACCGGCCCGTTCCCCGCTCCGCTACCTGGCCCATCCTCCGACCCGCTCTGCACCTGGCGGCGCTGCTGCTGTGGCCGCTGCTGTGTGAGGCCGGGTCGCCGACCAAGCTGCCGCCGCTGGAGTCGCTGCCGCCGGAGACGTTCTCGATGCGGCCGGTGCCGTTCGTGCCGGCGAGCCGCGGCCGGCTGTCCTCTCCCGCCGACATCCTGATGCGGCCGCCCGCCGACTCGCTCTGCGTCTGCCTGGCCGCCTGCCTGGTGCGCCCCGACTGCCTCAACTTCAGCTACGACCAGCTGCAGCTCGAGTGTGTGCTGGGCAGCCGGCGCGGCGACGCCGGCACCGTCCAGGCGGCCGACGGCAGTGTGTACCGCGTGCGGTCCGGCCTGGCCCTGCTCGGCGACTTCTGCTGGCACGATGCGGAGTGTGACCGGCTGACGCCGACCGCCCGCTGTCGCGACTCGGTGTGTACGTGCCCCGAGGAAGCGTGTGGCTCTGAGGTGGGTGGCACAGACGGAGGGAGCGGCAGTGTAAGATGGTGGTGTAGGGGAACAGAGCGGCACAGGAGACGAGAGCAGCACGGAATGGGAGAGCGACGCTGCGTGGGATAGTGCAATCCACGGAGTGAGTAGCATGGAAAAAGAGATGGGTACCGAAGGTGCGACCAATATTGATGGAGGCAGCGACAATGTAGGTGGTGATACAGGGGAACAGAGCGGCACGGGATCGACGAGCGGTACAGGAGATGAGGGCAGCACGGAATGGGAGAGCGACGCTGCATGGGATAGTGGAATATATGAAGGGAGCAGCATTGAAGAAGAGATGGGTACCGAAGGTGCGACATATATTGCTGGAAGGAGCGACTGGGCAGGAAGTGATGTACAAGCGGAGAGCGGTACCGGAGATAACGACCTTGGAGGGGATATCATGAGAGAACTACAGAGAGGCCAGGAGGTGCTGGTTCAGGAGCACCATTAGACTACAGTATCCCAGATGGAACAACCTTTGAGGAGAGGGTAACCTACGAACCGGATACCGCCAGGAGCTGAACTGGAATAAAAGCTAGCGGCATTGCTTCGACCATCACCAAACCAAGTGGCTCCTTCGCCACCATCAGCACCTCAGTATTAGCAAGTCGTTTCACATCAACTACCGAAGCAATTGTCTCCCTATCCACTTCCAAGTTTGGTAGCTCTGCTTCTATAATTGGGCAAAATAATTACACGTCCACTGCCAGAACAGGTGCCTCAAAATCCAGCGCTGGACTCAGTGGCTCCAAATCCACTATTGGACCACATGACCTCATATCCACCGATGCATCCAGCTGCTCTATAACCAGCGCCAGACCGAGTGACTCCGCCACAACCACCACTACCATAACCAGCACGACCAAAAGTACCACTACCAGTACTGCCATCATTACCGCTACCAGTGCCACTACGGTCATAACCACAAGACCAGGGTCCGCCTCCACTACAGCCAGTGCTATGACCGTAACCAGCTCCAGACCAAGAAGCTCCGCCACCATCATCAGGCCAAGTAGCTCCACAACCGCCACCTTTACCACCACCAGCACGACCAGTAGTGCCAGCACTACCAGTGCTACCAGTGCCACTATCAGTACGGTTACCAGTACCATCGCTGCCACTAACACAAGGCCAGACATTTCCTCCACTACAGCCAGTACGATGACCGTAACCAGCTCGACCAAGAAGCACCACCACCACCACCACCACCGGCAGCAGCATAGGCAGCAGCATCGGCACCTCCGACTGTGACACCATCGGGCCGGTAGAGCAGTGTTCTCCGAACTGCCAGTGCAAAAACCATGAGCTCCATTGTGTATACGGCGTATGTCTCCCTCATGTCACTCCACCAGTGTCACCACCAGTACCGACACAGTCACTACAATCAAACCGTGTGCCGCCTTAACTACAGCCAGTACAATGACCGCGATCAGCAGCTCTGCCACCACCATCAGATCAAGTGGCTCCACCACCACCTCACCAGCGGCAGCAGCATCAGCATTTTCGACTGACACACCATCGAGCCAGAAGAGCAGCGTGCTTGAAGCTGTCAATGCGAGTACCATGGGGTTTCGCTGTCTAGACGGTGGGTGTCATCGATCAGAGCAACCAGGAAGGGTAGGATAATCGGCCAAGTCGAGCATTTCTTTAGAACATAAGTGGTGTTTTCCCACTTTCGACGTGCTGGAAGCCTTAAGCGTGATATCTGGGTGGGGGCGGGGGGGGGAGGAACTTGAGATCACGACCATTTTGAGTCAGTTAGTGTACGTAACGTTCTGTTGCCTGTCGTAATCACACATACAGCTATATACTTTTCACCATGTGATCGAGATTAGAAGATAATTGGATGCCAGCAGGCCTTAGTGATTCAGTTTGAATGTCCCGAACCTGGTTGAAGTATGGACGAAGGATGCTGTATATTTGGCGCACATTCTTCTGGAAAACATAGTGCATTAGTTATCGACAATTATGCATGCATGAGCGACATAGACATTTACGTATGCATTCAAACTTCACACGTATTCGCTAGCTTGGATTATGTCGCATAGCCTACGCGACGACAAGTAATGGACAAACGTTTAAGTGATAGGTAGAAGAGGATGTCGTAAGTCAAGTCCATCGTGAAAACACCATTGTACTGCAAGGAGGGCTTTCCACCACCGGAAATTGCCCTTGTGTTTGTTTCGGTTGAGTTGTTCCTGCACCTGTAATACAATACATTCATTGTTGTAGCATGACAAATGTTCATAGCTGCATTCTTCGGAATGACAGGCTACCACTCAATCGCACAGGAAGCCTCGGTAGTTCCAGCTGAAGTTCACCTCTACAGCTGGTGTCGACTGGCCACTGTAAAGAAAGTCTTCTTTTTGGAGGTCTTTTGTGTGGTTCGGTGTGCTAGAAAGCTACTGGATTTGAGGGAAAATCACGGGTGGTTAGTAGATTCTAAATGAAACCGGGGCTCGTATTTGACGCTAGTATTCTCACCCCGGATCCTTTCAAGTTCGTTCAGTGTGACGACCAACTGTTTGTTTTTCTCTCGGTCAGCCGTCTGTTGTAAGCAGGCACTCGCGGCAAGGTATGGGTTCGACACCGACCGATTGCTGGTTGTTGGACACGGCTGCAGGCCAGCTGGCATAAGCTATTAACACGCGCCCTAGAGGGCCTCTGAAAATTACGAGCACTGGAGGGGGGTACGGATTCCGCCCCCCCCATAAGATCTCGGCTCCTATTAAAGCTGGAGTAACGAAACTCGCAGGGTGGATGAGTACTGTAGTGAACTCTTTTGTGTGCAAATTTGATGACCTAAGGTCAATATATTCAAGGTCAAATGAGGTCACGCATGTCAAAATTTTCTTGTTTTGCGTGGCATGGCTTGTCATTGTTATGGATCGCTGTTCTTGTGTTTAAATGCTCAAAAATGGCCACCATTGATGTTTTGGACGTTACTAATGATGCAATACAGATGCTAGGCCCGGCATTTGACCTTAGGTCACCTAGATAGCAGCACTTTATGAGGTCAGTTACCTGTTCCAGTTACCGGAACCGGGCCGCCCGCCCGACTGCTCCGTTCGGCAGCTCGGCGTAATTGGCTTCGCGAAGAAAGGAGTGAAGTACATGAATAAAGTCTGGAAACGCTTAGGTACACAATGACAAACAGTAGTTTTCAGGATGTGTAGGGAGTAACATGCAAAGCGACATCGATCGCATGACAGTCATTTGCATTTATGACAACATTCCAGTGGACCAAGTTTGGTTCCATTAACCTGTCATTAACTTGACCTGACTTGACCTCGGTGACCTAACATGACCTTGAAACTATATAGCATAACAATATACATCAAACAAGCCGCTAGTGTTGCCAAGAACATTTCCCTTTTCCCAATATACGGGTAGCGCATCAGCGCCGATTTTTGTGGTCTGGCGCAACGAAACGTTTTGACTTTAACGGTCCCTAACTGGAAAAAAAATCGGTCGATTTCCGTTATTCTTGCTTCAAGCGACGCGCCGGACATTTCTAAGCAGGTACGCGAGAAATGGCGCATATCGACCGGTAAAATCTGGAGTTATGTACGAAAAACCGGAGGGGCGGGCGGACTTCGCCCCCCCTCCAGTGCGCGTGTTAACTGACCGTGTCATACCACATCGTGGGCAGGGTGGGCAGCGTGGAGCCATACGGCCGTCCTCAACATCTGGGATCGATGTTGTTGAATGCCGATGCAAAACTACCCCCGAACCAGACTTTCAACTTCACTGCCCGGCCTCTTGTACCCATACCCGGAGTCAAGTCAACGAGCTATAGACTTAGTACCGACGTATTTAGTGGCCCTTCACCACGGTTGTGCCATTAGGAGTAAGCACAGTTGCGGTATTGACGTGAAGCATAGGATACAGCAGAAAAGCACATTGATAACGTTCAAACTTGAAATAGTAATGGATGTAGATTTATTTGTCTCCGCAATTCGCAAAGGGAACAGGGACGGCCACACAAATTACGACATGGCATGAATGTTCATTGTAAGTCAGCGGCGTCGGTAACGTAGCCTGTCACAGGTGCGTGGACAGCCAGGAAAGTTCCACCCAATCAGGAAGGGCAGAGCGTGGGGTAATTGTCACCACGTCGTCAATTCAGCCGCAATTGTTAGCACAGGCGGCCTTCTTCGTCGGGTTACGGGCTTCTAATTAGAAAGAGCGTTCAATTTCCAGATGGGGTCCAACGCCTTGTGCATTAACAATTTTAAAGTTGGAGGGCTAGAATGCTGGGGAACAACTCTAGGTGTAGCACAGAACACGGGGTCCCAGAGACGGCGACGCCCATGCTCAGCATATCTGAAGAACAGTCGCATCTGTGTCGGTTTGCTCGATTTGCTCCTACGCTACTGTGTCAAAGCTCTGGTCACGTGCTGCTTGTGGCGGTATTTGGCGACTGCTTTTCAGAAATAACGACGACTGGAAAAGGTGAGCATGGGCAGGCATCATTTTCTTTTCAGTGCGACGACTAAAACCCGGCATAAAACTGGGACAGGTGATGAATGAGCAGCCAGGCGTAGCTGCCAATTTTGGTCGTTAATCAGGCATGTGCACAATCGCAGTAGAAGCCTTGACAGCCCTGTCATGGACAAATACATGATCAAACGTGGTGGATTCAATGCCAGTGATGAGCTTTGTGCTGCCGCACCGCCTAGCAGTGTCACAGTCGACAGGGACACCCCGACCATGTCTGTTGTCCGTCCCACTCTCCACACGGCTCTCCGGCCCGTTCCCCGCTCTGCTCCCTGGCCCATCCTCCGGCCCGCTCTTCAGCCCGTTCCCCGCTCCGCTCCCTGGCCCATCCTCCGGCCCGCTCTGCACCTGGCGGCGCTGCTGCTGTGGCCGCTGCTGTGCGAGGCCGGGTCGCCGACCAAGCTGCCGCCGCTGGAGTCGCTGCCGCCGGAGACGTTCTCGATGCGGCCGGTGCCGTTCGTGCCGGCGAGCCGCGGCCGGCTGTCCTCTCCCGCCGACATCCTGCTGCGGCCGCCCGCCGACTCACTCTGCGTCTGCCTGGCCGCCTGCCTGATGCGCCCCGACTGCCTCAGCTTCAGCTACGACCAGCTGCAGCTCGAGTGTGTGCTGGGCAGCCGGCGCGGCGCCGCCGGCACCGTCCGGGCGGCCGACGGCAGTGTGTACCGCGTGCGGTCCGGCCTGGCCCTGCTCGGTGACTTCTGCTGGCACGATGCGGAGTGTGACCGGCTGACGCCGACCGCCCGCTGTCGCGACTCGGTGTGTACGTGCCCCGAGGAAGCGTGTGGCTCTGAGGTGGGTGGCACAGGCGGAGGGAGCGGCAGTGTAGATGGTGATACAGTGGAACAGAGCGGCACGGGATGGACAAGCGGCACAGGAGACGAGAGCAGCACGGAATGGGAGAGCGACGCTGCATGGGATAGTGGAATCTATGGATGGAGCAGCATTGAAGAAGATATGGATACCGAAGGTGCGGCCAATACTGCTGGAGGGAGCGACAATGTAGGTGGTGATACAGGGGAACAGAGCGGCACGGGATGGACAAGCGGCACAGGAGACGAGAGCAGCACGGAATGGGAGAGCGACGCTGCATGGGATAGTGGAATCTATGGATGGAGCAGCATTGAAGAAGATATGGATACCGAAGGTGCGACCAATACTGCTGGAGGGAGCGACAATGTAGGTGGTGGTACAGGGGAACAGAGCGGCACGGGATGGACGAGCGGTACAGGAGACGAGAGCAGCACGGAATGGGAGAGCGACGCTGCATGGGATAGTGGAATCTATGGATGGAGCAGCATTGAAAAAGACATGGGTACCGAAGGTGCAGCCAATGCTGCTGGGGGAGCGACAATGTAGGTGGTGGTACAGGGGAACAGAGCGGTATGGGATGGACGAGCGGTACAGGAGACGAGAGCAGCACGGAATGGGAGAGCGACGCTGCATGGGATAGTGGAATCTATGGATGGAGCAGCATTGAAGAAGAGATGGGTACCGAAGGTGCGGCCAATACTGCTGGAGGGAGCGACTGGGCAGTAAGTGATGTACAAGCGGAGAGCAGTACCGGAGATAACGGCCTTGGATAAAATATCATGAGAAAACTACAGAGAGGCCAGGAGGTGCTGGTTCATGAGCACCTTTTGACTACAGTAGCCCAGGAGGAATACCTTTCGCGGAGGGAGTAGCCTACCAACCGAATACTGCCAGGAGCTCGAGTGGAATAACAGGTAGCGGCATTGCTTCGACTATCACCAGACAAAGTGGCTCATTCGCCACCATCAGCACCTCAGGATTAGCAAGTCGCTCCACATCAAACACCGGAACAAATGGCTCCACTCCAGCCATCTTTACCACCACCAGCACAACCACCGGTACCACTTCTGCTACCACTACTACTACCAGTGCCACTATTTCCGCTGCCCGTACCACCACGACCACGACCACAAGCCCAGGTTTCGCCTCTACCACAGCCAGTACTATAATCGCAATGAGCTCCACGACAAGAAGCTTCACCACCACCACCATCAGACCAAGTGGCTCCACCACCTACACCACCGTCAGCAGCATCGGCACCTCCGACTGTCGCACCATCGAGCCGGGAGAGCAATGCTCGCTGAGCTGCCAGTGCATGCACGAGGGGTTCCGCTGTCTGGACGGCAGGTGCCTCTGTCCGGTCGGACAGGACGCTCCAGGGCACTCGGACAGAACGCTCCAGAGCCTCTCGTGTCTCGCGGCTGGTGGCACTCAAGTGTCACGTGCACGCGAGCGTCGTCGTCTCGGCGGTGTCGCCGGCGGGTGCCAGCTGGACCGCCGTCGACGTGGTCTCTGCCGACGCCCAGCCGCTCAGGTGGCTCGGCCGCCACGTCGTCGTCGGCCTGCACGACGACGACGACGCCCTCGGCTCTGCGGACACCGCCCCACGCCCCACTGCGGGACCGCTTCGTCGTGGGTTGCTCCTCGCTGTGGATGCACCAGCTGGGCTACGAGATGACCGCACACAGCGACCAGGCTGCGGCCGTGGGGTGTGCCGCCCAGTGTCGGCTGGTGCGGGGCCAGGCGTGGGCGGTGGTGGGCGTGGTTCGCCGGGAGCTAGCCATCGTCAGCTGACTGGCGGCCATCCGCTGCTGCCAGATCAAGCGGCGCTGATGTGGCCCTGCCGGCCGGCGCCCAACGCTGGAGGAAGGATGTTGACCTCGCGGATATGGAGCCACGCCAACTGAACACCGAGCTGACAGGACAACCCCCTCACACCCTCCCTGTCGCACTAATGATGATGCACCTCTGGACCTCTGCTGTTGTGGAGCCAATGCGCCTTCGGAACATCACCACGTCCTCCGAACTATTGAGAGTAAAGGTATCAAATTGACACCGATGTGAATCAGGTAATAATACCAACGTCTGCCCAACAGACATAAGGATTATGAATATCACTCTTCCCACTTCTTGAACCATCAACGGGCAAAGCACTATTCGTTCAAGTGAGGCTCCTCTGAAGTCGCAGTGTGAAACAAATGTGAGCATGGCCCGACGGTGGTATCCACCAACGGACCGACGGGAAGTGATCCCTTCCCGACCTGCTAGGCCGTCGGCACGGCTCCCGCGCGCTGCACATTGATACGGCGACGAACAGGACATGTAGGCAGCGACCAATTTCCATTTCATGTTCATTTTTAAATAGCGTTTTCAGTACATTTTCCAAACAGACACTGTCGCGTGTCTCTTAAAGGTTCGTTGGCGCTGCTCCAGCCGATCGATCTCACTGACGAAGAAGGATAGGATGCAAGTTCAAGTCGAGCCTGTCTTTTTGAACTATTTGGTGCTTCTCTTCGATTTTAATGCTTTGGTAGCCTCAAGCAGGTGGGTTGAGTGTGGGAGAGGGAGCATGTGATAACCATTTTGGATCCGTTGGTGTACGGACTGCACTGGTGCCTGTGGTAGTATCATGCACAGCTATGTACATTTTCCATATCATCCAAATTGGCAAATCACTCGACGCAAGCAATCCTCAGCGATTCAGTAGGAATGTCCTCAGGCTGGCATTAGTGTGTAGATCTATAGAACGAGAGCATGTGTGATCCTATGCGGCTTTCTAAGGATACTGTATGTTCGGTTATGTTCTTTTACAAAATGCAGTTCATAGGTTATCAACAATTAGACATGTGTGAGCGATATGCGCACTTGCGTATGTGCTTATCTTCGCCAGCTTGGATCATGTCTCTTAGCATACACGACGGTATCTAATAGACAAACGCTTAAGAGATGGGTAGAAAAGGATGTAGTTCCAATCAATCGTGACAGCACCCCAGACCTGCGAGAACTGCTTTCATCACCAAAGGTTGTCATGCTGTTTGTTTTGACTCGAGTTGCTGATGCACCTGCAAAATAATAAACGTATTGCCCACCGCTGGAGATCCAGGGTGGATCGCTGGAGGCGGTCTGCCGCCGCCCTCCTCTGGTGTCAGGACCCGCGAATGTTAATTTGTCATTTTATCTATTCAATTTGAAAATATGTCTTAAAATAAGAACTTGGACCCCCTGACTTCGTGAGAGATCTCCAGCCCTGGAATTGTAACATGGCAATTGTTTATAGTGTGTTACCCGGCACAGTATCGAGCGCGTCGACGCTCGTCAGGGCAGGCCGGGCGTGTGTTTATAGTGTGTTACACGGCACAGTATCGTCAGGGGCAGGCCGGGCGCGCGTGGCCTGAGCAGGGATTAACTCAAATCGCCTCCTACGTTACTAGCTTCAAACTGATCCTTACATTGATTGCAACTACTCAGGCTGATAGCTCCGCGATTCCTCGTGTGGATGGATATACTGACAGGCCAGTGCAGGCACTGCACTGGCCAGGAGCAAGCGCCGCACACAGGGAGAGGGAGGGCCGTTGAAGGAACTTGGCCAAACTATTGGCTTGGCTTAACACGTATGCTATCGCCCAACGAATGACCATCCTGGTCTGATGCTTCATAGCTCGCCAGCTGGCTTAAACACTGAGGTGTGTGCGGCAGTGACGGCGAAGCAACAGTCAGATATGTGTTCGATGTCAGATAAAATGCACCTACCTGCCTTTTTTATGACATCAGGGCGTGCTGGTTCCGCCAGCAGATGGCAGAAGCATCGACTTGTGTTTAAATAGGTGGCGTGGCGGTAGGTGCCATCGGGGAACGGAGGCCAAGGCCAGTGTCTCGGTAACACACTGATTGCGTTAACTTCCAATGTTGACATTGTGGATTGTTATCTATATGAACAGGTCAATGACTTTCAGCGAAACAGGCCAGACGTAGACTGCCATGGTAAGAATATTGTCTTCCTTTGATACTTCACTCCTCATTTTTCGCGAAGTAATGACATCCATTGCTCAATTAGCTTTGCTTGCAAAACACACTCGCTTTAAAGGCGGCGCAAATGACCTTTATGGCCCGGCACGCCTCCAAAAATAATTATCCCCTCGTCAATTCCGGTAGAAAACCTCGACTTCCAATCCTGCTCCACTCCACATTTCATTATATTCTAGGCAAGTGTTTACCTCACTGGCGGATCTAAGGGGCGACAGGGGCCATGGCCCCCACTCCCAGGAACCCGATTTTTGCCGAAATGCTGCGCTAAAATGATATTTTCTCGAACTCTTGTATAAGTTAAATATTAAAATTATCTAGAGCTTGCGTTATCGTTATCCTGAGCTTGCGAATAATGTACACCATTTCATCTGCAGCTCCGGGCTATCACCATGCCTGGCACGCTGGACTGCCTCAACCCGCCCCATCTCGGTCTTTTACGCCCCTGAAGGCGCTTACGCGATAGTGGGAAGACGGCGGCGCGCGGCGCCGCAAGATGTTAAGTACCATTTCTTTGACCATTTTTGCGTCTGAAGTGAAAATTTCAACCTAAGGTATGTAAGGCGACCCAGCTCAGGTCAAAGAGAACCATCTCCAAAATGTTTCAGGATCGACAACTCATCTCAATGAAAAAATATGAACTCGCTACGTGAGTACAATTTGACAGCGCACACAAAGCGCATATCTCGGAATTATCTTTGAGGTCAGGTCAGTGACCGGAGGTCGTGGCCAATTTCGGCCGAAATTGCCTATTTTTGTAATATGCATGTTCTTCGAATCGCATTATTTTCCTTTGGAATGCATACAGAAATATGAGAAGGTCCTGATTCAATTTAATTGACATCCGTCAAGTGACCTGAGGTCTGGTCCAGATAATGTGCGCCAAGTAGGCACAATATATTTAGGCATTCCTGTTTTATGGCTTACCTCGCGTTTCGATGGCCTAACTAGTATCAAACTTCCATTGCACGACCTAAATTACCCAATGGAACCCAAACTATGAGTGATAATGAGGGTCAGGTCATACTTGTTCATTGTTCTATAACAATTTCAGGTACTTACACGTGAAAATATATTGCAATTAAGCCTACTACGAGTTTACGATTTGGCAGTGCTTACGACACGTATATCTTGGATTTGTGTTTGGGGTCTGGCCAGTGACATAAGGCAACTGTCAATTTTGGGCCATGATGAATCAATGTGAGTATTTTTTGCACCAAGCGCTGTGTAATTAGCTACGAAATGGCGTGCGTTTTTACTCGCCATTTCTGGCCTTGTTCGTCGAGGCTTTTCCGATGATATCCGATTTGTTTTCGTGCACCCTATAGATTGGAGGTTGGAAGAGGTCTTTAGCAACCGCCCCCCCCCCCCTCCCCTGATACAGGGTGTGGGGATCTGACCGGAGTGACGAGGCCGGTTGACCGGCGATATTCTTGGACGATATCCGAGGACAATATGGCGTAGATATGCGAGCTTCGGTGGAACTGTTCTGCTAAACTGGGGACCATATGCCGCAGATACGTGAGCTTCGATGGAACTGTTCTGCCAAACTGGGGACCATGTAGCGCGGATATGAGAACTTCGGTGGAGGAGCTGTTCTGCCAAGCTTGTTAACCGTAGTGTACGTTCACTGGCCCATGCCATTATTTTCCAGTGCTTCTCTTGGCTGCCAGCATGGCATGTGTCAGATCGTTGCCGGATATAAGTTCGCCCCGCCTTGCTTGCCAACACAGTAATCAGATTTACGGTGACATCTACTGACACACGTAGCAGTGTCAACATGCCAATATTGACACGTGAATGTCATGCACGTATACTTTGTGCGACGACTGCAACGGTAAGGTGCTGCTCACGTGGCCCAGACGACCTCGACACCCGACAGGGACCGAGCCACCGACACCTGCAGTCAGCCGTACTGGACGCCCTCAGCAGGGCAACGCACGCCTGTCCGGGAAATCCAGCAGCCGAGCCGCTCCTGACCAGCTTCAGCACCAGCTTCAGCACCAGCTTCAGCACCAGCTTCAGCACCAGCTTCAGCACCAGCGTCAGTGTCAGCGTCAGCCGTCGCCCGTAGCTCGATCGCTGT